>VNJN01009648.1:464966-675868 GCA_008042485.1 Drosophila mayri
GGGGGGGAATGGGGGGATTACATAGATATATATGTATATATATATATGGGCTATGGCTATTGTAGATGATGAGTTCTTGCGTATGCAAAAATAGTTGTGTTATCGTAATTAACTCTTGTCTCTCCGATCAAACATCAATTGTGTGCGCTTGCCAAAACCTAAAACGTTGCCAAAAGTCTTTGCCTAAAGGTGTCAACATAACATACACATATGTCCCTCCAACGAATCCTGCTGCGCGTCCTCTCAGCCAGACGGGACAGAAGTGGAACAGAGTCCAAATTAAGGCTAGAAAAGGCACTTTAGAAGGGGGATCAACTAGTGTTCAGAGGGAGGTTAGGGTAGGGATCGGGGAGTCCAATAATCTCAAATCAAGTGCCACAAGTCCATGGACGGATCGCGCAGCAGTGTTCGTTGTACTCCAAAAATTTCCGCTTCTAAATTTTGTCTAAAAATTTTGCTTGTATATAAATACGTTTTACAAAAAGTTCACTTGTTTCTTGTTATTTTTACATAATTTTGTTTTGCGGTTATTTCATCGCTGAATTTAATTCCGAAAGGCATTTTTTGTGAATTTTTTAATTTGGTTTTTTTTTTGTTTCGTTTTTTAGTTTTTGTTGTTAAGCCTAAACATTAAATTTAGTTGATTCCATTTTGCCATCATCATTCTCGTTAATAATTTTGTACATTTTCCCTCTCGCTTGTGGTAAATTATAATAATTATAATAATAGACTAAAGGGTCGGGCACACAATTACCAAGTTAAATCCGCTTAAACTCTTTTGATTTCGTTTACATTTAATTAATTAATTAATTATGCTGCTGTTTTTATGGGGTTTGGGGCTTCATTATCGGTTCTGTTCTGTTTTGTGGAATGTTCCGGGTCTCCTCCTTCCGCTTCCGCTGCCGCTGCCGCTGGTTTGCTTACTAACTAAAGAGATCGATCGCTAATTATTTAGTTAGACTGCTGGACTATAACATAATAATACTTTCAATTTTGATTCAATAAGTACGCTAGGAATAGAAACTAGGTGTGGCGAAGATCGCATGGAGGAAACTAGAGGAAAGCCGGTTCCATATAATCCATATACCTTGGTTAATTCTTGATTATTAAATAAAAAAAATATATTTTACTCAACATAAAAAAAAATACTGCTGCCAAAGTAATTGTTTAAGAAACCTTTTTAAATATTTTTTATGTTTTACATTTAGTTAATATTTACATGATTTTCAAAATATATAAAGAGTTGGATTTATATCGAGAATTAGTTTAAATTAAATTTATGGTTCAATTTAATATAACCGAAAATTTGATCGGTTTATAAAGTAAAAAAAGAAGAAAAGAATTAATTGTGAGTGCTTTTGAAACCGCTTAATTGTTCCTATTTTCTGACACATTTTTACAGAATTTAAAATCTCTAGACACTTTTCCGACTTTCTAAAATAAAAAATAAATATATAAATTTATAAAAGATTTAAATTTCCATATCCTAACAAATTAACCAAGGTATAGGAGTAAATTTACCGCATTTTAGCTGCTGGTGCAGCTTCTGATGAACTTTATATTTCAGTTGGCTTCGTCCTCCCCTGTTACTCATCATCATTTTTATTTCTTTAACTTTTTCCCCCTTTACTTTTCATTTCCTCCTCATTTCATCATCATCCCTGTGTTTACTCGCTAGTGGTGGTAATGGGCTCCACCTTGATGCCCCCACCGCTGCTCGAAGAGCTGGGCACATCTGCTCCTGTTGCCGCCGATGATCCTCCGCCCGATCTCTCCTGTTGGGCAGCCACACTCCCAGCACCCGCTGCCGCTGAGGAGGAGGAGGATGAAACGCTGGCACCGACCAGTTCGGCCAGATCCTCGGCAAAGAGGCGACTGGGCGAAAAGTCCCTTTTGTAGGCCATGTCCAGCCCAAGATCGCCAAGCGGCGAATGCAGGCGCGGCGTTTCACTGCGCAGCGGACTGCCCTTGGCCTTGGCCGGATGCTGACCCACCAGTGAGGAGGAGGAAGCGGAGGAACTGGAACTGGCACCGAAACCGGACTTGTGGGGCACCTGGTGGTGGTGCTGTTGTTGCTGCTGCTGGTGGTGATGCAAATGCGCCACCTGCTGCTGCTGCTGTTGCAGGTGAAGCTGCTGCAAATGATGGTGCGCCTGCTGCTGTTGGTGCTGCTGATGATGCGCCGCCGCAGCCTGCTGCTGTTGATGCTGCTGGTGATGGTGCAGAGCGACGGCCATGCTGGGCGGCAGATTCGGCAGGAGGCCAGCGGGACCGCAGGGCGAGGGCGCATGCCTTGGACCGGAGCCACTGCTTAGAGCCGGCGATATACTAGCCCTGCCTCCGCCCGCTCCGGGTACCGAAACCGAACCAACGCCAACGCCTGGATGGGGCGGCAGGTTGAATAACCCCGGCGGAACGGGCGGCGGCCCCGCCTCCCCGTGCTGATGCTGCACGGCCGCTGCCATCTGCATCTGCTGCCGGATATTGTGGGCCACGGCGGCTACCGCAGCGGCCGTTTCTTGTGACATGTGCTGTTCCCCGCCAACGCCTGACTGGGGACCGCTGCCATTAGGACAGGCCAGCGAGCTCGGTGTACCGGCAAGAGCGCCACTAGCGCCCGGATAGCTCAGTGGGAGATCCTGCAAAGGAAACGCGGGCTAACCCGAGTACAGTCAGTTCGGTTCAAGCATCAAATTCTCCGAATATACAGCGAAGCTCGCCATATTGATTACCTACCGAGTGGCGACCGTAGGGCGGCAAGTGAGCCCCCAAACTATCGTCTTTTATGTCCTTGGCATCGCGAAAAACCACCGTCTTGATAACGCCCTTGATGTGCTCATCGGGCCAGATGCCCAGCAGGATTCTCTGCGGCCTACCACGACCCTTGGGCCGCAGATCCGGCCCACCATCGATGGAGGGCCCCAGCATATTATGCACACGATTCGCATACAGCACGAAGGTGGGATACGGGATGTCATACTTGCGGGCAGCCTGCGACAGAGACAAGCCCTCCTTTAGCACACTGAAGATGGCCTCCGCCATGGTTTCGGGGCGCCAGGACTTCAGCGGTCCTCGTTCGCGGAAGCGCATGTGATGCATCAGATTCTGGTTCGTGTTCCAGCATTTTTGCCACATCGACTGCAACTGGTACTGATAGCTGTCTGCTGAAATATCAAGTGAAAAAAAAAGTAAACCAACGATCAGATCGGCTTGCAAGTGCCATAAAATAGTCGCAGTACAAACCTGCCAGCGTGGATCCGGTGGCTCCCATCCAGGCATGCGAGTTTTCCATCATTTTGGCCTGTGAATGGAAGAATGGAAGATATTAAAGAATCAGTAAAGTGAGCAGAGTGAGCAGGAGGAGCAGATTCTGATGGGTGAGTGGTGCTTCAATTAATTGTATGACTCGCTTTGGTTAGCGCTCGATGCGCCGACTCCTCTTGTCTGCGATATAGTTCTCTTTTGTGGCCCCTCATAACCTCCTCGCAATTGATTGACATGCAAAATCGACCTATTTTCATTTAATTTCATTTTTTTGTGGTTTTTTCAATGGGTAATGTGGGTTTATTGATGCTGAGACAAAATTTTTCTGATACGAAATTTGTTGATACGAAAAATCCCTAAAGTATCTTTCTAAAAGTATTCCCTTAAATATTTAAAAGGTCTAATATTTTGAAGAATACTTCAAGAAACCATTTTAAAGGTTTTTATATCTTCAGATACATGTTTGTTTATTTATATTTTAAATTAACATAAATTCCAATACAGCAAATTATATAAAAAAATGATTTTTATATTCTTAAAAATTGATTTTCTTATTTATATTGTAAATTCAAATTGATAAATTTATATTGAAATATATAAATATAAATATACATATGTCTTTAGAGAAACACAATACTTTTGGGCACTTAAGCAATTCAAATTCCCAAAGATATTTCTGTTTTCACCTTAGAAAGTTTCCATAATTTTTCTACAACATTTCGCTGGTCTAGAAAATTTTTAAAATTTTTTGTAAGGTATTACAATTACTCCTAATATTTTCTTAATTATGTTCTATAGTATTCCGCTGACTCTGAATATTTCCCATATTTTTTTAAAGCATCTGCCAGACTTAAGATATTTTTCATAATTTTTCTAAGATATTTCGCTAGCCCCAGAAATTTTCCATATTTCTTAAAATGTATTTTGTTGACTCTGGATATATTCGATAATTTTATATTGTATTTTACTATCTCTAGATATTGTCTATAATTTTTCTGAGGCATCTCCCTGATCCTAGATTTTCTTAATAATTTTTCTGAAGCATCTCCTCGAACCTAGATATTTTTCATAATTTTTTCTGAGGTATCTCGCTGACCCTAGAGTCGAATCCTTGCTGATTCTAAAGCACTTCTTAGGCAGGCACTGTTCTAATTCGAATTGCAACGGCAACGATACATTTAACTGGCTGACTGAACCTTCGAGTGGCGACTCCGTTGTCGTTGTTGCGCTGCGGTTGTCTGTTTGCCGACCACCCCCCTCGAGTGGCTGGCATCGAATTCACTAATTGCATAACAAAGTAACATTTGCATATTTCTCTACATATGTTGGCGGCGGTGGCGTCGGGATTCGGATCCACCTTGTCGATAACTTCATTACAAAAATTTCCATGCACGGAGTGCAGGGGAGAAAAAAAACACAACACTCGCATCGCACTGAAGTGGGTACTGGCTCAGGTGGGCACTTGTGCCCATTTAGCGTTAAGTATTACTTGTAACTTTTTGCCATGTGACTGACTGAGAGTGCTCCTGTCGTTCCTCTGTAACCCCCTCCTCCGTAATCCTCCTCCGGAGGCCAGACAATGTTGCGATGTTCTCAGAAATCGTTGCCTAGCTTTATGGGCTCCGGACATGCAATGGATGGATTTACTTTTCGGCTCATTACGCCGCAAATTATATATTATTCACAAGTTTCTCTGTTCGTTTTTTTTTTTTTGCCCTGCGAAATTGCTTTATTTGGGGGGAAAGGTGACTAATCCTTACAGAGCGTAGTTTGTAGTCTTAATTTATCCGCTTTTTACCAGGTATTGCAATGTCATGTGTGACTATTTAGTTGGCCAGAAAGTAATATATTATTAACGAAGTGCAATTACTTTTAAATAAATCTGCATTGTAATTAAAGTGTGATTCATTACACAGGTTACAATGAGGTTGAGGTTTTTGGAGAGGTTTGGGGGGCACATTTAATTTTATGAATATTTTTAGGGGATGTAGAAAGTCACAAGAACCATGAGGGTATTTAAAATGCAGGTTTAAATATTATACAAAGACAAACGAGGTTTGAAATCCCTTAAAAAAACTAAACTGTCAAAAACTATAATACAAAATGTTTAGGGTAGCAAAATTACTACAAATTAATTGTATGCTAATATATTATTAGGGTTCAAAGGATTAAGTATTAGAATATCCTTGATTACGTTTATCAATCAGAGGAGCTAAATATAACACAAATATTTAGCTCCTCTGATTGATAAACGTAATCAAGGATATTCTAATACTTAATCCCTCTAAAAAAGCAGTGTATTAACCCCTCTAAAAGTCCTTGAAATACCAATTCGGTATCTCAAAAAATTCCTTAAAGAAAACTCAACATCACCCCCTACTTTCCCCCTTTAAATTGAACTCCTCCCCACTGATTATAAAGCCGTTTGTTGTTGCTAAATACTAGCGACTATTGAGACTAATCACGCTAATGCCCAAATCTGTCTCAAAACGCGGACGACAGATGGCGCTGCCGGGCCAGCAGGTGTGCGTGTGTTGGGTGTGTGTTGTGTGCTGCTGCTGCTGTGCAGTGTGTTATCCAGCAGCTGCAGCAGCAGCAGCAGCAGTTGCCTTCAATAATACGCCACGCCAAATGCCAAATAATTTATTTATTATATGTGCAGCTGACCAAAGCTGACTGCAACACACACACAGAGGGGGGTGGGGGGAGGGTGGTACAGAGGTGCGGGAGTGCCGGGGGTTCCAGAGGCACACGGAGGTATATGGCCAGAGTCCTGAGTGAGATTTCATTACAACTCATTTGACAGTCTTGGTGCACTCGACGCTGCCAAAATGTCATAGCTGAGTGGCATGCATCGAAAGGGGGTTGCGGGTGTAGGAATAGGGAGTTACCTAGTTCCACCATACTCCCACCCCCTCACAGAGGTCTCCTCTTGGCCCACAGTTGGCGGATTAGCGGGCACGCATCGCGCACAGCTCCTACACCACAGCGCCAGCTACAGGCGGGATTCAATAGCTTTAACAAAGCTAAATTAGTTTTCGGGTTTAAAAAACCTTAAAAAAAAAGGTTTTAAATATAATATTTAATATGTAAATATTGGTAAACTTTCTGTTTATATTTATTTTATGAATTCTTGACTGGTTACATTAGGGTTCGCTTCACTGTACCCCATTTTGTGGGCCTCAACACGAAATTAAGCGAAATGAAGTTGACCACGCTTCGATTTTGGCATCAAAGCGAACCGTTCCCGCTTACAGCTTGACCTCGCCTCCTCATCGGACCACCACCCCCTTGGCCTCGCCCCCCACACTCTCTCCCTGCTGCACTTGCTGCATGCATTGTTAATACAATTGGAGTCCAACGTCAATAACCAAGTGCCACGAATGGACCATTAGTTGAGTTGAGTTGCGCCGCTCCGCCTGATGCGGGCACCGTCTATATGGAATATTGCACACACACACACACACGGGGGTGTGTGTAGTTTGTGCATCTGCATTTATGTATTCTATATATAATTATACGGCTTAGCGATTGCTTGGCTTGGCGGATTCCTCCACTGCCATGGAACAGCGAATTTAATCAGTTGATAGATGCAATACCATCAAGAATATGTTAGAGAAAAACCAAATTTAAAGCTTAGAATTCAGCAGAAATAATACACTTTAACAACTTGAGACTTTAACTTAATTAATATTGATTAACTTTAAAGACAGTTCAGGCAATTGTAGAAAGATTTGTCTCAAGAATTGATATTTTTCTTTAATTAAATGGAAATGTTAAACTTGAAGTGGTCTCAAAAAACTAAAATTGCTTGGGAAATGGAAATAAATATATTTATAGTTAAAATATAATTAAATTTTATTAGAACTACGCTTTAAAATCTATATAAATATTATTTCAAGCCAAGAAATACCTTCTAACATATCAAATATTTAACCTAGACTTGGAAAAACTGATGGAAGGACTGCTCTCCTCCTTCAAAAATGTCCTTCCCGGTCTCATCAAATTAGATTAAACGCTGGGGCGTTTTGCATCTTCCGCCATTTTCTGTCTGGCACCGCCTCCCCGTGTCAAAGAGCCGGGAAGAAGGCGTTCCGTGCGATTTTCACGCAATCGAAACCGAAACCTTTTTTTTTTGTGGAGTCAACCTCTATGCCTGTTTGAGGCAGGTTTAGGTTGAGTTCCCCCTTTGCCAAGATTACTGGCCTCTAGTCAAGCGTTAAGACCGCATCAATTGGGCGTGAAGGCGCAGGGCGGGGGGAGTGTTATTCTCGCCCGAAAACAGTCCAAGTCGAGCGGCACTTGTGCGGCACTCCTGCGGTCTCGGCTGCGGGGTGGCTGCCACAATTTCTGATTCGCTCAAGCAACAAGCCTCAGCCGCCGCAGATTGAGACTTAAATTTAGCCTCAGTCTCAGTTCCCAGTGGCTGACTCAGTACCAGGACCCCAGAGCCAGTTGTCCTGGCAATGCAATTTAGCCAAATTCACAGCAGGAAACACACCAACGGAAAGGCGAGGGCAACAAATTCTCTAATGTCTAATGTGAGGAGAGTGCGAGACAAAAATAAATATAAAGATGAAAGCATTGAAGGGTTGGGAATGAGGGATACCCAGTAACTAACCATTTCTGTAAAATTGTGTTTTGTTCTGATGATTTTATAAGGAAAACCAATTTTTAATTTGATATTTCCTTTATAAAGATCGCATCAGCTTCTACTTCTTTAACAGCTTCTTTTGTGTGCTATTCCCCTCTTTAACCTTCGAGACTTTCTCCTCCTTTTCGATGAGGATCACTTCGATATGGCTAGGTGAAGATACATAAGGATTGCTGCGTCCATGAGCACGGTGTGTGCGACGGGTTAGGCACGGGGCACGATTCACCTGAATATGTTGGATAACCAGGCGATCGGAATCCAATCCCTTGCATTCAGCATTGGCCTGTGCAGTCTTTAGCAGCTGCAGCAGGCAATCGGCAGACTTTTTGGGCCATCGTCCCTGTGTAGTCTTCGCCTGCTTGGCCTGGGCACAACGGCCCACGGCGCCATTGAAGCGGCGAAAGGGCACGCACTCCTTGTGCTCGATGACCGCCTTGAGATATTTCTGGGCACGGAACAGGGACATATGCTTGATGGCCTTGGCGGTCTCGTGAGTGTTCTTGAAATGCACACGAAGATTGGATATGCAGGCTTTGCTTGAATTGGCGGGATTGTCCGCTTCCTGAGAGTAACGACCCATGGTTGAAGATCCTGCTTTAAGGATGTTCAAAAAATAATAACTTTAGTTTGAGAAAATAATAAAATACGTACTTTTCACTGCAGAACAGAAATGGGAATGAACCTTTTCATGAAAATCAAAGCTTTCAAAAACTTGCTCAACGTTTAACTCTGTGCTTACTTAATGTAAGATTTTTAAATATAGAATTTATTGTTCAAGTGTAGATTAGGGAAAATATATAAATTATCGAAAAATATCTAATCTTTCCACATACATATATTATAAATTTTTATAGTCCACAGCATACCCTTTGGTCTATTAAATACCCTTTAGAAAAAAAAGAGAATCGAGTTTGCCGGAGGGGAGGAAATGTATTTCCTCTTCCTCCCTGTTTGGACAGATTTCGCCATGAATCACCCCTGCTCTTTTTTTCACAAGAAATTCCCAATCTTTTGACGCTCAGGAAATTGTCAAGTGCCGGTGCCAAGTGTGGGTGTGTGGGTTGCCGATTGTGTGTGCGGGTGTGATTGGGTTCGTGTTTGTGTAAAACCAAAAATTAATTAGCGTGAAAAGCATTATTGAAAGCCAAGTCAAATAGGTTAGAAGGAAGAGAGGGCTAGGGAAATCTACTCCAGAGCTGTGCTGACAAAAACTTGCATTAGTTTTTGGAGGTCTAAGCCATAGTCGAGCTCATTTCCTTGAAGGCGGCAGGAAGGGGCTCATGTGGTTTAATTTGATTTAGTCGCAAAACTTGCAGCCAATACTCGACTTCATTAAAATTCTGCAGCAACTGAATCAAAATCAACTTGGGCCTCGTAGTTTTTGGCGCGCACTTTGCTACTTGAAACATCAATTACAACGCGAGGGGAGGTGGGGGTGTTCCCATTTATAGGAATATATTTCCTATATCCTCTCCAGCACACTCTAACCCTGGCTCCTGCCATCTCACGATATCCTGCAATGCTCAGCCCTTAGGCACAGCCAACGAGTCGTTGTGGAGTGTGCTAGGATTTCACTTGAAAACTGCAATCAAGTGAATTTTGATATATACATATTCACAGAGGGGAAAAATATATAGCAACTGAAGGATATTTATATAAGAATACTAAAAATGAAATAAAAAGATTTCTTCAACAACTTTCAAAGTATATATATCATAGTTAAGTCCTTTCTTTTCCTTTATAAAATACTTTTTATTATCTAAAAAGTTGAGTCATATTTTCCCTCAGTGCACTCACACATATATGGTAGTGGAAAAACTTCATGGATTTAATAATCAAACCATTCGATGGTTAAAATGTTCCTCGAGCCGCTCTCCAGTTCCCTCATCGAGCTTTCTCCGCTCTCCGACTTGTTCGTCATTTCCTGTACAATTTTATTATATTTCATACATAACTGTTGCCCCGTTTTTAGCCCCCCCTCACCCCCTACCAACCCCTTCATACCCTTCATAAATATACATATATGGACGGATATAACCCGGCGATGGCAACAACAGCAAACGGCGAACGTTGCCTGTAAAATTTATACAAAATACAAATCGTTCGCTACATTATGAGAAATACAGCCCATTCCGCGGTGGGAGGGACAGGAAAAGGGTGTGAGCGATCGGGGGGTTAGGATAGTATTTGCTCATATGTTTGTTGCATTTAGCGTTTCGCTCTGGGTGAGTGGAAATAAAGGAAAAATCAACGAATGCCAAGCATGGAAGTGTTCAATAAATTTTTACCGCTGAGTTAAGCTTGAATGGGTGAATCAGGGGTGTGGAAATTATGAAAGGGGGTCGCTATGGAAAAGGGGCTTTAAATTAGCATGGAAAATATTTTGGAAATCTATAAAAGTAAAGTAACAATTTAGGGGAAAAGAAAAAGTAGGAGATATAATAGGAGATATTGAATGCACTATGCATGCACTTAATTTTCTAGAAAATACAATACAATCATTGTTAAAATATTTTATAATAATATTTCTATGCTTAGAAAGTGAACATAGAAGATAGAGAATATTACTAAACACTTTAAAATTATTAAAATAAATTACATTTCATTATTTTAGTCCCTGAAAATATTTAAATAAACCAAATTTCTTTAGGTTAAGTACTGTTCTTACTTTTTCCAGTTAACAGTTCGAATTTAAATATAATTTTTAATTTCTTATCTTAAATTCCCTATTTTTTCAACCCGATTTCAACTAGATAATAAAGCCTTTACCTTCAATTAAAGTTGTAGCTGACTTTTCAGCTTGATTCAAATGCGTTTTGCATTTTCCAGACTAATTGCGGTAATCACGCTTAGCCAATCTTTATTCATTCCCCATAAAAGCTAAACAAAAAAAACTTTAATTTTGTTGTGCGCACAATTTTTTATCAATGTTTTTTTTTGTTGTTAAAAACTGCAGTAATTTATACATCGTGCATAGAAAAAAAGGGAGAGAGAAAAAAGGAAAAGTTTCGCAAAACGCAGGCTAAAATGGAGTGGAATGTGGCTGGGATTGCATTGGCAGCCGGCGATCAATCGACAAAATAATGCGTTAACTTTTACGTAAAACAAACAAAGCAACCAACAAACACACGCAACTTTCCAACAGACCAGAAAACCAACCAGAAAAATATCCAACAAAAAGGATATCAAGGAACAGGAGGAGCAACTTTCTGCAGCTCAAAACAGGCGGAAAAAAGCGATTAGAAAAAAAATTATTGCCGAGGCCTCGATAGCTGGTAGGAAAACTGAACAAAAAGTTTAAAATATCGCTAAAAGTTTAGACACACGCAGATATAGTACGCATTTTATAGTTTGTGTAAAACTTTCAATGCAATTACTCTGGATTTTTTTTTTTAAGCGTTGAATCAATAGGTAATTAAAAGTTAATAATTATGATTTGGAAAGTACAGGCTTAGATTTAATTTTAAAGATTAAATTGCGACAGGAAAATAAATAGAAATATTATTAATAGAGACAGGATATAGATAATAATACCCTAATACTCGTTGTTTTAGGCATTTCGATATTAAACCACCCCTCTTTGATTTAATTAAAGCTAAAATTTAGTCTGACAAACACATAACTCCAACTCTATTAGATATAACTACCACTAAATGATGGATTTCCCAAATCTCTCCACCTAAATACTTGACTAGCATCCGGATTTCACTAAAATTTTCAACTGACCATCGAAACTCCTGTCAAATCAAATCCCAGCCATGCGCAACTAAATGCCAATTAATACAAATATCCATAAAGAAAAATAAATTCAATTATGGGCAAATTAAAATGTAAACAAAACGCGGCCAGAAATCGGTATCGGTTTCGTTTCGGGCCGTCATAAATTGTGGCACCTAATAAATTGACACTCTGTCATTGTGCGGCATTTACAGTTTATAGAACGTATATATGTATATATGTGTCTGGCTTTGGAGCCCCTAACTCCCTTCCAGGCCTTCCTGCTGGCCATCCGACCCTGGCGGGGATGTTGTTTCCCCCCCTTTTTTTTGTATTTGTGCCACACTTGCAGGCGCGGCTGCATGCAACAATTGTGTGTGCAGCCGAACATGAAAAAAAGACCAACAGCCAAAATGCAAAATCCACCCCCGACTCCCGAGATGGGGTAGCTGGGAAATCCTCCTTGTTGTTCTTGTTGTTGCCGGTGTGTGTGTGTGGTCGAGTTGCGGTGCACCGCAGCGTTTAAAACGGTTTGCCAGTCATTTTTTCACATCATTGATTGCTTATTAGATTATAAACCGCGCCACTGCCTCCGAGCCCCTTTTTTTATTTCACATTTTATTCCGCTTCTGGCACGTGCTCAACTAATGTCCTGCCAACAACATGGCAATCAGCATCAACGCAAAAAAATATAGAAAAAATAAAAGGAAGTTCCCTGCATCTGTTGCAATTTGCGCGCCCGAAAATAGGCAGCAAAATATTTTCTGGCATGGCTTTGGCATATTTTTTACGGCCAGCGACCATTAAAGATGCGTGATTTATAACATCGAACAGGATCTGTGGGCTTTTTGTTCCTGACTCTCTCTGTTTGTGTATGGATTTTTGGTGGAAAAATAAATAAAAATATATATAGCCTAGAATTCCATAGGAGTAATTGAAAGAGTCTGCCAGCGAACAGGTGTTAGTTTATGAATCAACTTTATTTAAGAGAAGAAGGTTTGCTAGAATAAATATAAAACAAAAGATATAAAGTTGTTAAAGTTAAGCCATTGAAAAATATATATAATAAATAACTTTTCAAGGAAAAGCCTAAAAAAATCTAATAATATCCCTAATCTACCCCTTATATTTATTTTTATATATATTTTTGGTAGAAGCTTTGACAAGTTTAAAGACAAAAATATATACAGTTTTACCAAATGTACAATTTAATTTTTCAAAAAAATAATTAAACCCCTACCAAAGCCAGATAAAAATCCAATAAAATTCCTCATCTTCCTTTTATATTTATATATTTTAATCTGTTGCCTCGTGGCCTCTTTGGCCAACTTTATTTATATAAATATAAATTAAAATATGCAAATGCACATAAATCTGTAGAAGGGCCCAGGTAAAAGGTAAGCCCTAATTTGGGCCTGCTCTTCTTCCAGAGTTCTGATTAAGGTCTTCCTTTACCTGTGCGTTTTCCTGTCTCGACCCAGCACTCCCTGCTCCTTATCTCACCTCGATTTTATGTCTAAGAAATGGCGTATCGTCTGCAAGAAAATGTCTACCTCCAGAGCCGTGGCTAAATTTAATTTTAAATTTTATGTGCGCACATCAAAAAATCCTTGGCGGGGTTGTCTCTTTGCTGGCGGAGAAAGTTGTGTGTTGGCCCTAAAATATGAAAAACAATTAAGCCGCCGTCTGGGCTCTAAACTCGGGTGGGTTAAGACAAAGTGGGTGGGTATATCTCAGGAAAATGGCTGACTGGTTGAGTGGAATGGTAGTGGTTCATTTTCATTCCCAGTGCAACATTCAAATGCTGCAACAAAATGAGTATTATGTATTTCAATTCATAATGAATTATTCAACATTTGGTTTGCATTTTTTATAAGACAGCGTCGAGCGCGAAACTTTACCTGGTAAAGGGGGAAAAATTGGAGGGAAATCGAGGAAAACCTGGGGCAGAGACAAGACACTTGCACTGCAATTTTGGCCATAAAACGAAATGAATAACGAAAACCAAAATAACAGCGCAACATCAGAGTACAACGAAGGCCAGACAAAACTGACACTGGCAGTCCCAATTTCTCGACCGGCTGACTGCCTCTCCTCCTCGAATTCTCAGTCTCATTCTCGTTGTACCTGTCGTTCAGCAATAAAATTTAATAAATTATTTACGCTGGCAAAATGCATATTTGTTGCATTGTCAGAGTGGTAACAAGCTGAGATTTCTTTAAAGTTTCGCTTAGGTCAATAAGTTTGGCAACACATTTTTCAACAGAGAAATGTTGGAAACTGAATCAAGGGATTTCCTTCTATATAATTAAAAAAATTCAATAAATTTTAAGTATTTAAATCTATGCCTAAAATATGTTAAGTTTAATCTGTATTTTTTGAAGATTTACATTTTCTTCTCAAAAATATTTCAAGTGTTTATATGTTTTGTAGAGTAACTATTTCTTGCCCCGATTTTCCGGCTAATGGCTGGGCGGCATTTCACAAAAAAAAAGTTTGCTTTCGTTAATCTATGCAAGCGGCGGGGGTAAAATTATTTTGCATACTGAGTGCAAGACATTGCAAGGTGGAGTAATGGCTGTTGGTTGATGTTACCTGTACTCCTCCACCTGGTCTATGGTCTTTGGCTGTCCATCAGTTGGTTTGTTAGTTGGTTGGCCGCTTTCGTTGCCACTTTTCAGGTCATAAGACGTTACGCTGAAAGCTCCCCACGACCTGGAGTAATATGTAGGCACTATATATGGTATACTTGCAACATTTCGTTCTATTTTAAAGACATTTCATGTTGTTGCCACTGCCGACGTCAGCTCTTGAGATTGGCACTTGATTGGCGTATATTTCCTGTTGCATATTTAAGTTTTAGCTTAGTTTTCGTAGTTGCTACCGCCGCCGCCGAAACCGATAAAGTTTTCCAAGTGCATTTCTATTTGTATAACCAACAAGGCTTTTTCAAAATGGTGGGGGTTTTTTTTGGACGGTTTCCATGAGGTTATCCTTTTCCAAGAACTCTCAGAAAATTGGCAAATTGAAGGGTCTTTAAAATAATTTTTTTAAGGGGACTATTAGACAGGAAATTATTATTATTGATTTGCCCATAAAAAGATACAAATAAAATATAAAAATGTTATGACTGAAAGTAAAAAGAAAACTGAATTTTATACCCAATTAAATACCTATTTTAAATCCATATCAAAGCCTTGTCTCCCCTTTGTCAATCCGATATCGTTTTTGGGGTTTTTGTTAAGCTCATTTAATTAAATAAATGCAATAAGTAAGAGCTGTATGCATTGACATTTCATCTGTCGCGTAATTTATAATTTCTGTTGCCATTATGGTTGTGACTACGTCTCAATCCCCCCGCCTCTTGGCTTCCTGGCATCCCCTTACATTATTGTTGACTGCGATGCGAATATTTCGCATTAATATGGCGGAAAATCCATAATCGAATTATAGCTCTGCGGCTCTTTTGTTTACCATCTCGATGTGTCTGTGTGTCGTCCTCTCTCCCGCCCTATTTGTGTGTGTGTTTGTATCGCTTTAATTGAATCCTTAACACTTTTGAGCTACTTACGTCCAACACGTTGCGTATGCGTAACTTGTTATTATTGCCGGCTGGATTGTTGTTTCCAGCATTGATCTAGGGCTGGCAAACAGTCCGAAAGGATTTTAAATTATATATAAATTGTGTCATTATTAAGCTGTTTAATTCAGGGATTATTTTGTTAAGGTGTTTTATTCAATGCTAGTGGGTTTTTGTGTAATATTTACTAGTTTTTTCCATGACACAATCATTTAAAATTAAATATTTATATCTGTAATAAAATGTGGGTGACAGAATCCCTTAAATATTGATGGAATTAGGAATGCAATACACAGATATAATTCTAATGATATTTTACTTTTCATTCTTTAAGCCTTTAAAAGCTGATCTCATCGCTTATAAAAAAATCATTTAAATATTCCCTGCTATTATCTGTGTTTTTTTATATATAGTAAATTCCCATCACAATTTTTTTTTTCATTGCATCCCTGAACCGCTGACTCTTTTCCGATTGATTTCTCTGCTTTCAATAAACTGAAACAAACAATCACTTTCCCCCTTCAGCAGCAGCCGCCTTTTTTGCCCCACCAATTTCCATGCACCGGCTTCAGGTTGGTCCGACCCCGGCATTCGATTATTTTTATATATATTGCCACACGCAGCTTATTGGCATATTGACAATTACACGGGCGATACATATAAATTAAGCAAACGGCAGATCGGTTGAAAGCGGCGGAAGATGAGGGGGCTTTTTGGGAGGACTGACCAGAGACGTCGACTGCTTGATGTGGCTGACCAAATTTAATTGACAACTTACTGTTGCATTGACCAGAAGGGAGTGGCTGCAACGGGGAGGGGCATGGGGTATAGTCAGGAGCATGGTCTGGTAAAGAACGAGCAACGGGCAATCTGTCACAGCTCAAAGATACACTCACTACTACAGAGATGAATGCATGCACCTGACCCAGGCCCAGGTTTACAAATTAAAATTCAATATTAACGACTCATGCCAACAATAACAACAACAACAATGCACAAAAAAAGTATATATAAAAATAAAATGAAAATAATTTAACAGCAAAAGCAACAGCAGAGCCCGTGTTGTTGATGATGGAGTGACTGCCAGTGAATTTCCATAATCGCAGTGACTTCATAAAAATTAATCTACGGTTTAAATATAATTGCATTGAGGGAGTTCCAAGGGCTTAAACAAATTGTGGAATAATGAAGTTGGGAAAAACTTTTAGGAAAGGAGAAAACAACAGTCTATGTTAATAAATTTATATAACTTTAATATGAAACCTAAAAGAATAATTAATAATTGTATTTAATGTCCTGCATATATTCGGAGTTTATATTTTAATTTATATTATAATTTTATCATCTTCTTTAATCCCAAAAATTCTTGTGAAACAAAATTTCTCATTAAGCCACCTAAAGACTTCCTCAATTATTTATTCAAGAAAAGGAACTCCTTGTGACAGAAATATAACACTCGAACACCTTTAGGAAGTCTGCTCCTTCTACCCTTCTTTTTTTTATAGCCTTCGATGTGTGTGTTTGTTTGTGGGTAAATATTTTTAATACGCGTCGCATCCAACCGCAATACAAGGCAATTAAATATTTCGAACCAGAGACAGGGCAAGGACTTTTGCTCCTCCGCCCACTTTCCGGCACTCAAAGTGAGGCGGAAAAATGTCCAACGGCGTAAAAAGAAAGCAACAACAAAAAAAGCCAACAGCAAACAGTTTATCCTGCTCCTGCTGCCAGTTGGTGGCCGTGGTCGAATCCTGTTCTGTCTCTGTTTCTGTTCAGTTCTGTTCTCTGTTCCAGCCGACATCTGCATCTGATTGTCGCTATCCTTTTGTTTTTTTTTTTACGGCTCTTGTAAGTGGTATTTTGGGAAGTTTGAAAATATATGGTAATTATGATAATTATATCTTTAAAGAAACAACAAACAAATAGGGATATTTTTTAGATTAAATAAACAAAATAATAAATTGATCTCACAAGTCCAAGAACCTTCAGAATAAATTCAGCAAGAAAACCTTTAAACTTTTGTGGTTTCCCAATTAAAATATTTATTTTTGTATTTATTTATTTTTGCTTTGTCTTCTTAAAGACAATATTTAATATCTTTTACACAGTATTTCCCTTTCGTTTAAAGTCCAAATCCCATAGCTTTTCCTTGTTTTCCCCGCCTTTTGTCCTTGCAACTGCGGCGGTTGCGGCGGAATTGAATTCGCATCCGCAGTCCGCTTTCCCATTCACGTTGTCTTTTGTTTTAATTGGCGGCCATAATAATCAAATAATTTGTTTATTGAAAACATTTTTTACAATTATGTAAACAACAAATTGATATACGAAATGAAAAATTGTTTCACTTGGCGATGGCAATATTCTTGTTTTATCGTCTGCGGATTGTCAGGTCGCGAAAAAGGCCCGCTGTATCTCTCTCTCTCTGGGTTCGGTAGGGAATGCAATTATTATAATAATGGCTGAGCCGGGGCCACCGGATTTCCCACCCGATTTTCCTGCCTCCGGAAAAACCCCCCAAAACCCCAACTCCCCCGGCAGCTGATGCAGTGTTGTGTCTGGCGTCAAATGTCGCACTTTCGGCTGGCGTGGAAAATTCGTCGCGTGTCGGATGCCTCAAGTGTCAAAGTATGCGGCGGATGATTAAAAAATTCCTGTCCTGCGGCATGTCCGGAGACAGGGAGTTAATTAAATATTTATCGGTAAATTATCAATGCAGCGGATACAATTGATTTGTGTTATTACTTAATGAAGACATCCGTTGCGAGTCCCTGCCCCCATTTCTGGGTTAACTAAGGCGTGTTGCCTACTCTTGGGCTGTGTGGAAATTTAAATCTTGCTGGGATTTTCTTTATTAAAGTTATTTAGACTTGATAAGTTTTGATTTCTTATTAATATTTATTATTGAAATATAATATTCTTGCTTTGGAAACTATGTTTATTTATATTTTTCGAATTTAATTATTTAAATTCTTGGCTTATCTTCTTGTCACTTAAATAAATAACTCTTAATAAATTTTTTAAAAGTTTAAAAATCACAGACCACAAAAGGGGTTAAAATGGCACTTCCATCGGAGGCCACATGTCACACACACGGCGTATACGTAATGTGCAAATTGGAAATTCGATAAAGTTGCATCTAAGACTTAAGTTCTTTATAAATTAATGAGAAATTTATTTACTAAGAAGTTAATGAGGTTTCTTCACAGTCTTTTCATTTCCACTCCAATTAATTTATATTTTGTTTCAAACAAAAAACTTTATTTAAAGTTTTTGCAATATTTAAAACCTAATTTACTTGACTGAAGTGGCTATTTATTAAACATTACAGTCCAAAGCCGACTGCTAATTAAAAAATCACCCCTGCCCCCCTCCATAACATTGTTCAACCGTCAATTTCCAATGGTTTTCCGCGGGCCGGAACCCGCAAAACAGTGCCTAGCCACGTCTAAGAGTCGGAGTTGCATGCTCTTGGAAAACGATTTTAATATCAAATTACAGTGGAAAGTATTCATGATGCATACGCTAGCCCGGCAATTATCCAGCGCAGATTTGAAATAGTTTTAGTTTTTGGCTTTTCCACTTGATCGAATAACCCCCCTCAGAAACCCCCTTTCAGCTGACAGTTTGTTGCCCTGCCATGTGCCAAACAATTTGCTAGCTAATTTGTGCTATGCGTCCGGCAGGGAGGTGGAAGGCTCGGAGGCTTGGAGGATGGGGTATGCATTTGATAAACTGTCAGGGAATGGCAACTTCACTTTGGGCATATTTAATGAAAATGTTGCCAAATGGGTTCCACGAACACTGCGGCGAGCAGGGGGTGGGCAGCTGGGAGGAGAGAGCGACGGCGGTGGACTGATTTTGACGTAACACTTTGGATGCGATTTGACATGACAAATATGTGCGTTGGGCATCGCAAACAGCAACAGCAACAAACTGGGCGGGGTTATCTGCCCCAAACGGAATTGGAATCATAATCATCATCATCGTCATCATCCTTCGGTGATTATCGTCATTATCCCTTGCCCCAGCGATGATTATGGTGCTTTGACTCTGCATCAAGTCCTGGCCAGTCCTGCAGCAGCTGCAGCCTGCAACGTTTCGCATTTGCGCATTGCATGATTCAATAATGATTGAATTAATTGCGTTAATAACTGACACTAGGAGGAACCTCCTGGCCGAGAGTTGGTCCGTCTCCCTCTGCTCATCCACATCCTGTCCCGCTCAAAGGCGCTTTGTGTCACTCTTCGTCCTGCTGCACCTCTACACTACAGCCTCCAACCTCCTGCATCCTGCATCCTGCATCCTCTACTGTCCTGCCGTTCGTCTTAAGTGTGCGCGTGGCAAGCCGTAGACAGAATCCGGGCATGCAAATCGAATTTGTTGCTAAGTAGCCGCAGTCTTAAAGGGGCACCATCACCCCTCTCTACATTTAGGGGGCTCAAGGGGTGTGGCTGCTTCTACATATACATCTATGGGGGCAATTGGAGGTCTCGAATTTCTGATTTTGATTTGCGCATTACGCATACGCCGTGTGTGTGGCATGTGGTTTCTGATGCAAGCGCCACCTTAACCCCTTTTGTGCTGTGTACGGGTCAAACTGCAGAGGTGAACCATTGTTTACCGGGATTTGTAAGCTTATTTATAGATTTCTAAGTGGGGTTTAATAAGAAAAAAATTACAATTTCTTTATACTAAAAAAACTCTTTTGCATTATTATCCAAAATATATATTTTTTTCATATATTTTAAGGCTTCTCTTCTTTACTTAAAGAAAATCTATACTATAAAATACTAAATTAAATTTTTAAACCATTACAAAACTTCCTTTTAGCCCATTGTCCCTCCAAGTCAAGCTTTACTGCTCCTTCATGTCCATTGAGCTTCTGGTACGCTTCGGGTTTTGTCTCTGGACACTTTGTGGGAGTGACAGTGGCAGTTTGTAGTTGTTGTTTGATTGATAACATGCGATTAATAAAATATTGAATGGAGAGCAACACCCGCACACCTCGGGCGCAAAATTTCCATGCGACATTGCAGCAAAAATGCATAAATCACTAACCAAAAGAGGGGGGGCCTTTGAGCCCGCAGCTAAATTTATAATAAATTGATGAGCCCTGGCCAGTTTTTGTGTGTTTCGGTTATTATTAGATGACTAATATAATTTGTTTATTTGCCAACGCTTGCACTCTGCACATTTCTCGATCCTGTCTGGCCTCGGTTTTGATGGGGAAAAGTTCTGGAATTTTTGCCATGAGGATTTCTCACCTCTGACTTTGCAACTTGGTCCTTTGTTGCATTTTAATCAGGCAAATGTATATGTTGTATATTAACATATATGCAAGTACTCGTCCTCGTCGTCGACGCATCGAAGTATTTTCCGCGCTTTTGTATCAATGATAATTATTTTTCTGCCTCGTCGCCGTTGGCTGCACACACAAAAGGAATCAAACAAAACTTTGTACCTTTGTCTCTAAACATTGATAAGGTAGGCGAGGGGAAAAGCGGAAGGTTTTTTTTCGTCCTCGAATGCTGTGCCAAATTAAAAGTGAGAAACAAATGCAAACACACAAAGGGTGCCAAAAGGTTTCCCCTCTCCCTGTGGCCTGTCGCCGGTTTTTAATATTTTTTTTTCGCAGCCGAGTTATGCGAGTGAGCGAGTTGAGCTTTTCTTTTAAGAAAAACTTATATGCATATGCACAACAAAAGCAAATAATAATCATAAAGGACAATGGTAGTTTCAGGGCAGACAGGACTGTGTTTAAGCAGCTCCTCAAGCCAAGGAAGTGCTGAGAAGTTCTTAAGGAACTCTCTAAGAAAGAGGCATTTTTTAGGTAGCTAATTTTTTTAGGGGACCCTTTTTCAGTTTAAAATAATTTATAAAATAAAAATGATTTGTGGATTTAGAATTTTCCCGAAGCTTAAACTTTCTTAAGCTCCTTACCCACTCAGCACATCTTTGAATAGTTTTTCTTTTCTTTTCATTATTTTTTTTTCTTACACTTTCTGTGTGCATTCAAGGCACAAAACTTTTTCCCCAGGATCTCTGCTCTCCTCTGTCCAGTTTTGCTGGCCGCCCAGTCGAGAGTGCAGCGAATGTGCAGCCTCCTAGCTGCCACATTTCCCCACTGGCTTCCTTCCCTGGGAAAATACTAGTAACAGTTTTCCCCAAGACTTTCCCGGCTGCCGCTTTGCAGACTCAATGCAGCTGCTCCTGCTACAGCTACTTGCAAGTTTATTTATTTCAGCTTCTTGCCATTTCCCTAGTCAGTTTTCCCTGCCAGCTTGGCACTTTTGCACTCGACTTGACTTTAAAGCCCCCGCTAAGAGCCACCGAGCCACTCAACAGGTTGTTTTTCCGAGGGGTTTCCAAGCGGCAACAAAACAAAACACACGCCAAGTACAGCGGTGGGGGAAAAAAATACACAAACAATGAAAGCGTGAAAATATCATGTCGACTCTCGAAAGTCAACCTTTTTCAAAAGGACGAGGCAGGAGCAGGAGCATGATGTTGGGTGTCTGAAAGTAGCAACCACATTAGAAGCCCCTTAGCAGGAGCAGAGCGCCAAAAGTAACAGCAAACGGCTAACAGCTCCCATCTCCCAATTTCCAGCCACTCTTCCACCCGCTTTCCCTGGCTGGTTTTCCCCCAAAAATGCTGGCAATGTGCCGCAAGAGGTTTTTTGGGGGGTAGGAAAGGCGGAAAATGGGTGGCGAAAAATGTCTGCGATGTCTTTTCGTGTCCTGCGTTTGTCTGCTCTGCTGGGTGTTTTTTTCCTCTCTCTCTCCTTTCCCCCTTTCCTCCCTTTGCCTTTTTTATTATTTTGGGGTGGTTACTTGGCTTGTACTTGACCTTGAAGCCACACAAATGCAATTTGTGCGACCGTCTGTGTGTGTAGCACACTTTTTGGGGCTGCTGGGTACATTTTCCTTGGACTCCCTGAGCAAAGCATCTCCTTGCTGGCTTTCCTGCTGCCTTGGTGGAAACTGTTTGCGTTGATTTCGGCATATTTTTGCTGTGTGCGTGTGCGTCACAGGCCTACAATTACGCAATGTAACAATTGACTTTTTAAAGTGTCTGTCTCTCTGGGTCTCTCTGTGTGTGTGTGTGTGTGTGTGTGTGTTTGTCAAAATATTTGTGGTTTCCGGGTTTTTGTGGCTTTTTGGTCCCCAAAACAACAAAAACAGATTGAATCCGGACAACATGTTGCCATAACTTGTTGCTTGCCACAATTTTTCCCGGACAACTGCAGAAATTTTAATTTGTTGATTTACTGATGATATTAAGTAGAGACAAAAAATAGTCATGCACTGGGAGAAAGGATTTTATGAATTATTTACTTGGGTTTTAAATTATTTAAGCCAAAAGATAGAGATTATACATAAGTAAATATTTAATTTATTTTAATATTAACTTTAGAGTAGAGTAATTACGATTTATACTAATTTTGAACTTCAGCTTGAACTGTTTCTATATAGATAAGTTCGTGTCTTCAAGCAGCTTATAAAATGTGTATAAATTAATAATTAAATAAGTAGATCTATTAATTAGGTATTGACAGTAAATAAAATAAATAAGGTCTTCTTACTTTATTTTCTACAAACATTTTTTAGTTTTTATTCCTCTGATGATAGTATCAAGTCAAAAATATTAGCATTTCTTTAAAAATCAATCCCAGAAAAATAAGTTTTAAATAGTGTATATTTTTATACTTTAATAAATCAATTTTATTAAATTTTCTACGTTACAACCCAACATTTCAACTAATCTTTACTTTGTTTTAATCACCTCTAACTTCCCAATTATTTTGTATAAAAATAAACTATCGTAAATTTCTTTAAGTACATATCCCTCGTCCTGTTTGCGTTATTTATGTTATGCATATTTAATGGTCTCTTTTTTCTGCGGCCTCTGCAATTTGTCAATGTTAAATAATTTGCTGCATTTAGTTTTTGCTTTTGTTTTTATGCCATTCTCGGTGGCCTGGGCGTGGGAGTTTATTAATTTTGTAATCCGATTTTTTGTGCGTGATTTCAATCTAATTGCCGCCAATTGCATTTGGCCTAATGCGACCTTTGACTTTTTGTTTTTTTGGGAGGTCCTGTGATTTGCCATTTATAGTTTTTACGCCAATTTGTCACACAAACCGGGACTCGAAGCTTTAATGCGATCAAATGTAATTAATATAAACTGTTGGCTGGTTATTTATTAGCAATTTTAGAGCGGGGCCTTGGAGTGGTACAAAAAGTTTGCGATCTCTTTCTCCCAACGGGTTGCACAACTCAAAAAAGTAAGGCACTTCCTGCGAAACGTTTGAATAATTCATACAAAACTCCCCGGCTATCAATTGCAACAATGCTGATGAAAAAACGCTTACAAAACATTGCAAAAATAATGGGCAGCAGTAGCAAGTAAAAAGTGTTTCTTCTCTGTATTATAATAATAAAGTGGCAAAGTAGCAAGTGGCATAAATTGCAACCTCATTCAGGCGATTCGAGGCCGAGGCGGAAGTTGTCGTCAGTCGTGGGCCAAACTGAATTGCGTAGACCCATAGATCCAAAGTAGAAGAAACGCTATGAGTGTGCGCTATATGTATTTATAATAATTGTTTTTCTTGCCGCCACCAGCCACAAGCCGCCTTCTGCTAAAAACCCAACGTCAGAGCCTCTGATATTTATCTTTTTTCCCTGCGAGTGTAAGTAAGTAAGACGAGTTCCTCCTCCGTCTGCTGTCCGTTGTCCGCTGTCCGTATGTAGATTTGCAATCAACAGCAAAAAGCGAGTGAGGAAAGCACCATGGAACACACACAAACCAAGCTTACAGCAAAAAAAAAGAAGAAAACATTAAAAAACTGAAAACTAAAACAAAAAGCGGCTACTACAAAAATATGCACCTCCGGTAAACGAAGGTTTCTATACACTTGCGGGATTTTTTTGAAGGGTCTATATGTTTTTATCATTTAAATAATAATAATTAATATTATAATAAATGCATTTATTTATATTTATATTTTTATTTATTTATTATAAACTTTTGTTTAATACATTCTGTTTTCCTAAATATAAAATATTGAAGTTAGCAAAAGGATCAAGGTTCTGAATTTGAGTTTTTCCCAAATTTTAATATTTTTTATGATGTAACTCCTTAAATATTTTGTAGTTCTCTAAGATTTATAGAAAATAATATTATAAATTCCTAATACCCCCTTTTTTAAGGGTATTATAAACATCGCCTACAACAACAATAGCAAGTGTAATGTGCTCTGTTGCGGCAATAATCACTGCCTGTGGTTGTTGCTGTTTGCTACTGTTGCTGCTGCTGCTGCTGTGTGCCACATATGAATGAATGCCTCGGCATTGTTGTTGCTACACGCCACTAGATGTCGGCATTTAACTTCTCAACTTTTTTGCATTTGACCGCGTGTGGGCGGTGGTGGAATAAAGGGGGAGACCCCGGGTGGGTGGGCAGAAGCAGCTGGAAGCTAGAAGCAGAGGCAAGTGCAGGAAACTACTTTGCATTTAATTGTCTGTAATGACGTGCAATATAAAATGTTAAAAATCTGCACTAAAATCCAAACACAAAAATGTTCCGGCGAGAGAGGAAGAGTAGAACCAGAAATGCTTTCTTTTTCAGCGCTGCTAATTGAGTGAAAAAAAAAAAATGAAAATGGGGAGAAACAATCAAGGAAGTACAGCAGACACTTGCTGGGTTTTCTTTTTTTTTGTTGAGGGAAAATAATAGAATTTTCAACTTAATTTGGTTAGCACGAAGCTTAGGGATTGTGAACAATAAGCTTTATCTTTCGTTTCTATTTGAAAGTGTACTAAAAACATTTTATTTAATATTTTCCTATAGTATTCTTATCATATATCTCAGCCCCTGAGTTTGAGAATTATTCATAGTATTATTCAAATTCAAAATGAGTTAATTAGGCAGTAGTTCTCAATAATTATTTATTTATTTAGTTACCTTTATTTACCACATATGAATAACCTTGAAAAACTCTAGGTTTAAGGCAATAAAAGTTTGTTAAAATGACAAGCTTTCTTGATTTTATAAAACGAAAAGGATTCTTTTTTAAAATCCCTTATAATCCTTTTAAAATAAATATAATTTATTTTTATCAGGATCTGTATCTTTATATCTTCCTCTATTTCCACCATAATTGCCTGGCGACAGAGTTCAGGCTTGTGCCCTCCTGGTTTTTGCCATTTCAAATTCCTGCCAAGTGTTTGGGCTCAAAGTGTGAGCCCCATAAATAATGCAGGCTCAACCCTTACAGATCTCAGTTCTCTCAGATCGCACTCTACCCCTAAACCCTTAAAACCAAACCCTTCAAACGTGCTCAATTGTGCGCTAAAACCAAACATGAATATTTTTTACTTATTATTTTCATACATATAAAAACTTGAGAAGGTGAGAGGGGGGTTTCAAAAAGTAAGGGAGCACTCCCGGATCTATTGAGCCGTGAATATGTTGGAATATATAATCAAGTGTAAGGTCCTACCAGTTCCATTGCAGAGGGTTGTAAGTCAGTCTAGGAATCAGACACCCTCTATATATATGTGTTCATGTCTCGGAACGGTTAGGAAGCGGTGGCACTTGCTTCGTTTGGCGCACAAGTGTATCATAATAATATTAAATTTGATTTCCAGTCTCAGGCCGCGGTAGGCAGCGAACGAACTTTGCTCCGGCATCCTCGCACACAAATTGCGCTGATTGCGCAAAAGTATCGATGACATCTTGACAAGGTCTCAGCCGGGAAAGAGAGAGTCGCATCTCCCTTGGAGTAGATGGGGAGCATGGGGTCTCTGATTAATCAAATTTGTGCAAAACAGTGGAGAAATCAACTTCCTGACTCCTGGCACACACAAATAATGCAATTTTCCGAGCAGCAGCAGCAGCCGCCAACATTGTAGTTAAAACACAGGCAGGATTTTTATTGGGCCTGGCCAAGGAATAACATAAATAAATGGCAAGAGAGTGGCATGAGGGCTCCTTCTTCCGGCTGCATTTTTATGGTTAGCTTGCATTTTATATATAAAAGTCGGGGTTGCCTTTTTACGGCTGCTTCTGCAGTCAGGTGGAAGGTGGTACACAGAGAAAAATGAAAAATAATAAAGAATTAGCAAGAAAAAGGAACGAAATTTACAAATAGAAAATATATGAAATTAGGTGGCATTTTCATCTTTAAATAAAGAAGATATCCTCTAAATAATTTGTAAAGTTATTTGGTAATTTTTTCAAGTTACAATAAATATTTAAAATTTATTTAATTATTTACAAATCCTCTAAATAATTTATAGACTTATTTGCTAACTTTTTTAAGTCTTTATAAATTTTTAATTTATTTATCTTATTAAAAAATATTTCCTAAAAGTGCAATTGCAGTAAATTTGATTGTAAATGAAGGCAAGCAGAGCAGTTCCTCGCTGGCCAAATAACAAAGTTGCCTGAATGATTGCCACTGAATCCGGATGGATCCGATTTTCGGGCAAGTGCCTGGGTGAAATTTTAAGGGTATATTCCATGTTTATCGTAAAAGTTTCCCACGCAACATTCTAGGAAATATTCGTGAATTTATTGCTATGTCACTTGGCTCCCCCGAAGCTCCCCCTCTATCGTGTCCAACGTCATCTGCTTAATATTTTTTGCATACTTAATTATCTCCCCCATGTCCGCTGGCAGCTGAAACAGCAACTGCAACAGCAGCAACCATGCAGCGGCATTTGAACATTTTATTATTTAGCGGATGTTTAATTGTATCTATTTAATTTTCGCATGCAGTCACCCGCCTGCCGTCTGGCCGCCGGCCGTATGTTTTCATTTTCATTTTTCGTTGCCAGTCCCATTCCCATTTCCATTTGCAATTCGCAATTGCAATTGTCATGTTTTTTGCTTTATTATTTCTTGCCGCAAAAGCAACCCCAGCAATCGGGCTACCGGAGAATAACAATTAAACTAAATTTAAATTATATGTGTGTGTAATGCTTGCAGTTGGCTGGCCCATTTTTTGTGCTTCTTTTTTATTTTTGTTGTTGCCATAATTATACTAAAAATACAGCCAAACACAGCAACGACATTCATCAATGTTGTAAGTCAAAGGCAGGTACACGGAAAGGAATAGAAATCTTTTGAGATTTAAAAGAAATTCAAAGCTTAAATATTAAACTTTATTTAACAAGAAATTTCTGTTTAGAAAATATGTTTTTTAGATATAGTTTTCCGAGATATAGTTTCTCAATAAAAGTATTGAATTTATTAATTTCTAGTCTTTAAAAATTGTTGGAAAAAAATCTTTTTCAGTGCCTTGGCAACTTGTATTTATTTATTATTTTATGGCTAGCGGGTAGCATGAGTCAGAGCTTGGAGCTGCCACACTTGATTGAGTGCCCAAGATGAAGGGTATTTGACTCTTCGATCTCTTGACATATCCGCAGTTTCTTGTTTATTGTTATTGGTGGGCTGTGCGTTGCTTTGTCGGCCTGTTCGCTGGCCTGGCCTCTTGCCACTGCTGTTTTTATTGCATTATAATTTCTACTTAGCCAAGCTGAGGATGTGATGCAACAATCTCTGCTGCTGCTGCTTTGATTTCATTAAAAAAAAAAGAAACCAGAAAACGAGAAAAAATGCTTCTGCTGCTGCGGTTATTTCCCAAATAAATCGCACACATTTTGTATGCAATTATTTGTTTTTTCTTTCTTTTTTTTTGTATTTTGCTGACAAAGCCCGTAAGTCAATGCGAAGAAAAGTTGCTTCTGTTGCTGAGATTTTTCGCTGTAAAAAGTCATTTGCATAATGCAGCGCCGGAAATTGTTATTAGTAGGTTCGCTTGTATATTTTCTGATTGTTTTTTTTTTTTTTTGTTGTTGTTTGTTTTTCTCTATCTCTCTATTTTTTTTTTTTTAATATTACTATGCCATGAATTGCACTTTTAAATGCCTGCCTTTTGGCTCGGCGTTTCCAAAGTTTTTGTGTTTATTATTGTATTGTACACGAAATTTATTTATATGCAAATTGAAAATGCAAATGGCCTGCAAACTAAACAATAAGTGTCTCAACGTTTTTCACATGTGATTGCAATCTTTCACAACTCAAACTCAAACTGAAACTCAAGCCAGCGCTATATTTAATATTATTTTAACTCATTTATTTTATGCGAAATCCGCGTCTGTGGCAACTTAATGGCCCTTAATTGCCCGCTTCCGCTGTTGGCCTACCGCAATATCGGCCTCATCGCCCTCAATGCCACTTTGTCACATGACACGGCCAAGTGGTCGAGCATAAAATCCAGTCACTCTATATATATGTTACTATATACATATATACATAAGTGTGGGGAAAAACTAGAACAAAGTGGCAGCAGTTGGCGCCATCGACAGGCTAAGAAGCCAAGTCCTGGCTGGGAGTCCTGTGGCCCGAACAAACTGTGAACAAAGCTTTAACTTTACAGCTTTCAACTAAATTAATTTACGTTTACTGCCACAATGGTGGTCAGCACAACGTGATGTAGATAGCCGTTAAAGGAATACTCTGCAGAATTAATTCTTAAATAAATTATAATTAAATTCTTGAGAGGTAGAACCTTTAAACAAATGCAAACATTAATCAATTTCTTCAGATTTCGAAAGATATAAATAAATACATTCTGAAAACTAATTTTTAAGATTTTCTTTGAGCTTTTCTAGAATATTTTGTGGATAAATCCATCATAAATATATAACTCTCCTTCACTTAGAGTATTTTAGCAATTAAAAATTATTTCGTAGAGCATCTGGGGACCTGCCTGTGCCTCATAATCGATTCCCCTTGGGCTGCTGACTCTTTTTTCATTACACAAATTGTTATTAATGAAATACAATTAAATATTGCCGAGCCCGAGGCCAGGTCAAATGCAGATTACGTATACGCCGCGTTGAGCCCAGGCTAGCAATCAGAGTTACTGTTGCTCCCGCTGCCGCTCCCGCTCCTGGTTAGCTTGTGACTTGGGTCCGCCGGCTGGACTGCTTGGACGGAATGGCTGACTGTTGTCCTGGGTCACAACTAATGCAGTCGGGCAATAAGTCAACGAGGAGCAAACAAAAGGCCACCGCAGTCCGCAAGCCCACAAAGTGTCCGCAGTGACGACCGGCGACCGCAAAAACACCGGCAACAACGCCGGCTGGTGACAATGGTGCCACTGCTAGTGCCCCCTCTCCCCATTGTCAAGGGGCGGCGGCTCACACAGAGAGAGGGTGAAGGCGTGGCCAGGGCGAGCTGGGACCACCGCTAAGTGCGAAGTGCAAGCTCTGACTGCCATTTTTATTATTTACTAAATTGGCGCCAAATGCAAAGCAAAAGTAAAACAAGAAGGCAAAAGGTGGTTAGAGTAAAAACCGAAAGTTTGAATGCTCTAAGAAATTCAGAGAAAATTTATAGAAAATAATGCCCTTTTAGAAACAATATACAAGGTTCGTTTTTGGGTTTGATTTGGATAAATTTTGTGTTTATGTTAGGACGACAACATAAACTTACATTTTATTACAAAAAATACAATTCCTAAAGTTGTTCTAGATCTTAAAAAAAAAATATGTAGAATTATGATTCAGTTTAATTTTCTATTTTTAAAATAAACAAAATATATTTAAATTTAATTTCTTTTCCAAATCCAATCGTAAATGCTGTTTCTACAAAGTATTTTATAGGGTATTTTGGTAAAAGAAAAGGAAAATCTCCATTAAACTGCAGTTTTGTTGTATCGTCGCCCAGCTTAGTTGGGGTTTTCTCTGGTTTTTACTTCATTTTCCACTGCCACCTCTCCTTCCTCTTCCTTGACCACCATCCGTTTTCCTTATTCCTTGCTGCGGTGTGTGCCAATAAATACGGCGACAATAAAAAATGCAAAGGAAATTGCAGAGTAAAGCAAATAAAATTAATTGAATTCCAATCAACTAGAAATTGCAGCAACAACAAAAATAAAAAATAAGAAAAAAATGGCAACGAAACAAAGCCACAGGGAGGAGAAAAAAATGTATAAATTCAGCAAAAAAAAACGAAACAAAAAGCCAAAGGAAATGCAATTTAATTGTAAACACCCAAAGATTGAGAGGGGGTTTTCCGGGGTGCGAGACCCACTGACGCCATCGTAATAAGTATTTTTTATTATAATGTAATTTTATGATTTCGCCGCCATTTTCTTGCTAAATTAAGGCATAAATAGAAATAGAACAAAAAAATAATAAAAAGAAAAAATATATACAAAGAAAGGCCAAGGCGAGACCACGGAGAGGGAAGGGGGACAGCGCAGTCAATTTGCATAAAACCGATCGATATTTTTGATTACATTTACAATACAGAGAAACCGAGAAGCACACACTGAGGAAAATCTTAAGGAGGGGTTTATTTTCTATAAAGGTTTTCTTTTTAAATTTTAATTAGGAACTAAAACCTTTGTTATAAAGAACTTTAAATTAAATTTTTAATGTTTTTAATATTTCTGAGACTCTAAATTGAAATTTTTTAAGAAAGTTAAAAATTTTTAGATAAGTTTCCGGAGGAAGGCGCTCTAAAAACACGTCATACTTAATTTAAAAATTGAATTTACCAATTTCTTGAAAAATTGAATTTACGAAATACTTGAAAAATTCGAACATAATAATTAAATCTGTAAAAAAAATATTAAAACCAACTTACAAACAATCTACAGAATTTCCTTAGGCTCATTTTTCGCAGATTTCAAAGCACTCAAAGTTTCTTTTATATATTTTTGAGTTCTCAGGACTTAACTACACCCTTTTTTGCTCAGTGCCCAGCCATATCAAGAGAATGGGAAAGGAAGATAGCACCGGTTCGCCATTCTAGAAGGTCGTCTAGGGGCGGTTGAGCGGTTCGAGGCACTAAATATATAATTTTGTCATTTAAATTGCCCAGTCTTCAGGACCCACCCCATCATCCCTCCCTACCAACCATTCTCTGGCATAGCTCCTACTTACTTGCGACTTAAAATGCGCTTAAATGTAAAATAAATACAATTATATCCAACGAAAGGCCGAGGAAAAAGTGAAAAAATTAGAAGGAGAAAATGAAGAAAAAGCTGAAAGGCAGAGGTGAGGGGCGACAAAGTGACGGCATATTAATTATTACACAAGGCATAATTTATGTGGGCGTGGCCGGCAGGCTGTAAAATTATTATATAAAAAGAAAAAGAAATAAGAAAGCGGTCCGGATGTTGCCTCGTCTTCTTCTTATTATTATTACTACAAAAAAAAAAAAGGGAAAATAATAAATTATAATTGAGCTCTCGGTGCACAGCGCAGCGAGGATACAAAAAAAAGAGAAAGCGAAAGGTCAATGGAAGGCGCCAAAGGACTAAAGTCAAGCCAGATGGACGAAGCGGTACGGGGAGTTAACGGCAAAGCTTGGGGAAAGACAATGGAAGGGAAGGAATGGCAGAAACAGAAACAGAACCAAACCAGAAATTGAAGTATTTAAAAATAAAAATTGTATTTTAATAATAAAGAAGGTCGTCCGAAGAAGAAGACATCCTTTGGGGAATGGGGAAAAGTATAAGGAAGGAAGGGAAAGTGTCTTACAGTGAAAGCTGTGCAAGGTGATTTAAAAAAACATATATATTATCTGGATTTTTGTTAAATATTATTTGTTAAATTTTAGAGATGAAATTCTTTGGGAGATTTTTGAAGGGGGTTTTGAATTTAAAAAATTTAATTCTGCTACAGTTTAAATATTCAAATGGTATTTCTATATTTTAGTAGAGTGTTAAAAAAGCTTTTTGCTAATTTACCCTTGATTACCGACAATGATAAATTCTTTAAGAAATGTATAATTAATTTGTTAACCCAAGTTAAGTTTGCGATTCTGACTATACATATATAAATTAATTTTGTGCATTATTCAAGGTTCTTTTTTAAACACCTTGAACAAAGGCCATTTTAACTTTTCTTTGGCATTTAATTAGTCGTTTATTTATAATATAAGTCAATCGTCTAACGTTAGACTGTATTCAAATTGTATGGATGGGCTTGTGCAATTGGGAATCAATTATTAAAATTCACTCATTGTTTAATTTATTGATTCTACTTGACCGATGCCTGCCTGCCTGCTCAAAACATTCTCATTCATCGGCTCTTATAGACCGTGTCTCCTCCAAACTGGCCCTTGGCATTTCATAATGAGCTTTCCGTGTTCCGAGGACTCCGCCGGACATCTGCATACGGAATATGGCGTGTATAAGCGATATGTGTGTGCGCTCCATATTCTATATCTATAACGCTTCACCTTTTCTCCGGCGTGCGACGGCGGGTGGTGTGTCGTCGGCCATAATTATATTTGTGTTTCTAATTACATTCACTTTGGCCAGGGTGTCCATGTGTGGTGTGTGTGTGTGTGTGTGGGGCAACAAATTTAAAAATTCAATATAATGAAATTTACTTAATTGTATAACGCTCGTAATTAATTCACTTTGTATGCTAATTCGTGCCTAAGTGGCGTATTAAATTTTAAAATGTCTTCAATATTTATGTCCCCCGCACGTGTCGATTATTGCACCGACCAAAAATTGATGTAAATCTATGTGGTGTGTGAGTGTGACAGCGTTTTAAGTCCGATTTAATGCAAATTTCGGCACACATTTCTCGGCAGATTATGCAGTTTAAGACGCCCAGGTCCAGCCAGCAATAACTATTTCTCGCTCTGCAATTATTTCGTGTTTAATTAAATCAATACAGATCGAAGCCACCTGAGAAGGCCAAACAAATGAAAGCACTTGGATTAGGCTGCAATCTAATTAAATGTAGGATTCGAAGGTTTTTGAAGTTTAAGGAAGGATGTGCGGGTGTTTGCACCCAAAAAGCAAATGTGCATATATGCATGGTCATGTGCCGCACTCCGCCAGACAAGAGGAATAGGACTTGACACTGAGGGAAATTGTGGGAGATAAAGAAATGTGTTTTAAGGACTTTCTAGCTCTCTTGTTGAAGTATTTCTTCTTGGCAAAATTAACTACATTTTTCTCTAACTGCACAGAGTTGAGAACCCAACATGAGAACCGTAAAACTGCAGAATTTACAACGCGACTACTCAGGTCTGAAGCGTAATAAAATATTTGCGTTTTTGCCGAGTGCCCACGTACAGTTCCAGGAGTCTTCCTGGCTATGCTGGGTCGAGTCTTTCGAGGAGTCCTTTCCTGGACAAGCCCATGCGGCCAGGCATGACTCAGGCCGGCTGACCCCCTGACCCTCTGACCGACCCAACCGTCTGAGTTCCAGAAACCCCTCCTGTTCGCCTGTCAGCCAGTTTACAATGTAAACGCGAAAATGCGACAGCAGTGCATAAAAATCCTTGGCCCTGGGCGATGGCGATTTTTATGCGTTTAAACATTTTCATTACAAAAATTGCATTGCTCTTGGGGGGGGGGGGGGGGGGGGGGGGGGTCGCTGAGGAATGGTGGGAGGTGAGGGCTGATGGCTCGGGGTGTTGGCAAGTTTTTCGTTGTCATTAAATCTGCAGCGATAAAATCAATTTATGTCAATTTCCACTTTCGGCTACAACTACACCAAAAAGACAACAAACAAAGACAACGCCATTGCTTTTTAATTAAAAGTGAAAAACTTGAGTGACCAAAACAAAATATTGTCCGGAGCGAGTGGAATCCAGACAAAGCCGCGCCCGGCGACCACCACCCTGATGTTTCATCAATTTATGCAATTTATAAAATAAATATAAAAATACAACAATAAGTAAACGAAACGAAACGAAATGGGGACGAGGGCCCACGAAAAATTATGGCCAAATGCACGGGCAAGGAATTTATTAATAATGCAAATACATAAAAACAGAAATCAACCCCTGATTATACAGATACTTACTACCGCGCCACCGGGCGGGCCCAGAATCTACCACCCGTCATCGCCGGCGCTCTCGCGGTCTCCTGTCCCGGCTTAATCTATTATTTAAATATGAAAAAAATGAAAATAAAAATGAGAATAAAATGGGATCGACTGAGAACAAAGAACTCAACATACCCTTAGATATGTGCAGAACATATAGATGGGCGAGAGAACGTAAACAGATCAAGGGCTAGGACCTAATCTTATGGGAAATCTCTGTGAGCCCTTTATGGTTGCATATGTATTTTTTTTATCACTTATGGAAATTAATATATGTGTGTGGTAGTTCCTAAAATAAATAAATGGGTTAACAGATGCTGAAATCCGAGCACAAAAGGATAGAAAAAGAAAAATCAAACATCAGGAGATCAAAATGAAATCCCTGGAGGTTTTTATTATTGAAAAGGTAATTAAGGGAAATGAATGAGCAGAGAAATACATAAATATATATCGAAAATACAAAATATTAAATTCGTTTAAGGATTTAAAATTTATTTTAAAATTTCCAAACCAACCTAAAATTCATGCTACCTTTTTCCAAGGGAAAGCAAGTCCTGCCTGACTGGGGCGCAGTGAAAAATTGCCGACATTGCCATCATCTAATATTTATATACGTAATATAAAATATAATGATTCCCGGGCTAGACGCACAGCACGGGGAACCCAGGAGCTGCGAGTCCAGGATCCCAAACCCAGAAAACCTGGGCCAAGGGCTCGTCGATTGTGACTTGCCAAAATGCGACGCGGAAAATATTCAATAATTTATAATTTAAATAATACCCACTACAAAGGGCTGGGCTGAGAGGGGGGGCTCGGCAAAAAGGACTAGACAGGAGCGGAACTGGGCCCGCCACAAGGTGAACTATGCTGCCTTCCCATTTGCATATATCCAACGCAGACGTCGACTGCGACGCCTTTTATAATTTTTCATTAAACTTGGCAATAAAAGTTTTCGCCTTTTCACCATGCGAGCAAAAGCAAGGAAAATGCAGAGACGAGAGCTGCGAGTGCGACAAAAAAAAAAATAAAATGAAAACGTATATAATAAATGACATTATGGCATATTTATGACTGCTAATAATTTATATGCAGCCACGGACCATGCCTCCAGATCTCCGCCCGTTTTTTCCACAGTCTGTCCCCATCTCTGCCTCAAAAGAAAGTCGCTTTCTTTTTATAAATACACTCAGAGAAGTAAAAAAAATATATATATAATTTGGAGAGAGATATATGAAGAGGGCAGAGGTTAAATAATGGTTTTAACCTTCATTTATGAATGCTAATTATTAAAATAATTATAAACAATAAAATGTACTTTGAAAACGTTAAATTATGTTACCAGATTTGCTTTCTTATTTATTAAATACGACTTGAAAATAATATATTCTTTTTTCTAGCCAGTAAATATTTAAAATTTTTAAGTGTATCTATATCCTTCACCATTTTTTCCCCCGTGTCCTTTGTGACGAACTGAGGAAAATTTAATTTTGGCACACATTTTGCGGCGAGATATTTTCCACTCTCTATTGGCGGCCTTAAAGACTTTCCATCCGGATAACAAATAATTTATTTATTATTTATTAAATTCCAACGACAGCTTGCGGGTGCATTTGTTGACTATTGACTACAGTTGCCCTCTGTATTTAAATGCAAACATAAAATTTATGTCAAATGTCTGCTTGACACGAGATATTTAAGCCAAATGAGCCAAAGACCAGACAGGGCAAATACGATATTAAAACTTGACTTGATAAAAACAGAATGGAACAAAAAATGTAACAAAAAATATGTACCTGCAATAAAATGTAACAAAAAAAAGACAAGAACAAGCTGTTGTAATACAAATATAAATAACAACAATCATGTGACCGTGTTGTGGCATGCTTAATAATTTATTGTAATTTGTGGCAGGCAAGACCCCTCCTCCAGCTCACTCTTTATATAGAAGGGGATAAAAAAAATCGCCTGTAAATTAAGTTTTCCTCTCTGTTTTCTATTTGCTTTTCTTAGTGGATTTTTCCATTTTTTTTCCACAATTTTTTGTGCTTGTTGATTGTCATTTGCCTGGTTTCGCTTTTGTTGCTGTTCTTGCAATATAATTAACTCAAATATGTGTATAATGTTTATAGTAAATGGGTCTCAATTTGTAGCCGTGTATTGTTCTTTTTGTATTGTCCCCATATTTAAACTAAATGCCAGCATTTTGGTTTTTGTTTTTTTTTTGTCATTTCCATGGGTCTGTTTTTATTATCGGTTGCCCGAACCCACCATGCAGTTTGTCTGCTCACTTTTCCAGGGGGGGTTGCTTTTCTTCCCATTTTCCCCGTGTGTGTGTGCTTTTTTTTCTTTGCTTCTCGGTGTAATTGTTTGTTGTAATTAGGACTGAGCAAATAAAGTGCTTCCGTTGATTTGTTTCAAAGGCAAATAGTTAATTGCCAGCTATAGGCAAAGTCATTCTGTCTACGCAGCGCATTGATTGCTGTTCCCTCCCCCTCATCAGTTTCCACCTGCCTGGGTTTTCCCTTAAACGGTTGCACTTGTTCTTCGTTTTCCCAATAAAGAAAATTGTGGAGATGCCACAGCTTAAACCTTGAAGGTAATAAAACTTAAATGAATTAGGCTGCATGAAGCAAGTGCGACACTTGAGGCAATTTAAGATCTTTTGAGTTTAAAAATTAATTATAGATTCTGGATATATATTTTTTAGAATATAATAATTTTATAAGGGATACTTATGTATGCTTAAATATTATATTTTCCCCTAGAATCTTGTTAAAAATTAATAAAATGATTCCGGAAGTCTTATAATCTTCTACAAATAATTAAATATTAAATACTTTTTACTGTGTCCCCTTGATACTATTTTATTTTTAAATGTCCTTCTTAAAAACTCTTTTTATCTCTCCCCTTAACTGACGTCATCGCAGACAAACTCCTTTATATTTTTTTTTTCGCCTGTACAGTTTCCTTTCCGGCTGCCTTTGTTTTTGCAATTTAATGCGACTGCAGCAGCGACAAATAAAAACTAAAAGACCAAATAAATGCAAACTTAAACTATAAAATAAACATTAAACAAGCTAGAAATGTTTTTATGACCGCCAAGACGCCCGACGCTCGACGCTCGATGACGATGACGATGAAAATGAGAATGAGAATGAGAATGAAAATGACGATGTTGCTTGTCTTCTGTGGGTTTTCCTTTCGACCAGGCCAGTTGAGTTTTACAATTCTGGGCGGTATTTTGTTGCAGGGCTTCCCATTGCCTCTATTTTTCCATTGCAATATGTGTAGCAGTCGTAGCAGCAAACTCATACACACAATGCTTTTATACTTTAATGAAGTCGGCGTGCAATAAAAATTGATTAAATATAATTTAGCAACAAAGTATGTTTTATAGTTGCAACATTAGAAGTGGGAAGGCCATAAGCTGCCTCTGCACTGCATTGTAAAAGTTTAATTGTCTTTGGGGTGGGCCGAGACTTGGCCGAGATGCCGGGCTGCCTGCCGCCTGGCTGCCTTTGGATGGGGGCAGGTGCAGCTGCCACAAAGTTACAGCCAACTATTTGCCCCCTCATGCCACATCGTCATCGCATCGCATCGCCTTTCGTTCTCATTTTCCGCCCCCGAAGGGGCAAAAGCACTTAAACGTCTTCGATATATACTTTCAGCATTTCCACATTTCATTGAGATTTATTGCGCCTAATGTCAATGTCTCAAAGACGGGTAGTTGAGCTTAATATAAATACAGGAGGCTATATAGAACTCAAACTGATTAATCAAAAATCAAAATCAACAAGTTTGTTACTTAAAAATAATTTTAGAACATTTTTAAATTGGTTGTTTATGTGTTAAATACATAATATTAAAGAAGAACCTAATAAAGATTATATAAATTATATTAAAACTGATATTTCTTTTTTAAAATATTTTTAAATAATTTAACAAGCTTTAGCAACAAAATATAATTTAAGGGAAATTATATAAAACTTGGTTTTAAATCATTGGCTCTTTTTTAAATAGTTGAAAACGGTTTAAACAATCGTAAACAACAAACTATTTAAAAAGAGCTGAATAAATATTTCTTTAAAAATTATGTTCGTTATATTTACTGCTTTTAAGCTACTTCCCTTTTCCAAAATTACCCTTAAATTCCCCTTAGATTTGTTCAATATATTGAATTTGTTCTGTAGATATATCTATTATTTGCTGGCACACACAAACATTACCCTTAATTACATGCAAAAGTGGGTGGGCCTGCCTTGGAACGTAAATTTATTTTAATATTGGTGCGCAATTTATTTTAATTGGAATAATTTTATTTGTCTTTATGTTTATTCATTATGCAGACTAATGAATTTTCCTACCAATACATGGCCGCTATCTCTCCGCACGCATCTATTGGGGCGGAACAATAATCGAGGGGGCACCTCATAGGGAGGGGTGCCATTAGGGGGGACCGTTGTGGGTGGGTGCCCGGCTTTTGAATAATTAACGAGGGTGCCACTCTCAGCCATTACACATGCACATATATTCAAAAGACACACAGAGAGAGGGAAAGCGATGGTGTGTATGTCTGTGTGGGTGCGCACGTTATGGCACATAATAATATTATATGTTATTTACCAAGAAAATGCTTAGTCAGCCTTATACAAATGTCTATGAATGTTCAAAATATAATTATAATAATAATTGAATTAGATTTATTGATTATTTGTACAGGACAGCAGCAGCAGCACGAACACGACATGCAACCACGTCCCTGGACAAATAGGGGCTGTAATTTGAGGTGGGGAGGAGGTTGGGCCAGAGCCAAGTCAACAGACGACGGCTGTTCTCTGTCCTTGGGTGGAAGTTTCCAGTTTTTACATTAAACTGATTTCTTGGTTAATTCGGTGATATAATAGGGCATGTAACCTTACATTAAAAATGTATTGTTTCAAGTTTTTGGGTTTTGGGAGAATTTAATTGAATTATTCAGGAGCTTTTATCATATTAATAATTATTTTTTTTTGGGGGTGTAAATGGAAATTTTAGGATGGGAACATTTTTGGCTGGTATTTATTTTATAATATATTAATAGCAGGTATACATTTTCTCAACTGTTTTATAATGAAAATTCTTTAACAAATTATTAGGAAAAGAAAGACAGCCTTAGATTTTCTTCTTAATAAAAACCATCTATTAAGAATGTTAGCTTTGCTATATTTGTTGTAACATTTAGGAAACAATTCGATTGAATTTTATTACCACAAAATAGTATAAAAGGAATGCAATTCAATTCTCTGTTTACTAGAATTGGTAATTATTACGATTTTTTAAAGTATTTTGGTTTTGTCTTCATTTTAAGAAATCAGAAAATGACCCCAATTAATAAATAAAATCTATGCCTTAAACAGAAAATAAAAATATATATATATTCTTAGAAAGTGAAAGCTCAAGTCAAGCGCTACACAACGCATTTTCTTCTCCTCTGATTTCTTTGTTGCGTTGCAAGTGCGTCAGAGGACACAACCTCCGACCCGCACCCCACACCCAGCCATGAAGCCATTCAGTCAGAAAACTTGGCCCAAACTTGGGGCACACACACACACACACCTACTGTCGGGACGACGCGAATTTCGCGCGCTTTTCTCCTCTTCTTTTTCGGCGCACATCTTCGGGACTGCGACTTCGACTTCGACTTGTACTTGTACTTGCGCTTGTACTTGTGATTTTGCTGGTACTTGGCGTGGGAAGGGGGGCACTGGGAAGCTGGAAACTCTCGTCTCGGAACCTGGAGTGCAACGTCAGTGCAGCAAAAACGACTGATACCGCCTGCTGAAGATGCTGGGCGCCTGTTCGCGGCGCAGTCTGTGCATTCGACTGCATTTTTCAGCTGCACTCGATTCGTGGCGGGGGAGAGCGCAAAAAGGCACGAAATCGCGCTAAAGGGGTTGGCGAAAAAATGCATTCCCCGAAAAATGCAGGGGTACAAGGGGGAAGGGGAGTCTGGGGTGGAAAGATGCAGGGACAGTCAGTCATGCTTCCTTTTTTGTGGACCAGCTCTCCTGCGTGCGTATCGATTTTATCCGCTTCTGCGGCTGCTGCTGCTGCTTCGACTTGCAGGTGAAGAGGCAAGATCCCAGCCCCCCTTCATTTCTTAGTTTCCTCGAGAACTGTTGAAATCCCTCGTATTTATGGGGGCGCGTTTTGAAATTTATGCGTTGCTCCCAGCGATGAGGTTGAGGATGTGTGAGAAAGTTTTCGCCAAAAAGTTGCAATTTAGATGCTGAGCAAAGTACTTTCGGTAGTCTTTGTTTACTGTTCTAAGAAGTTCTTTTTTTACTCTGTCAAGAATATTATTGCTCAGATAGTTAATCAAATGTATAAAGACAGTTTAAGTCTCTTTAGTTTAAGTATAATTTGTTAAAGTATTTATTTTAAATAATTTTATATTATTAATTATAAAGATAATTTTCAATCTTCAGACTCATTTAAACAATTTTTGAAAATATTAGAAATTACTCTACTTTTACTGAAAAAGAATCCCTTAAAATATTACCAAGAGTATCCCCAAATTCGACTTTGAAATTTCCCAAGAAAACCCTCGTTATTTTTCTAAGTTGAATTATTATATTTGCAAAAGTTTTGCTTATGAATTATTGGCTCCAGTGGGTGGGGAATTATGTGAAGGGCAGAAGGATATATATTGAAGGCAATGCACTTTATGAGCTTCTAGGGTTCACAAAAGGTCAGCTAGGAACTGAAATTTAGCTACAAAGTTGCGATTATCTTTTAAGTTTCTTATCTACATATTATAATATTAAATAAAACCACTATAAACTAGACACATGTGACAAAAATATGTGCGCAACTGCTTCAAAATTCAAAACATTCAAAAATCCAGAGATCGGGTTGCTTTTGATGAATGTGAATATGAAATATACATTTAAATATTACACATAATAAATACGCAAGTGCGGCAACCGCCCTCAGGACGATTATATCGCAAAAACCATCTCTTAGCCATCTGTGAGGAGTCTCAGTCAACCTATTACTAGATTGAAATATTTTATTCTTTTAAATCACAGAAAAAAATTTAAATTTCTTATAAAAAACTAAAATATTTAATAGTTTTCTTTATTAATTTTATTAATCAGAATTCAAGATATATGTATATCTCAAAAAATTTTCATTTAAATAAGATTATATAACAAAATAAATTCCAATATATATTTAATATTTCTCCTAGTGTAGTCATAAGTATGGATGTGCTTTATTCTTGATACCCAGCTCAAAGAGCAGCCCCGAGGGCTTTTGATCCCCGTTGCGAGGTGGTTTTTACAGGGGTTGTCCAGTCCCCAACCCCTTTTATTTACCAGTCCAGCCATAATATCACTGTCAACTGTGCCCTGGCTTATTTGCGATTTCCACTTTTCTCATATTTTACATATTTTACACCCCTAACCCAGGGCCCCTCCCCCTGCCATCTAATTACTCGTGGTTACTTTTCTTTGGCATTGCAAGTGCTGCCGAATGAGAAGTTGGAAAAATAACGCAAATTACACATAGATTTCTTAGAGTTTTGGTGCATAATCATGCACCGGATATGAATTAATTTTTTCCTCCCCTTCCCCATGTGACGGACCGCCACTTTGGCTTTGAGCTGCCCTATTAGGGAGAGGGTATAATTATTTTCCTGTTTGCAACGAGAGTTGAGGTGAGGCAAAAGTGAACAGTCATTGGGTTTAGGTTGAAGGTTCTATAATTGCTAGAGAATTAAAAATTCGGTTATATTTTGAAAGGAATATTTATAGTCAGAAAATAATATATAATAATATTGTGTTTCTATGTCCTAAATTATCTTCGATTATTGGTTTTGTAATATAACAAAGTATATTATTTATACTCCATTTATTAGGCCTGGAATTTTGTAATTTCTAAGCTTAAAGATGCCTTTTATTTATTTTTTATATTGCTTTCAAAGAGAGACTGTCATAATTTGTTATAAATCCCTAAATCTTTACATTAAATTTCACAAAAGAGCATTCAAGAACTAGTTAAATCCCATTTTCCTCAATTCTAGTTGGCTTTTCCGTTGTGCCGCTTTTGCTGTAATTTGTTATTAGTTTTCTGCAGTTGTGTAGATGTGGCGATAGTTGTAGCTGTGCTGTGGCGGACAAAGCGCTTGGACTTCCATTGAAATCATTTACATATCGGCTATAGAGAGTGGAGGGACTTGGATTCCAGGGGAACGGGAAGAAGGAATATTTCTGGGGCTCCATCTGTGTATTTGTATGCAGCTTATTGCATTTGCTATATCGACCTTAGCCGGCGATTTGTTATTATTATTCTTGCTGCTCGGCGCCGCTGTACATTAATTTGCACTCCACAACATTGAGCCTTAATTGCTACCCCTTTTCTCACTTTTCCGGGCGTCCGGGTGGGGGGAATCCCCCTTATTTCACCCAAGCAATTTGCACGTCAAACTCGTGCTTGAGCAAAGTTGTCATCAATTAGAGATTATTAATACAAATGCTATGTACTTACGCTAAAACCCAAGTCCAAATCACCTCAGCAACTTACCTGTAACGAGAAAGAGAGAAGAGAGAGAAGAATTTAATAATAGAAAAATATTGCAGCCTATTTCAGGGAGCTGATTTTGGCTACACATCTTTGTGTGTATGCCTGTGTTTGCATTTTATATTGCGTATACGCAATGCGAACTAGACAAACAGCCGTTGTTGTTGTTGCTATTGCTGAACTCCATGCTATAGTACATACTCCAGACTAGAGTCTACGGGGCAACTGCGGCTTGAGCTCCTACCCAGCTACCCGAATTTTCCCCGATTTTCCCCTTTTGCCCGCCGGCAAATCCCCGGAATTTTTCGTTGCGCGCCTGCCAAAAACGAGACAGAACGCAGTTCTACCTCTTCCAAACCCCTCCCTGAGCCGAAGTTGCAAATTCGTGCCCAGGCAATAGGCCGAGATAAATGCATTTTCCTAACGTGTATGCTATCAAATATAAGTACAGTGGATATTAGTAAAGAAGGAAGAGGAATATGAGAAGCTAGTATACGAAAAAACGTTACAGAATAAAGCCTTATTTTAATAACAATTTTTATAAATATTTCTTTGCCCAAATCGAATTATTTTAAACTTAAAACATATGAATAAAGTGTCTTTCATCATAAAATAATTATCTTAAATAAAGAATTCTTTATCTTTGTTTATGGGATAAGCAGGGGTATTGAAAGAATAAGATATGTTTATGCTTATGAATAGTCTTTTAATTGTAAGACTTTCCAATTAGTACTTTCTTTATCATAATTTAATGAAGACACCTGCTTAAAGGTAGTCAAAATATTATATAATATATATTATTAGGAATATTTTAAATCCCCCAAACTTGTAAGAATATTTTTCCGACCAACTTAGGAGTCCCTTAGCTATAGTTTTGACTGTATATAGAAAACGCAGTGCCGACAACGCGTTGCTGACGGCGACCGCAGCAGACACACGGCTCGATTTGGTTAGGCACTGGCTCCTAACACACTCACCCCCACTAACACACACACACCCTATCAGGGGGGAGAGGCAGAAACGTGGGGATGGGGAGTATTTGCATTAGGTGCATGTGCAACTCGAGGCTTTTGGCAAAAGGCGTAGAGAAGAGAAGCCATGTAGAATCCCAGGACCTGGCCATTGCCTGTTGGCCATGTTCAAATGGCCGACGCAGAGCGGGGTAATGGTAGGGGTAGAACACAAACACACTCACAGTTACACACACACACACACACACACACACCCTTGCAGATACAGAAGTTGCCAATAACAGGCGCAACGTTTTGTTCGTTCAGCTTTTTTCCTTTGACCAGACTGGAGGAGCGCCCCTGTCACTGCGCCTCTTTTTCCACCCTCCGCCCCATTTTCCTGCCGGCCGTTTTCCAACTTCTCGCACTCGCCAGACGCATTCATTTGTAAAGCTAAAGCACATGGCCAGCGGAATGGTGGGCGGTTGGCTGGTAGGAGAGTAGGTGGCAGGGTAAAGAGTTGGCGATGCGATTCCTGGCGAAGGCTTTTACGCACCTTTTGCCAACGTGTTAATGAAACGCATTCGAGAGCCATAAAACATGCAGCACTCTCGACTAGTCGTCCTCTTCAACTTTTCCCCCTTGTTAAGGGGCGACTTAAAGGTGCAGGAAAAAAAAGAAGATCCGTTAACAATAGCATAGCAATAAACTGAAAAAAATGTATGCCGATTTGTAAAGATTTAAGAGGTTATTTTATTGTAAAAAGATAACATTCTTAGATATTTTATATGCACTAAAAGCATAGGGAAACTTTAAAAGTTAAAGGTAAAATCCGCAATCCTTAACTATACATTTTAAATTTAATTTTTCTAAAACTGAATATGTGTTTTTTTTTACTAAAATATCCTTGAGAGAAATTTTGCTCAAAAACCAGCAACTGCTAATAGTTTGAAGTAAGAAATATTTATTTTTTGAAAAGAAGCTAAATTAATGCTGTTTTACTGAAATTAACTTTAAAAGAAAAATATAGCAGGTCTTAAATAGAACATAATATCCTTATTAAGTTCCCAAATATAATTGAGTTTATCTTCAGCAATAATGAAACTATAAAAAAAACCGATCGGAAGGGTTCCAGACATAATTTGAGATCACCTTTTGGCATTGCAATTTCTACAATAAAAAATAAAACCCCTACTGAAAAAGCGAAAAGATTTTTCATTTCCCCCTAATGGAAAATTCTATTATTGGCATATTCTTTTTGTCCTTCGTCCTGGACAGGATATATACCATCCGCCGGCATATAATTTCATTAGTATTTTTCTAAATCTGGGCGGGCCAGAGCCTCCTTTTTGCTATCGTTTTATTATTTTCTTTTTTTTTTTTCGAAGTGCCAAGAATGGCCAAGAGCGGAATCCATATTTTTTCTTGGCCTATGCAAGTCTGGCAGTTATTGCCTTTCTCTCTAAATGTATGGGTGTGTGTGTGCAGCGGTGTGTGTTTGTGGGTGTGTGTATGTTTTATGGAAGAGTGTTGAACATTCCAGCAAGTTGCCAAAGCGAACGACTACGAAGCAATGGCAAAAACGCGGCATAGAAATCGAATTAGATTTTTCCGATTGAATTTTCTACATTTTTAATTGCTTTCGACGTTTCAAACTTGTCGACGAGAGAAGCCTTGCTGCTAAAACCCCCTCAAACCAACGTCCCTGGAATTGTTGCTAGCTTTTCGGGCGATCCTGTGACGAGGCCTGACATTTATGGGTTTTTGAGGCAATGTTATTGGTGGGGCAGGGTGCATATTAAATGCAAGTAACTGAATCAAAAATGTTCACAGCGCCTAATTTACTTTAGTTTAGTTGCATTTTTGAAAGCTGCATTTATGATGAATAGATTTTGTGAATAAATATGGCAGAAAAACCATAAATAATCACTGAGAAAAATGTATTTTAAATGATATGTTAGGATTTCCTATGAAATATTTCAAACAAGTGTGAGGAAAAAATATATATTTAAAACACAAAATACTACAAACGTTTGATTGGGAAATTTATTGATGCACATTTATTTTTCTCTACTTTTTTTTTATTATTTGTTTGGCCCAAAGTCTAGACCTGGCAATAAAATAAATGCATAATTCGATTAGTCTGCTTGCTGGTTGCTATTCGCCACTGGTTTTGATGGATCTGTGGGGGGAATTATTCGCATTATTTCCCCATCTTTGCACCTTCTAGGAGCTGCACTCTTAATTTCCCATCAGCATTGGCATCAGCATCGCGATGCCAACTTCAAACGCTGCCACAGCTCGTGGCACATCTAATTGATGATGAGGTGCAGCAGCAGCAGCACCAGCATCCCATCCCTTGTGTATCTATATCTAGGCAGTCATACGTATCTGGATCTGGCGGGAATAAATCGAGTGCCAGATGAGTTGCGCGTATGCCAAAAAGGGTTTCTCATGCATTAAAAATGTATTAAAAGTAAAGTAAATAAATAATTGAATCGAGCAAAAAAAAAAAGGAGAAGAAGAGGAAGTGCAGCTGGAACGAACGAGCCAGCGAGCGAGTGAACGGGGCGAAATCGAAAGATATTTATCTAAAAATAATAAAGATGCCCCGTGTCTGGCATCTAGGGCCACTCCCTAAGCCAGCTGCCTTAATTTGTAAATCATTTCCCAGCATTTTCTGGCATTTCCCAGCAGAGCGAGCCGGCAGAGAGATATTTTTTAATATCAAAATCAACTTATAAATACTTTTGGCTGCGGCCGCATCTTCCGCATTTGTTTGTAATTTACTTTTATGCTTTACTTAATTGCATCTAGATGCATTTTATAAATTACAGCACATGGTCTTTCACGATCCCCACAAACAAAAAAAAAAAAAAAAAAGAAAAAAGAAAGAAAAATAAATGCTTGAAGCCGCCGCCACCGCTGCTGCTGAGCACTTATGATTTTTATTAAACTTTATGTTTTCTAATGACTCACTGCGCCAGCAGCAAATGAAGCGGATAAGGCTGACTTGGAAAAATTCAATTAAATATTACAACAATTTCTCTTGCTGCTGCTATGACTCTTGCCTTGCCCCCTTTTCGGGTCTCTCGATGTAGTTTTTATGGCCCGGCTCGTCTGCATTTCCCGACATTAATTACGCCAAATGTAAGTCTGTGTATCCGTATCTTTGTATCTTTGCATCGCGCAACATGCTGCATAATATTAATTTTCGTTGTACATTATTTCCAAGAAAGCTGCGGCATCGACAGCGGCAGCAGCAGCAACAACATATAATAATAATAACCATAATGAATCCAGATACAGATACAGAAACAGAAATGAAGCAAATAAATGAGCAAAGAACAAGCTTTCGTCTATTTCTTTTGCTTTTTTTCCCCCCCGGTTTGAGTTCGAGTTTTCTTTCTCTGCGGGCTTCTTTTGTTTCGAGTATTTCTTCTATAAAGATATAGTCGTACTTCTTGCCACAGCTCCTACAACAAAAACAATTAGCCTACTTTAGTTTGTTGTCTTACAAGTGGAAATAAAATTAAATACGAAGTGCAGCACTTAGTTAAATGCAATGTATCTCCATCTGTATCTACGTGAGAGTGCCAGCCAGCTGTATCTGTTAGATGTACCCATGGAATATGGAATATGAGTTATAAACAAACGTTACAGCTGACACCGAAAGAAAATAAAAGTTCTTAATTAAATGAAATAAAGAAAAGGGTTTTGAGAATGGGCTTAGCTTTCTCTTTGGCTGGTTAATACTTAGATTTCGACCCAAAGATATTAAGTTTCAGTCTGGTTTTATCAGTTATTAATCAGCTCTTAATTATCAATCAAAGGAGAGATTTCATTTCTATTATTATTGATTTTATTAACAAAACTATAGGATAATTAAGTAATAAAAAGAATCTGAATTTCAAATACCTTTCTTTAAGGTCTTATAAATATATATTATTAATCTATTTTTCTTTCCAAATTAATAATTCTTTAATCAAGATCCTATTTCCCTTATTTTTTCTCTCTGTCAACAGTTAGAAGCACACGAATTTAATTACAGCGTTTTGTTGTTCTTTGCGTTTTGTTTAGTTTTTTTTTTCTGTTGTTGTTGTGTTCTGCTTTCGTTACGTTTCTTGCGCCGCCTGTCATCGTGTATCTTTGTATCTGATGGGTGCGCATAGTCGTTTTTAGTTATTATTGTTATTATTTCTCCAGTTCTACGTACGTGTACCGCTCAGATATTGAAATTTATCGCCGCTATTTGGTTTGAAATAATTGTCTAGTGACTCGCTGACTTGCACAGTTCGATAAATGTATTTCCACGAATGTATCTGCTGAGCAGGCACAGCAACAGCGACAGATACAGATACATACATATATCATATATTCACGTATCTCATTCGCATGTATTATTTTCTATATCTTTGGCCAGGCATCTTATTATAATTTTAATTACAAGCTGTTATGGGGCCACGTTAATTGTTTCCGTTTACGAAATTGTATCTCAGTTCGACTCGACTTGATATACATATGTATCTTGTGAATATGCCAGCTAATTAGAGGGGAGCAGGGAGCAGGGAGTTGGGTGGAGCTAGCATCTCTTCATCCGATCACCTCCACCTGATGGCCACAATTAGCCAAAAGCCGAGCTCTCTGGCCGCTTTGTGGGCCAGCTGATGAGATGCGCTGCTTTCTCGGCCATTTGCTGCAGCTCACATAAAAATCAGCAACAAACTTGCCCTGGCCCCATAAAAAATTGCCAACAAAAAAAGAGAACAACAGAATGGCATGGAATAAAATTTATATGAATAACAAAAAGGCAGCAGCAGCAACAACAACAACTGTTTACAGCCCTGGTTTAAGAGTACACAGGGAATAATAGTGATGATTTTTGGTTAATATTTATATATTGAAATATTAGTTTGTAAATTTCAAAATATACCTTATTATTTAAATTCAGTTTTAAAGACTTCTTAAAATCTTGCTTAAAATGTTTTCTAAAGAAGATAAATATCCTAAATTAATTGCAAATATCAATACATTTTACTATATTTTATAAATAATATTTCCTACCCTTTAAAAATATTTCTATTAAAGGAAAGCTTACTGACATTAATCCCAACTTTAAATAAAAATTAAAAATACATTCGCTTTGAGGAAAAACATATAAATAATATTTAAAAGTGTTCCTTTAAATGAAATGTATGAAGAAAATATTTATAAAATGATCAAACTTAAACTCCAACTTAATTTCCAGTGCACAGTAAGTGCCCTAGAATGCATCTCGGGGTTCAGCGGGCAGGTCGAGTTTGTTGCAACACCCGAGAAGAAGTTGCAGCGTGCGTCCGGCATTAAAATTGTGTTTATGCGTGTTTGGTAATTTTATAAAAGTTAAATTAGTTTTAAGACCATAAATTCAGCGCACTCTCACTGTTGCCGCAGTAGTCCCCATGGCCCAGGTCTCTGCCATTTTAACTTTTATTACTTTTAATATAAAAAAAAGCCGTGGCTAGAAGCCGGCCAGCTGTAGTAAAAATGCACGCGGTCATAAAAAGTTGCAGGAGGCATCAACATCTACATCTACATCCAGCTGGAGTCCCCGGATCGGTATGTTGCAGCAACATCGTAAAATAATTTCTTGCTCTGCGGTCTCCGTTTGGCCGCAACATTGTTGCCGCATTTATTCGCATTATTATTACATTTTAATGATTAATTCTAATTATATGCGACTTGAATAAGGCCGCTGAATGAGAAATGCTCTGGCGGAGGAAGGCCAATAAAAAAATGGTAAAAAAAATTGCAAAAAAAGGAGGCAAAAATGGAGTGGTTTATTTGTTGTTGTTTTTTGGCTGTGAGGCGCCCCAGGGAGGCGACTCGTAGTGGGGCATTAAAAATTGGTGCTGTTAATTGTGGTAGTTATTTGCTGTTTTGCCATTTGGCCATTTCACAATTTTACCATTCTGTGGCACCACAACTTTTCACATTGCTCTGGTTGCCACTTGCAACAATGTTGCATCCAAGTTGCCTTGCCGCATTCTCGCACTTTTACGAGGCATTCTTTTAGTATTTTTTCCCTTTTTGTTTAGTTTTTATATCACTTACTTAGTTGATTAAGGGCGTGGCCGATGGGCCAGATATGTTTAGATTTCGTCTTTGTATCGGTGTAGTTTCCTAAGAGTGGGTTGCCTTTTTACGACCCTAGAAAGGTGATCGAAATGGCTTCGGAAGGTGGAATATCAAATGGGTTCGAGGTAATCCGCTTACGAAATGAGCTCCTAAAATATACTCACACTGTGATCACAAATGAATTATTGCCTTAGTTAATCTAGCATTAAAAATGCTTTTATTTATGCATTTTTAATCATCTGAATTACTGCCTTGATTAAGGTTTTAGTTACCAAATTTCAGATAATTATGGGTTTAAAGTAACAACCTTACAAAATGTATTTTCATAATATAATTTATTTTACTTTCCATTAAAATATATTACAAACTTTAATATTATTTATTTGGAAATATTATATATTTTAAGAATTAATGGCGAATCTAAATATCTTTGTTAAAATCAGCTTACTACCTCTTGAAATACCTCTGAAAAATGTTTAACTTGTTTCAAAATTTATTTAATTCTCTAATAATTTTTGTATTTATTTTTTACCCAATCAAATTAGTTGATTAGGTTTTTAAATATATATTTCTTTATTTCAAATTAACCACCTTTCTGCTATAACCTTTCTAAGCAAAATCTTTCCACTAGTATCCTAAACAAAATTTTGTTCTAAATTATGGTGTTTTATTTCCCCGACCTTGAGGTAAAATAAAGATACAACCGCATCGATTTTCCAGACAAACCCCCTGGCAAACCCCCTCTTTCCCCTTAATTCCCTTTGCCAAATGTTTGTTATTTTATAACGTCACCGCGTTGCGAACCGAGAAGGCCCCCATAAACTGTTCGTAATAAAATATATTGTGCAATATTTTGCTATAGTTATATAGCCACTCATATACATTATATATACTATATATATCTATACCTAGAAGTGTATATATATATTTAATGCCATACCATTGCTTATCGCCTTTATAGGTAGAATGTAATTTCGTTTTATGCGCAGTTTTGTCAACGGCCTTTTGTCCCTGCCAGTTTGTGGGGAAGCAAGGGCAAGAAGCCATAAAACTTTATGCATTTTGTTAGAAATATAAATAATAATTATCTTCCGACTTGTATTGGATTTCCAGCCCCGCAAACGCAAACAGAAATTCAAATATACAGAGGCTCTCTGGCTGCGGTTTTGAACTGTCACAAGCAATAGCAATAATGTTATTAATGTTATTGTTATAATAATAATTCGAAATCCGTAACTTTTGCCATTTTATTAATGGGTCGAACGTGTGTGTGAGACGTTCGTTGTCTCAACTCCACAGTTTCTTCATTTTGTGTATGTTTTTTTTTTTTTTTTTTACTTTTTTCATCATTTGGTATCATTACATTAACTGTATGTAGGCTGTGTTTGATGTCGTAATAGGAAAACACACAGAGATAAACACACGCACTTGGCTGGAGCTAGAGATGGAGATACATATTTACCCACGTTTCTATTTAGACAATAATTTTTAAGTTTTTAAAAACGCTAGAGCGGCAAATATTTGATCAACTCGATGGCAAAACTAGACACAAGGCAAATATTACTGAGGCGGGGGGGTGAGTGAGATAGGGAGGCCGTCATCTCTGTGCCATTTACAATATTTACCCGACTGTTTTTAACTTATTATTTATTTGCATCTCATATTTATTTTAACGCTTTCAATTGCGCCCAGCTTTTAAGTGTTTTTATTTAGTTAAGTCGCTTTGTCTATCTGCCAATGGAAACTTTTCCATTCTGTCACAGCTCGTAGCTAATTATGAAGGTTATTTAGGGGAATTTTCCTTTAGATTTCGAGCTCGTAAATATAAAATATATAGAAGTACTGCCCCAATGTAGTATAAGTAATTGCATATAAAATTTAATGCGCCCGAAAATGATGCGAAAACTATTTGAGGCATTTTCTTAGAAGGTTGTATGCGTAATTTATTTCATAAGCGCATAAATAAAAATTCAAGCGAAAAACTAAATGCAATAAAAATGCGAAACAGCCGAAATACATATTTAAAATAACAAACCAATTGCGCACAAGTAATAATTTATCAAATATATATGTATCGGGAATCGAAATGGGGGCCCCCCGAAAATTTATTGGGCCACGTATTCCGCTTGTACTTTTGCTGGCCAAAAGGTAGCGACGAAGCTGGTCTAGAAAACTTTTGCGGCAAGAGAACCGCAACTGCAGATACAAATATATAGTGGCACTGGGAAAATAGCTATGGAAAATGTATAGAAAATAAATATAATTGTATGAATTGATACATAAAGTGGAATTAACAAAATATAAGATAGATAAAAAACCTTACAAATATTTGGATCTACTTTTAAATGAGCAGTTTTTTGGGAAAGGTTTTGAAACGACACATATTTAAATGATATATTTATTCCTCTCAGTGCTTAGCTGCAGATTCAGATACAGATACATTTGAAAACTTTTATCCACAAAACAAATCGCACAAAATCGAAACGTGCGGACCCAGCTCGCCGTTGTCTCCGCCTCACCTCTTTCCTTATTTTATTTATTTATTTTTTTTTTTTAGTTCAAGCCATGTCCTGCGTTTCTTGGCTGCCAACTGCGGATGGCGTATGGCGTATGGATAATAATTTCTGAATTCCTGCTCATTTTGATTGCCCCTAATAACTGAGTAGAGTTGCCGCCTCTGCTCTCTGCTCCGCTGACTTCTTCGACTTCTCCAACTTGCCCCATGCCATTGCCAATTTGTGTGAGTGTGCGTGTCTCGGCCAGGAGAACAGCTCTAACTCTAAGACACACACAACTCGTTCGCGTTCTGGGTCTGGGTCTGGGTCTGCATTATTATTGTTACAAATATTTTATTCCAATGCCATATATTTTATTTGCCGCTTCTTGGCCGCCCCTTCTCTTCCATCGCTTCTTTTATTTTATTGCATTGTTTATGCAGCCGAAAGTAAATTATGTTTTTTTGTTTTTGCCAGAAGAAGTTGAAGTTGGAAATGCAACTGAAGAAAGACAAGTTGACTTGGCTTCAAGACAAATTTAAAGCACTGAGAAAAATAGGATATAAAATATCAATACTTTTACTGAAATGGAAAAAATATTTAGGCTTTTAAAATCATTACTTATTATTTCAAAATATTAATGATTTAGCTTAGAATCCTTACTTATTTGTAGGAATTTTCTAGTTATGCCTTTTCCAGCTTAAAGTATTTATATCATTTAAGAAATATATGTATATTTCCTTAGTTGTAAATCTTTTAAATACAAATTCTAATGCAAAAAGAGGGAAAGGTTTTCAGGCTTTCAGAATCATTATTGATAATTATCAAAAAATATTCATTAATTAGCTAAGAATACTTTCTAATTTTACGAATTGGTTAAAAATGTTTTCCTGCTTAAAAATTCTTCTATCTTTTAGAGAACATTCATAGATTTCCTTATTTATAAATTTTAAAAAGGGAAAAGGGAAATTTTAAGAGAGGGAAATATTTATTAAACTAATTTATAAGCTTTTACAATTAGTTTGGAATATCAAAAAATACTAATTAATTTTCCAAGAAAAATTAGGTAAACATTCTTCCTTATAAGAACGTATCCTTCAGCTTAAAGTGCATATCATTCAAGGAATATGTTTGTTCCTATTTTTAGTGTATTCTTTAGGGTATCTCTGAATTCGTCCTTGATCATTTCTTAACTCCTTGGGGCCACTCAATATTTTTTTGTTTGTTCGCTGTCAGTTCAGAAGTTATTATGCCAGTTGCTGTACGGCTGTTTCTGTTGATTGTGGCCACCGGTACAGTTGGCCGAGTTATTGTTTTATTCACTCCCTCCTGGCCTCCTGCCAGGGGCACACACTGTCGGGTGTTTGTGTGTGTGTGCCACATTTTGAACAATTGCTTTGCATATTTTATTGCTAAATAATAAATGCCTATTAAGTTAATTGGCAAATTAGGCAACAAACAACGCAGAGGCGAGTGCAGCAACTGGCGAATGGAATTGCAGCCGAACTGCTCTCTACATTTTAATTGAGTGCGCCCTGAGCAGGAGCAAGAGGAGAAAAGCCAATGAAAAAACACCGAGCAAAAAACGAGGACATGGCAGGAGCAGAAAAAAAATGATTGTCCATTTGTTGCATGCCTTAAAGTTTAATGAGGCGACCATTACGCGCCATTTGCATATGGCAACTGCGAAAAGTTTAGGAACAAAATCGATCGAATTGCACCCACTCACCTCGATAGGGAGAAGCTATATATCCCCTTCGATTTTCCTCGTATATATATTATATATGTATATATTTTCAGCTTTTCAGCTTATTCTTTTGGGGAATGACGGGGCAGAAAGCGCGTGTCTGGCAGCGCCAAACAAGCAAACACAATTAAATGTTATGCAGATGCAATCTAAAATGTCATTATATCAAATTCATTAATCCCTCCCCCGACCAACCAGCACAACAAATATGCCCCACAGCGCAGATACACATACTGCAGATGCAGATACAGATACTTAGGCCAGGCCCAAAGGCAGGCAGAGGCAGAGGCAGTGCCCCAGCAACATTGCAACTGCAACTGCAACAGCGTCATCTGTCCCTGCACTCGATTCGTTTTTTTCCCTTTCTTACACTGAAGGAAAATTTTTTGAATATATTTTCTTAGATATTTGAATGTTTTACTTATTTATTTAATATTTGTTTTAGTTAAAAAATGCTTTTAAAAAATATTATTCATTCAATAGTAGGATTTAACATAATAATCTTTGACTTCATTCCCGGAATTTTTTAGTTTTCAAAAATATTTATCATTTTTGATGGGATGTTAATAGAAATAACCACACAAAATAATAATTTGTTAATATGTTTTTGAGTTTTCTTTATAAAAAAAAAACGAAGTTATCCTTTTTATAATCAATATTTAATATATGTATATCTTTAAATATTCTCATAAAGTTAAGGGAAGGTTAAATTGCTTTAAAAATTTAATTTTTTCAACCTTTGAATTGAATTTCGTTAAAGATACCTTATAGCTTGTTGACAGATTTCAGTGATATATTTTTCCCAGTGCACTTCTTCACTCCTAAGCTGTACACACACACATATATAGACATTCACAAGCCGTGTTCATATGGTTTTTTAATAATTATTATTTTTTGCATAGAGAACTGAAGAGTGGCGAAGGAATGGGGCGAGCTTGCGATTAAAATCGCTGCATGCACCGCTCGTGAATATTTTAACGTCAGTCAATCAAATGGCTTAAAAATGCTTTGTCATAGCAGCCCATCCCCTCAGCGCCCTCTCTCTGGGTGCACCTTTGTACCCTTTAGATACTCATACTTCTTGGGCTGGAAGGAACCGAGGGGCAGATACACAGATACGGATAGAGAGATACGGATGTGGGACGGGGCGGGCGGGACACACACACACATTTCGCATGTGCATGTAAATCGTCTTTGATTCGATTTCGTTTGATTTGATTAATCGTGCGACGTCACTGCCGCCGTCTGATAATGAGATAGCAGCGGCGACTTGCACGCAATTAAGCCAAATTGAAGCCAGTCGCTGGCGGTCTAGAAATATATATTTAAAAATTCAGCCACGATTGTGTGTGTATCTTAACACTGAAATATGGTGGAAAACTTAAGTTTACAGGGCTTAAGATGATTGTTTATATTAATATAAATGGCTGTATATATTAAGGCGATGTGTGTGTGTGTGAGAAATAATAATAATAAAAAATTATTCCATTCATCGTCATAAACTTCAATTTTCGAAAATCATTTCCTTAGCAGCTGCGCATTAAAAAAAAAAAAACAAAATACAGAAAGCTGAAAAATAAAGAACAGCAACAATAAAAATGAATAAAATGAATTAAGGCTCGCCACAGTGGGCATGATTTGCAATACCCTTCACAGATATTGTAAATCAGATAGCTCAGGTCTGGAGGTGGTCCCCCTTGCTAGTGCCTTGTAGTATTATTTCCCTCCAAAAGTCATTTGTCAGCTGGCAAGCTGCTGATTGATGTCCAAGCAGAGCACAAGTTAGGCAAATATGTCGGAGCTGTGTGCCCAGGAATGGGGGTAAATAAATGTTGTCACTATTGGACAGACAGCCTTACACTCCTGCAATTGGAGAGAGTCGGGTTGAAGTGGCATTCTCACTGGGTTTTCTTTACTTATCATGGAATAGAAAACTAAGCACAAATCGATTTATTTTAATTACATTATTGGAACTATAACTCCTTTCAGGAATATATTTAGTGGGGGTTTAGGTATAGCTTTTAAATTCTGTAAAATGACAGATGCTTCTGTCTAATTTTAATCAGATTTTTATATTTAGATGTCAAATACTACATTTATTCAATGATCAAATTCTAAATTAATACCCTAGTTTTGTAATAAAAATTACTATAAATTTAAAATGTATTTTAAAGATACATTTCCCTTATATTCTAACCAAAATGTATCTAGTTTTGCCCCATTGTGTTCAGCTTGCTCAGTTTTTGCCCTTTGCACATCGTTAAGGAATATTATAAATTACTACAACAACAACAGCAACCGCAACATCAGCAGCAGCGGCAGCAGCAGTAACAACAACAATAAAAAGAAAAACAATAACATAAACCAAGTCGAGTTTCTTGAAATATTTATTTTATATTACGTTTTTCGCTTTATTTTTATTTCCCTTTTTTCTCTCACTCAACTTCACTTCCCGGACGACGGACAGGGGCGCGGTCTAAATTAAAGAATATTTCTTGCCATCGTCTTGAGTCTCTCATTTTTCTGTTTTTTTTTTTTTTTGTCTTCTTTTTTATTTTATTCACATTTTTTGTTATTTTATTTATTATATGTATTTGCTGTTGCTGCAGCCCCGTCTTCATTTAAAGTGCGGTTTCTTGTCTCTCTCCATATATATTCATTATTATGGCCGCGACGGCGACGCTTGCTACACATAACTTCAACTTTGTATCTGTATCTTTGTATCTGCGAGTGTGGATTCGTGGGAACACTGGGGGAAACGATTATTGATTCGGGAAGTGAATGTTCTTGGGGTGAAATTACATTAAATTGGCCTTGGTATAGATAGAAATATTGATATATAATATTTGTGGTACTAAAAAATATGTTAAAATATTTTATTATGTAAAAACAAGAAGTTATTTTATTTAAATACATTATATTTCTTGTCTTAGGGTTCAACAATCAGGCAAAAATATTAATTAAATAAAATTTCCCACGAAGAAATTTCCCACAGAATTATCCCTTTAAAATTATTCTCACAAAAAATTATTTTCCAAAGAAAGGGTTACTTTTTCCAACACCTCCTTTCTCTCTGTGTAGTTGCTGTATGTGTGTGTCATGTATTTAAGGAAAAAGAATGATGCAAAGACGATAAAATATAATTTCGGCTTTATATTTTATTTTAATGATGAAAAATGTTGAAACTTTATTACGAACTCATAAAAAATTTAAACGTAGGTACACACGCACACACAAAGGCCAAAGACGACGGGGGGCGGCGGTGGAGGAGGGAGTTATGATGGGAGGGGGGGAGATAACTTCTTCTTGGTCTTCGCTTTTCCTTTTCCCTCTTTTTCTTTATTTTTCCATCTTCTTTGTGCGCGCCCCCATAAATAACAAACACACAAAATGCGCTGTGAACAATGTTAAATGTTATAAAAATCCAAAACGTATTTATTTTTATTGCACAATGCAGCGTGGAGTTTTGTGGCTGGGGCATAAAGTATCTCGCAGATACAGATACAGCACACATACACAGTCACACTCACACAGCAGCTGTCGCAGCGGAACAACAATAATTAAAGAAAGCGCACAAGGTGTGAAAATACATGTCATAAGATACAAATGTATCTAATTGAATGAAAGCGACGTAGCGAGCGATTTGCTTCAAACACGCACTCACCGCCAGCCCTGGGGCTAGCACCCCCCACACTCTCTGCCTTTGGCTTAGTAGAGCGTGCGAATGTATCGCATCTCATTGTCCGTCGAGTCTGTCCGCCAATTTGTCCATTTGTCCGCCCGCGAATGAAGCGTGCGGCCAACGCATCAAAGTCAAAGTCGACGGCGATGCGAATTTTGATTTTTCCCCGTTTTTAGGGGGCTTTCCATTAAGATCGAAAGGGTATATTAGCTAATTTAAGCAGTTTGGATTTTAAAAGAAAATAAAATTATATTATAAAGAATTATTTTAAGCTTATAACCTAATTTCGTGGCATTATTTTGGGTATTTTGAGCTATAAACAATTTCTAGAAATGATTTCCATAAATTTTTATTAGATTTTAATTTTATGGTACTTGGCTTTAGTTATCAGCTTTATCTCTCAATCATTATTTATGCCTTAGTGCTTCATTTAAACATTTAGTCACAGATTAATTGAAGTTTTTTCAAGTCATTTTGATAATAATTCTTATCAATAATTTGACCTGTAGACATGTCTTTGAAGGTTACAAGTGGTACTCGTTTTTAATGGATTAATAAGTTAACAAAATATATAAATACTGAAATATTTTTAAAGGAGTTTGTATATAAATTTCTATATTTAAATAAATTCTGGCTGAATTCTTAAATGACTTTCAAGATTAAAGAGTGTATTGGTCGTATCGGTTTCTGATTTTTTTGGCATTTTTCTGGTACTGTGTATGAGCTTTTGTGTTGCGGCAGGTTATGGCCCGCCACAAGCACACGACCACACACACAACGTCACTCATTCACCCACAGATACAAAACACACACACACAGATACAAATACAGAGAACATTTGCCCACAGATACAAAACGGCACACACAATAGCCAAAAGCGAGGTGCGACGCGTCGACAACAGCTGTTGAGGATGACGATGACATGACGATGACGACGGCGACCACAAGTATCTGAGTATCTCAGTACCTCAGTCTCAGTATCCGCGTAAGTCAGAAACAGAGAATCCCGAACGGGAAGTATCTTTAGGGGCTTTAAGTGGGCTAATAGCCAAGGCCAATGCCTGAAAATTGCCTATAACTTGCAGAAGAAATTACACTTTTTTGGATTTTAATTTGCTGTAATGGATTATAGAAACCAATATTTCGATTTTATTTAGCTTATCAATCAGGTTACCAGTGCTTTTTGTGCTATTGATCTGACTTCTGGGGTTACCCAATCCCTATCGACGCTATCTTATCGATGCACTGTCGCAATGACGGTTCAAAATTCGAAATTCAATCGATTTCTGATCACATGCGTGCTCTATAAATAAAGAAAGCCAGCCGGCCGGTCATCCAGCAAATTATTGTAAATAAATAAATGCAATTATAAAAATTGCCGCTGCCTCTGTCGCTGTCGATGTCTCTGCCTGTCGCTGCTGTCGTTGACTCAGTCGTCTTTTAATAAATTACAAAACAAAAAACGCAACGAACAGAAAACAAAAACTCTGAAGAAAAAAATTATATGTATCTGCCTCCTCTGTCCGCTCGACTGCATTTTTAATTGATTTATTTTCGTTCGATATAAATTGCGGGAGGGAGGGGGAGGAAGAGGGCGTGCTTGCACAAAGACAAAAGCCAAGACAAACTTGTATCTGGAAGATACTCATGCACATGATATTCCTCTCCGGCAAACTGCTGATGAAGCTGATCTTTGTTGTCGGCGACTGAAATGCAGCTCGCTGCCATTTATTTATTTATTTAATACTTTTTCGTATTGTGCCGCTTGCTGGCTGTGTGCGTTTGATTAATCGGCCGCTCATTGTAAATATTTGTCTTTAGTTTGTTGCCTCCAACCAAGTCCTTCATCCTCTTGCTCTTTTCCGGCGGAGATGCCTCCACCTACTTGGTGTGTGTCTTTCTTATTTTTTTTTGTGTGTTTGTAACTCCTTGAGATTTGTTCTTTGTGTTTATAAAAGTCGGCAGTTTGAGACTGTCAAGGAGAGGCCTTGCATTTTGCCCCTTTTTCGTTTCTTTTGCTTTTTATTTAAAATGCAAAAAGGAACGGTCTGAGAGCGGGATTAAAGTCTTCACACCCAGGGCGGGATCTAATCCGGGCTCATCAATAATTGATTGAGAGCCAGCGTTTCCATTATGGCTTATAGAAATGGCCAAGTGCATGCCCCACATCAATTAGGGGCGATCTCCTGCTCTTGCTAATTCGATGGTGTCTCCTCCATCATTCATGCACTTACACCTTCCCTCCTTTTTTTCTGCTCCTTTTCCTTGTCAATGCTGATTTTAGTTTACAGAGAGAAAAATATGGTATAATATTCAGAAATAATCTTGAAGATGTCTATTTTAATTAAAGATATCTATCAGTTATTCAAAGTTATTTAAGAGGATCTTACAGGAGAGAGAACTTGAATCAAATTTTACTTAGAAGAACTCTTACAAAACTATTAGAAATTGTTGTAAAAATATTATTTGGGGAATCATAAAACGTATATAATTTTTTTATTAACAAAGATCCCTAGGTATTAGTTATATTACGTTTTTAAGAGTATATAACTAGAATGAGAACTCTAATCAATATTTTCGAAGTAAAACCCTTACTGAAACTGTTAATAATGGTTTAAAAAATATAATTTTAGGTAAAATAATATGTATAAAATGTCTGCTCCTTTAAATATATATTTTATTAAGATTATAAACATATTATTATTATTATCTTGAAGCTCATCCCACATTCCTAGGACACCACAAGTAATCTCGAAACCAGCTTATCCCTTTTCCATAGTTAATTTCCCAAGCAAAATCTAGAAATATCCTTAATATTTAATGCAAAATTTATTATAATTCCTTCTTCTGTGCTGTGTAACAGCTTCATTCCTTGCGCTAATCCTGACCGCACCTTCCTTGCCGCACTCCATCAAGAATGTATGTATCTCTGCAGTGCCTGGCCGCTCCCTCGCAGCAACTTTGTTATATTTTATACGGTAATTTATAATAAGTTTTTATTCACGCACCTTTTGCCTTAGTCCCGGCTCTTGACCCAGCTCCTGCCCGCCGAAAGTGTGTGTGTGTGTGTTTTTCCCTGCTGCTCCGGCCCACGCACTTCAAAGACTTCGAGGGGCTAGAAGATGGGGAAAGACACTCAGCAGGCCGCAAGTTCCCCCCTCCCCCCTCCCGATTTGTATTTGAGTTCGAGTTGGAGCAGAGTCTGGGCTCTGACTTACAACTAATGCAATATAATAAATTTATACAGGGTTACAAATAAATGTGGGCAGACCTCACTCTCTCGCACCGGTGTGTGCGTTTGAGTTGAAAAATAAATAAATAAATATTTTTAGAAGGATACATGAGATTGAAAACCCTTCCCGTCTCCTTGTATTCTCCACTCCTATTACTCGTTTCCTGCCTGTTTTGCTTTATGTTGATGCCTCGGGATCGCATCGCATCGCCTCAGAGGGGGGCTTTCGTTTTCGGTTTCGGGTTATTTATCAGCATAAATTATTTATGCCGCATTATGGGCATAAAAATAAATAAAATAAATGAAGCCCGGACCAAACTAAATCCGATTAGAAAATGCCAAAGGAGGCGCAGTAATGGGCGCAGATACACTGTAGAGAGATACCAGTCCATAGATACAAATTTATTTTTATAGATTAATCAACGAATTACTTGTGCAGCTGTTGCCGCAATCCCATTTCCATTTCCATTTCCACATCGTATACGATTTATTTGGCTTAGCCATAAAAATGAGAATTTTCCGCCAAGTATTTGAAAATATAAACATAAAAATCGTTGGCGTAATGGCTTTTTGTATTTAATTAAATGTTTATGCCATGCATTTAAACTAAATCGACCACGGTCGAATTTTTAGCTATATCTATATCTGTGTATCTGTAGTATCTGTATATCTGTCTGTTTTGTATCTTAATGGGCAAGATTTAAGTTGGCGCTGTAAAAACTACTTGGGGAGTACTTGAATGGCCCGCCTGTGTGTATTCTCCATGTGCGGATCGGTTCGGTGCGGTATGGATCGGTGCGCATATATAAAATATGACTGAATAATATAAAACAGAAGGCGATACATCAAAGCGGATTATACAATTTATTTCTGCCTTTATTTCTACCCGCTTCTCAGTTGGGGATTCGTTCTTTTTATTTCTTCTTCTCTCTCATTTTGGTTTCTTTTGTATTTCTTGGCTTCGGGGTTTGTTTGTCTGTTCTGAAAATATATTTCTTCATTTTTATTTTATTTATTTACTTTCTTCGAAGATGTTGTATACAGAAGAAAAAATATAAAATGTGGAATGTGAATGCAACAGATGCAGCGCTCAGAGATATATCGAGGCTGGAGATACAGACTCACACATACACATGCTGGGCCACATAATAAATTGTATTATTTATATTATTTTATTCTATTCAACCCCCGGTGTGGTACACCCCGGGATGCCCAAACGCTCAGATACAATAAGTATCTCGGAGATATTTTCTCTGCCGCTACCAGCGTCGCAGCCAGCGCACAGCGGAAGCGTCAGAGGGCATTCTCAGCTGAGTCTGAGTGACGAGTGTAATGACTTTTGTCGATTGGGTTAAGTGGCTTGTTGGCTTCCTTTGCTCGCACTCACACAGATACTCACACACACACCGGCAGGGCCATCAAAGGCACTCGAAAAAATTCAGAAGTCATTTATATTTTACTAATTTCTGCTTTAAAGGAAGATTTTTAAAGATTTAATTGAATTGAAAGCAAATTTTAGTTCAGATTTTTAATTAAGAAAATGCCTTAAGATATTTTTAAACCTTGAAACCCCACTTTTCCCTTGTTATTAAACTAAGAAAAATGATTAAATATTACTTTTGAGCATTTTTCATGTGTAAATTTAAAGGAAAGATAGTGTATCTTTGAATGTATAATGTTTATTTTGCATTTATTTATTTTTTTACATTTTCAACATTATATTTTGCTAATACTTTCTCAACATTTCTCTGCCTGCATTGTTCGAGATGTGAGATTCCTTTTTGAGTTGCATCTTTTTCAATTTTTATGCACGCCACTCGTTCCCTTTTTTCTTGATTCTTCACCTTTTTTTCTGTATTTTGTTGAAGTAGTTTGAATGTGGCACGTTTAGCTCCTGACTGCTGCCCCCTGCACTCCCTTTTCCTTTTACTGTGTGGTAATTTGTCTACAGCAGATACTTTTTTGTAGCAGTTTGGGTTGCAGTTTTTGCCTCAACGAAAAAGGTAAGCGACACACGCTAATCATGAGTGTGAGACTCTCGGAGATTCTCTGTGCCCCGGCTTACCCTCCCCTTTTCCATGATGCGGTTTGGCCCTCATCTGCGGACTAATTGAGTGGGAAAGTGGCAAGGAAATCGAAAGGGAAAACTCTGCGGGATGAGGGATTGATTACATATATTGATTGTGTTGATCAATCAGCGGAACATTGTTGTAGCTTGGTTTTTACCATACCAAAAGGGATAAAAGGTTGTGCCAAAGGGAATAAGGGGTATAATATTTTTAAAAATTTATTTTTTTAAGGAAAAAGGTATTGAAATACTTCCGTTAAATTTGGAAGTTTCAAACATGTCTAAAAATATTATAATGTAATATTTTATTAGGAATCTTAAGGGAAAGGTTAAAACCTTACCTGAAAGCTACAAGTATCATGATAATAATTCTTCTTAAACCCATTTTTCTCCGAATTCTTTCTTTGAACCACCCAATTTCCCCATTAAACTAATATTCTCATAAAAATATACATTTTAAAAAGTAAATTTTTACCTCCAAATGAGTTTTAATCGCCTTATTGTTCATAATAAAAACTTCCTCTGCGCCCACGCTCCGCAAAAAGTTCAGTGAACCGATCGAGAAGCCAGAGAGAGGAAACCAATAATAATATACAACCTCTAATGATGCACACTCGCACACACATCTAAATGCGTTGGCAATAAAATATGAAAAACAAAAAAATGCGTAAAGGAGAATAAAAAAAGGAAAATAATTTTCAACAAAGGCAAACGCAGACAAATAAAAGTGCAATTAATCACCAGAAAGCAAAGGCCCCCAAGAAGACTGAGAACCAGAACTCGGAGGAGCTCAGGCTCTGGACCAAGACTGACACTTATCGGCTTTATCTGCTTATATGAAAGGCAAGACAGGGAAATAAAATCAACCCAGACAATAAAAAAAGAGATGCATTCACAGCGAAATGCACTGAGATAAACATAATTTTGGGGATTTTCGTTATAGAATTAACATATCTTAGGGAAACGTTCCTAAATAATGCTCTTAAAACTCAAGAGATTAATATATTTTCAGAGATATTTTATTTTTTTAAAGAAACTTCCTTGAATATTTCTTTTGAATCTCCCTGAATTTTATCCTGCCATCATTATTATTTAATTTTCATCTCTAATTTTCCCTCGGTGCATATATAAATGGGCAAGAAATATAAATATTAAAGAAGCTGCCTGAGATCAGGGGAAGCAAGGGAAATCGATTCCTTTGGCTCGGCGAGGATGTCGGCTGTCAATATTTGATTTTTATATATGGCATTGCCTTGATGCCTGGCGATCGCATCGCCGTGAAACAAAACGAAAAATGCATCAATTTTTAATAATAAATGAAATGTGTGAATAAACGCGAAGGAGGGCGAGGAGGTGAGGGAAAGGGGGAAAGGGGAAAGTAGTGGAGAACAATCGGAAAGGCAAACAGCAGGAAAGCATAAACACACCGCCAACAACACTAACACCAAGGCAAACAAACAAAGATGCAGATACAATGGATTGCCGGATTCAAATGCAGATGCATTTTCCAAAGAATTTCTAAGCACATAAAAAGCAAGGCAAACGGTCAGTTGGGGAAATATTTAAAAAAGCATAAAAACAAAATATTTATTGAAAAGAGACGCTAACGAGCAAACGCTGGAAAAGTGGGGAAAACAAGCGGCTACAGAAAATTGAGCATATGAGCAGGCTAATGCAGATGTAGCACCTTCGGGTTTCCTCTCCTCACCCCCCTTGGCTATTTGATTAATGCACTCAAAAGCGACAATAAACACGGGACACGCGGAGAGCAGAAGAATCTGGGCGGAGAATCGGCCAGAAGAAGGCAGCGAAGAGCTTGCAGAAGGAGTCTCGCGCGTCCAGACAAACAAATATGGCATTCCGATTGATGTCAGAGTGGGACCAAGGGGTTCGGTATCGGGATATGGAACCTCTGAATGGAGTAGAGATCTCTGGGTTCTTCAGTGAACGTCTATTGGATAAATAAATACAAATTTTTTATTAAAGTGCGAATTCTGCGGTGAGTTTTGCGGTGCTAATGCAGCTCTGCCGGACCGGTCGCTAATTTTACTCCTCGCCAAGGAGTAGTGCACTTGGAGAAAATGTTTATCTTCAAATTAATGGGGGAAAATGGTTTCTTAGGGCTTGAAATTAAAGTACTTTTGTAAATTAATTTGTATTATTTTATTTAATTTGCGGGACAACAGAAAATTAGATAATCAATACAATAATATTAAAATCATAAAAATATTTTTAGCTCAAATTTAATTTGACAAATTTTCAAATATTTTTAGTGTCAAAAATTATTTTATCCTTCAAGATTTCTTAATATTAAAACCAAACAATTTCAGAATATGATATATTTTTTTATTTTTATTTAGTTATATTTTTATCCACAAAAAAATTCTTAAAATATATTATACCATAATTAATATGAAATAAAAAGCTGTTTAAAAACAATATAAATATTTTTAAAGAAAAAATTAGGTTAATTAATTAATATGAAATAAAAAGCAGCTTAAAAACAACATAAATAACATTTAAAGAACAAATGATGAATTTTATAAATTTACTAATATTTTTAAAATAATTTTATCTATGATTTCATTTTTTAATGCTCAAAACAAATCGTCTAAAAATCTCATAAAACCCGAATATAAACTTAAAGCTACAAAATTGTTTCTAATATCTAATATCCCCATTAATTGCCTTGTTTTTCCCCATGCCGATCTCATTCGCATTTGGCCTAATTGAAGCACACTTAGGGAGCCACACTCAGATAGATCGAAATCAGACCGCAGGCCACAAGAATTCCGGAATTTCAATCACCTTTCGGTCACCAAACCATGGCGTTCCGTTCCAGTGACTGCTCCAGGGGAAACGGGGATCGGGGGTATCTGAAATCAGGGAATCTGGAATGGGGAAACCTCTGACCATTCGGGAAAATATGTGGCAGAGATCGCTGGGCTGAGAAAACAAGAAAAAAGAGCAGAAAAGGAAGACGGCACAATGTGCGACGTGGAGCACGTGAGAGCTGTCAATCATTCCAGGGTGTGGATGCGGTGCGAATGCGGAGGAGGGAAAGCGTCACAGCTCCGCGTTCCGCTCATTGGATGTGACGTCACAACGCAGGGCGAAATGCCGCCGGCAGAATATCTGCTGTCGAGGCGAAACAATCTTGCGGATTGCGCGCGAATCGTGAATCAAAACAAACCGCGGAAAAAGATCGTTGAGCGAGGCAGAGGGAGAAACTGGGTGAGAAGCAGCGCTGCGGCAGAGCAGTAGCAGCGAGAGAGAATATATTTATGATCCACTGTACTCTTTGAGGGGTTGAATTTGAAATCGAAGAGAAGTGATCGTGCAACTTTGCTCTTAAAATGGAATGATTACAAAAAAATATAAAAAATAATAATAATATGGAATTGATAAATCTCTTTCTATAAATTAATATGGCTAATCCTATAAGGCAATATATTTGGCTAATGAATTTTTGACACTTTAACTATTTGGACACCTTAATCATTTATCTTGTGAGGAAAAATAAATAAAATAAATGCTCTATCATTAATATTAGGGAAAATTTGAAAAAATCTTTATCGTATTAAAATACATAACTATTTTTGCCCGGAAAAATTATAAAATATTTGTTATATCATTTAAAACATGAAATAGAATATTTTAATTATTGAGAATTTAATTATATTTTATAATTAGGATGTAAATGTAATATCAAAAATAGGACTTCGATAGAAAGTTATCTTTCAGGATAAATATTATATATAAAATCCCTATATCCTTGGTTTAAATATATCTTGAGATAAATCAAAGTATTTTCCATCAGGAATAAGAGAAGGCATACTTTAACTTGCTTAACCTTTAGCCATGTCAAAGATTAAATAAAAATATAAATTCTAGTAAAAAGCTTTTACTAAAAACTCATTCTAAAATATCTCTTAAAAATTCAACAAAACCCTTGCAATATTATAAACAATTTCCCTCTGTTAAATATATAACTTCCACTTACCCTTTCTTCCTCTCGGATCATTTCGGCAATGCCCGGTTTGATCTCCATGTCATCGGCCAGCGAGGATCCTCCGCCGGAACCGGCTACTCCGGCTCCTCCCACGCCCACTCCTCCGCCGCCATGATGGTGCGGCGGTGGAGGCGGAAGACGTGGCTCGGCGGGTGGGCCTCCTCCAAGGCCACTCAACTCCATGGCCGCAGCCATGGCAGCCGCGGAGGGGCCCAAGGGAAAGCGGGAATCGCCCGCTGGCGAGGGCGGAAGGTGGCCACTGGCCGAACTCTGGGCGGGATGTGGGGCAGGTGGCGGCACATGATGATGTGGGAGCAGTGGCAGGGGCAGGGTGTGCTGACCGGGCTGCTGCTGCTGCTGGGGACTCTGCGAGTGGGGACGCGAGGATCGTGACAGCGGTCCAGGCGTGGCTGCCGGCGAGGGCATGTCCAGAGCATGGATGGCCGATTCGAGGCGGCGGGAGCCCGATCCGCTGCTGCTGCTGCTCATGGGCGGTGGTTTGGGTGGTGGCGTCATCAGCGAGCAATCCCGCTGCCGCTCGCGTTCCTTCTGCTCCAGCTCCATGCGTTCGGCGGCTATCAGGCTGCTCAGCGGGCTCGGCGGAGCTGGGGCATTGAAGATCGTGTCGGCCGAGGGCCACCGTCGTTTCCTTACATTCCTGCTCTGCTGCCTTTCCAAGGGCGAGAGCCTTAGCTCGGCAGGATCCCAGTCCGTCCGTGACTTCTTTTCCGGCTGCATAAAGGCCAGCAGCTCCTCGGTATCGCGCTCGGTTTCGGTTCTGGACTGACCACCTCCTCCTCCTCCGCCTCCAATGGAGGCACCACTATCCTTGGGCGAGGAAATTCGTTCCGAGGCTGCCGCTGCTGCTGCCGTGGCTGCCTCCATGTGTGTCACATCCGCCAAGCCGCGAACCTTCAGCATTTCGGCTATCCTGAGCAGAGGTCCTATCTGATCCTGGCTTACATTGATCTCGCCACGATACATGAACTCCACAATGGCCTTCAGATCCGACCAGTTGACGTCCCGCATGATCACGATGGGATGCTGGCAGGGGGTCTCCGCCAGGAGGGTCTGGAAGTAGGGAGAGCAGGCGGAGAGCACCATTTTGTGGGCCTTCATGGAGCGACCGTCACAGGCCAGCGTGACATCCACGAAGCACTCGTTCTGCAGCAGCTGATCGAAAATGGTGGTCAGGTTGGACTGGTAGTTGTTCCAGCGCAGGCAGAACTGCTGCGAACTGGAGCTGGGCGAGGCCACTGAGGAGCTTCGTCCTTGAGGCGAACTCACAGGGGAAGATCCTCCCAGGCCACCTCCTGTAGAGTCCTTTTCCTCTTCTTTGGAAGTTCCACCTGCACCCGGTGAAGTGCGATCCTCCGTCTTGATGTTCTTCTCCTCTTGACTTGGCGAACTGCGATTACTTTTCGGCGATCCTGTCCCTGAACTGGCTCCTTTGCCACCTGTGCCACCGCTGCGCTGCCTTTGCGTCACTTGAGCCTGTTCTGGCGCTACTGCCACATCCGTTTCCGCCTGCGCCGACGCCATTTTGTGCACGCTGATCGTTGCTCGCTATTCGCTGATCGTTTCTCGCTCGTGATCGTAAATCGTCAATCGTTAAACGCGACTCGCTTTACATAGCGATTACGACAAAAAAAAGGACGAGAAATCGCGACAATTACGACGCTCAACTGAGAGTGGGCATGTACATGTGTAAATGTGTGTGTGTGTGTGTGTTCGTTACGTATACGTCACGTTGCGCGCACTACGTGGTCATTTGGCAATTAGCTCGCCTCGGTACGTTCCCTTACGTTACGTTAGGTTCTTTTTTAGTTTCAGTTGCAGTTGCAGTTCGTCGTCTCGTTTGACTCGCTTCGCCTCGCTTCGGTCGCCTCGTCGTCGTCGTGTTCTGTGCCGTTCTGTTCTGTATGAGTATGGTTATTGGCCAACAAACAGGGCCAAAAGTCTTCTCAGCACGAGCGTCTGAATTAGACTGAAATCGTTTTGCACATTTTGATACGGAAAAACTCAAAACAAACTTAACACACGACGACGACGGCGATGGCTGGCGATGGCCACGACGATGGCGCGCGCTGTGTGGGAAAACTGAGGGGTCTCGGGCTGTGGCTGTGTGTGATGTGAATGTTGTTGCCACTGCCACAGCTACTGCTGCTGGTGCTGGTGCAGTAGTTGTTGCTGTAGTTGTTGCTGTAGTTGTTGCTCTCAGAGGCCTGCTGCCTGCGACTGAGTTCGCGACGAAGTTGCGAATAGTTCGCGAATTGCGAGCTTCTCCGCCGCTGCCGGCGTCGCAAAAGGAAAAGCGACAGAGAAAGAGATAGAGGCAAGAGACAGAGACACAAGCGACCGAGGCAGAGGGAAAAGCAGAGACAGAACAGAGACAGAGGCGACTGAGAGGCAGCCCAGGCAGCAGGCAGCGTTGGGCGCCAAAAAACGCCGGCTAACGGTAAACGTTACGGCCGCATTCCGTTGCGTTGCGTTGCTGCGCTCTTCGGCTTTTACTCGCACTCGCACTTCGTCCTCGTCCTCGTCCTCGTTCTCGGCCTCTCGTTGCAACCCCCAAAATGGGCATTTTTGGCGCAACACCGAACAGGATGCGATGCGTCGCTGCAAGTTGCAAGAGGCAGGCACCCACACATGAGGTTGTGGGTGTGTGTGTGTGTGCGTGTGAGGAAACGGAAGTTGGCCCGAAAATGCAGAGGCGCCGACTGCTGCGTTTCAGGCGAAGAGCGAGCGAGCTTAGTTTTAGGCCTAGTGTTTTTCGGACTCGGAGGCGCTGGGTGGGTGGTGGCAGGAGAGAGGGAGAGCATGTGGGGGCCACGAACCGCCTACCAGTACTCCTGGCCAAAAATTTGGAAGGCCTGTCGACTCAAAGAGGCAGCGAAAATACGGCCGATATTGGCAAGTGGCTTGGGCACGATTTCGAGGGGCTTATTTATCCGCAAAGAGGTGAGGTTTTTTTTTGGACAGAGATATAAGGGGGAAAATAAAATAACTTATAAAGATTCTTTAGATTCTTAGATTTTTTTTATGAAAAATTATTCTTTTTGGGGAAATTTTTTGTTTGGGAATGTTTATTTTAAATGAATAAAGGTAAAGGTAAATATTATTATTTAAGACCTATTTAAATGTAAAATAAAATATTTTTGGATATTATTACCATTAAGAAGGCTCAAAAACTTCTCCAAATTGAAAAAATTATAAGGAATTAATTTATTTCACTTTTCTAGAATCGATTTTAAGGATATTTCTTAAATAATTAATTAATATTTACTTTAGTGATCGCAAAATCTTCAAAAATTACCCCTACTTCGTTCGCATCTCACGCACACTTGTGAGGAATAAAACTCGGCTGAAAGATGCTTCATTAATTAGTTCCGTTAGGGGTACCTAAGCCCTCCCCCCAACACCCCCACAACACACCAACATCAACAAAAACCCCACTACGAACTTCAGTTATGGCTCTCTTCGTGAGGCACTCTCGGCCTCAGCGCGTTGTCGGCGGCAGCGCAGTCAGCGTCGCAGCCGCTTCGTGCATTGTAAACAAATGCTTAGGCGAAAAACAAGATGTGCGGCGAATTGAGGTCTACACTTCACTCTCTCAGATACTCGCTCTTGCTGCCATCTCTTTGCGGCTTAAGAGACATTTCTCTTTCTTTGGCCTGCACCTGCACTTTTGGTGGCCAGCAGAAACTATTTTTCTTCTTTTTTCTCGCTCTCGTCAACGGGGCGGATGGGTGATGAGCGCGGGGCGTATGGGTGATGTGCAACTATCGCCTGAGACTGGTCAGCCTCGATTTCGTATCTGTGTGTGAGTTTGGGCGCGTGTGTGTTTGTGCATTTTGATTATTTTTACTGCTGTTGTTGTTACCTTGCGCATTTATAATATGCATAAAATAAAGTAATACAAATCTAGCGAAAAATAAAATTCGCACGGCAGAAAGAGCGGGAGCAAGCGAGACAAAGCTAGCGTCAAGGTGAACGTGCGAGCGAGCGAGAGGCCAGCTCGCAAGCCAGTCATAAATTATGCATAATTTTTTTCGTGACTGGCAAATGGCGGCTGTTCGGCGTTGTTCCCCCCCTTTGCAGTTTTCAGTTGGTTACAAATAATTACCGCACAATAAACATCGGCCATGAATTGGCATTGCAAAAAAAAGAGGAGGCAGCAGAAAAAAAACTGAAGGAAGGGTACCAGGGACCTGCGATCGTCTCAGTGCAGCAATTCAGTAATTCAGCATTCGGCATTCAATATTCACCTGGCGATCCACAAATGTGAATTTTAATGGCTCTTATTCGCCCATTTCCGGCATTCGACGACGGCTAAGTGATACTTTGGCTTATTAATAGCCCTCGAAATAGTTGTGTCTGAATAGATACTCGGGCTTATGGGTTACCTTAGTTAATTTCCTTCAATTTAGGTGTTAATTCATGTCGTCAGGCTACACCTCTGTTTTATTAAATAATTTATTGCTCTTTTTGATTCAGAAGAAACTGTATTTTGGGACAGAAAGAACCTAGATATAAATTTTGCAATTTAGTTTTCATATTTTTAAATAAATTTTGAATAGTTCTATGGCCACAGATATGTTAAGTATCTTAATAATTTAATTAAAATTAATAAGATTACATTTTAGGCATTCTTAGGAGAAATAAAAATACAAAAAAGGCACGAAAAATATTTCAAAAAATATTGTTTTTAATTATTAAATCAGCTTTTTATCGAAATAAAATTTGTAAAATAATTAGAAGCTAAAATAGTTTTAGAATTTGAGCATTCTCAATTATTTGAAATTCATATATCCATAATTATAATATTTTTCGAAGCTTTTTATGTACTCTGTTATTCAATAAATGATATGAAAATTCTATTTCTCTAATAAATAAATTGTTTTAGCAGCATAAAAACAATTGAATCTTCGTTTGAAATTACCATTCTCAGTCCCAATTTTTGGGTTTTCGGCAACAAATGAATTGCAGCAAACGCAAAATTTTGGATCTAGCGCAGAAATAGGAAAATGCATCACGCATTCTCAAAGTTGTTTGTTGTTGGCCGCTTGCCGGGAAAATGGGGAAAATGGGCAATGGCTGCTAGGCTCGCGACTGCGGAACGCGTTTATACGAAAATTTATGTATTTAACTGGTGACGACGACGCTGACGAGCAAAACGATGACGCGGACGTGAAAGGACATTGGAGATGGACGCAGGGCGCAGAGGAGCTCGTGGAGGATGTGGATGTGTGTCAAAGAACAGAAGGCAGCAGGGGATGTCGTACAGCCAGCGGGGAGATCAGCGGGAAAAAATGTTGCATATTAAAACGCCAAATAGAAGAGTGCAACGGCGACAACGGCGACGTTGCAGCTTAGAGAATGCAGAAAATGGGCGAGCCAAAGGACGTGGGTGAGGACGTGGCACAAGGGTTAGGCCTTTGCGGATACTTCTTCCTCAGCTGCGGCTACTCTGGCTACAGTTCCAGCTCCTGCTCCTGCTCCGGCTCCATCTCCAGCTGCGGCAGTTGTTGTTCCTACCTTGGACCATGTCTAAAAGTTGGCTTACACACAAAAGCGATGAGCGATGATGCCTCAAATATGCAAAAATGCCTAGCGCAATAAAACCCCCCCGAGGGCTCGGTGCAAAAGGCAATGAAAAAGGGCTTAAAACCGGGAGTGGCGGAGAGTTGGACAGTGGACAGTGGGCAGTGGAAGGCCGAGCTAACCATCGGGGTTGCAGTCGGTTCAAATCCACACACACCGAACTTGGAAATGCAGGCGAACTCTCCGAGTCGCGTTTCGTTGCGTTGCGTTGCTAACGACGCCGCTGGCTGTCTGATTGGGAAACGAATCGTGGGGGGATATGCGATGTGTATGATATAGGATATGGTGTGGATTGAATGGGAGGTGGGTATAGCGATGGCTGTGGGGTGTGTGCTCTGCCTTAGATTGAACAGTTGGGGATCAGGTAGAGGGGTGCATGCCACAGACACAAACAGATAGACAGCCGGCCGAGAATGAGAACGAGTTGGAGGACGGACCACGACGACCAGGACGAGGCGGAGACCTAGGCTAGAGTTAGAAACAGATGCACTGGGGAAAAATGCGGATAACCTCATATAGAACTTCCGTTTTCCTAATTATTTATTGGCTTTGACGGAGACCTCTATAAATCTAGCCCATTAGCAGTCTTATTTTTCATTTAAAAACTATAAAAAAAAATATTATTTAATAATTTATTTAAACTAGATTAAAGTTATATAATTTCCTTAAAGTTTCACTTAAAATTTCTCTCAGTGCACTCCACCATTGGGCCCGCATTGATGGACAGTTAACGCGGCAAAACGAACGCGAAAACATGGTCAGAAAGGGGGTCAGAAGTGGGTGGGTATTTCAGCGGGTGGGAGGTGTTCCTCCGACTGATGCTGTTGTTGCTGAAGCCAGCAGGCTTAGACGGCGCAACTGTACCCAGCCACGACTAGGACTAGGAGGAGGTCCTGGTCCTCGGTTTCTAGCTCTGCTGTTCGGCTGCTCTTCCTCGGCTTTCCACTTTTCCGGACGGGCGGCGCCCCACTGGCAAGATTTTCGCGTGCGTTGCAAGTTGCCACTGTCCAGTGTCCCCTCTAACCCTTTCCCCCTCTCCGGCAACGCCCCTGCTGCTGTTGCTGCTGCATGTGTGTCCATCTGTGCCTTTGCTATGTGTGTGCCTGGACCTGGGCCTGGTTCTGTGTTTTTGTAGATTTTGCGCGCTGCGCCATTTGATTGCATTGCGTCGCTTCCGCTTCCACTTGGCCATTGTCGCTCCTTTGGAGCCTTTGGAGAGCCTCCCCTTTCCCACCGCATCGCATTTATATACAAATGAACGCCTCCGCTGCCACGCCCTCACCCCCCTTTCGGGTGGAATCAAGTGCAGACGCAGGCAAATAATTTCTTTTTTTTTATTGTATTTGTGAAGCGGCATCGACAGACGACGACGTCTGTTGTTGCAAGTTGTTAGGCCATGTGGTCGAGGGGTAGCTGCTGCATCCTTCGACAAAGGATTAGTTGTCGGCAGGCCCACATGCGACCATCAGCAGCCACTTGGGAGCGGCAGTGTCATCCTTAAAGGTGGCATGGCTTTATATTATTTTAAAGGGAAAATAATTATTATTTAAAAACAAAAATATATAAAATTCTTAACTTTATCTCATAAATAATGTTAGATTTAAAGTAAATCCGTGTTTATTGCTTTTAAACTCGCCTAAAACCAACACTGACATAATTTCCGCGGTATAATTACAAAAAAACCCAAAGACTGATTGAAGTTTCTGTGACAAAAGCTTGGCAGGCTAATTAAAAACATTCACAATGAGACAAACAGCAGCTGAAATATTAAAAAAAAAATACAAAGCCAAAATCAGAAACGAAAAAGGAAATATTCGAGGCAGCAATCTTTGAGGCTGTGTGCATCCTTCCAGCTTGGGGAGAGATTTCTTATAATTACCAGCGGTGTTTGACAATGCACAATTATTATAAGCAGCAGAAATCAAGAAAAGGCATTGCAAAAGCGAAATCGAGGTAATTGTCAGGGGATTTGTTTGAAGTCGGGGTTGGAATTAATGCCAAGTGATTCTTGAGTGACTTCTGTTTGGGTTTTGAAGATGTGTGTGCTGGGTTTATAGGTAGAGATGATGGTTTTGTAGGTTTTTTGCTAGATTTTTTAGTGGTTTCTATGAAAAACTAGGGAAACTGGAGAAACGTATGAACATTTTCAAAGCCGGAAATCTGTGAACTACCAAATTTGGTAATTTATATGCTTTAATTAAAGTTTTTTAATTCCATTTTCTACTTTAAAGATAATTTTAAAATTATTTAAGCTTTTTGATTTTTAAGAAATTTTTATATATTTATTTAGATAGATTTGTATATATTTCTTATATATTTTTTAACTTTCTTAATGTTGCCTAAGATGTGCAACTTCCTCCTCGTTTTCGTCAAAGTTCCCTAAGTTGTTCTACCTTTTACCCTTTTTTTTCTGAGTTCACACCAGCTTAAGGCCCATAAACACCTGGTCAAAGTCAAAGCCGCCATACGGCAATGCATAAAAGCACAAAAAAAAAAACGGTGCTCTTTTGCATTCCAATGAATGAGGCATTGAAACTGAATGAATTTGCTCGCGACGCACACACAAAATGCATGAATGAAAATTTGCACGGCTGCTGCAACAGAGCCGGCGCCGGCAGCGCCGCTGACAGCACTGCAGTGAGCGTGGCAAAAAAAAAAATCGAAAAAAAATGCAAGGGCGGTGGCACAAAGGGGGTCACTCTCTATGTGCCACATGCAGCGCCTGATGCTGCTGTTCAATGGGCCACGCACGAAAACGCGACCCGAAACGGGGCCGTGCCCCCAAAAATGTTGCTGCTGCTGCCGCTATGCGATATGCGATGTGTGTTGCAGGTTGCCAATGACAGCGAAAAAACGGCGATGCATCGCCGGCAGAAAGTGCAGCCGGAAAAAATGGAGCGGGAGTTCCCCGAGTTGGGGATGATGATGATGATGACGCCGCCAATTTGGCTGTCCATTCGATTGTTCAGCATGCGGCACACGCGTCAAGGTCGCCATGCCACGCCCACCTATAGCACTCTCACACCCTGCACACCCCAGCTTTTTTCAAAAATTGCTGCACGGTTGCAATGTATGTTTGGGCTCAACAGTTGGCCAAAGCTCATCGCGAAATGGGTGCACAAAAAATGGTCAAAAAAAAAAAGGCACAGGGTTCCAGGATATCGGAAATGTGAAAGTTATAAAATTATATTTTTTAAGGAGAAAATTTCATAGTTTTTTGGATACAAGAGTTTAGTTTTGAGGGATTTTAAGGTACCAATATCGTTAGGCAGCTGGTTTTCCTATTTGTTTTATAAATTCCAAGACAAAACTGGCATAAAAATTCAACCCAAACTAAAACCTTTTTAACAAAAACTTCTTACACAAGGAAAAATATATATGTAAATTCAAATTACCTTCAATTAGAGTTAATATTCATCTGCATTTATTTCCTGTGTACTGAAAATTCCCCTTTTTCCAACCATTTTCCGGCTTTTCTACTTTTGCTGCAGCACTGCACTTTGATTGCACTGCCTGCGATTATCCTGCACTGCATATCAATGTCCTGGCCATGGTGGCAGGGTAAAAAAACCAAAACGAAACAGGGTAAAAATCAGTGAAGGTCATTTCCATTCAGGCCTGCTGACTGCACATAAGGGGAGCTCTCTGACCCCCACTCTGCAAACGACCCCCTTTCGAATTTTTGCATTTTTTCCAAACGATTTTGCTTACCCTTTTTTTATAGCGGGAGAAGTGCATTCAACGCGATTATTAGGGATTTCAATCGACGCTGCACTCGCGGGTTTTTCAGGTCCTGCAAGCTCCCTCTCGCCCCCCTTAACTGACCCCCCTTTTGGCCGCTTGTTTGCGGTGGCTGTTGCATTGATTTTTTTTCTCAGACTTTCGCACGCGCCGATTTTTGCATGAATTTTTGCAGTAGGCTTCTCATCTCTACCCCCGATTTTTGGCCATTTGAATTGTTGCACTTTTTATGCAACGGCTCGTGGTCCTTGCTTTTTTTTCGTGTTTTTCTTTTTGGGAGCCCCTTCTGTTGAAGTGTGAAAATGCAGCGGGGAAAAAATAGAAATAAATTGGAGCACGGTCAGCGGGAACGTGTTTATTGGGAGGCTCCACTCGCCGTACGCCTGGGTTGATGCATTTTTGTTGCACATGCAGCGTCTGTCCGGCTGTCTGTCTGTCTCTGGGTCCCTGGGTGTTTGTGTGTGTGCGTGTATTGCTGTTCATTGTTGCGGCAACAGGCCGAAACCCAATTGACCGCAAATTCGTGGCTTACCTCATGGCTTTTTCAACTGATTTTTATCGCAATGTGTCACGGTCGGGGGAAATGGAGTTGCAAGCTGGAGGAGGAGCTGGATTGGTCCATGATGGGATGCAAGTGGATACTGGGATATGTGATGCCAGATTTTGACACCGTTTTTCGACCTCTAATCTCTTGCTGATTGTTAAAACTTATTTATGGCAGTTTGAGATATTGAAAACGGGGAACAAATGCAGGTTTAATTTTGAGATTATCTTGAAGGGGTATAAGAAAATAATTAATATACATTTTGTACATAATATTATCTCTAAAACTATTTATATTTACCTAGGAATGCTAAGATTCAAATAGTATAAAATGTTTAAATATTACAAATAAATTCTTTTATATATTTTGAGCCTAGAAATAATGGTAGAAAAACCTTTCCATGTTTTTAATATAATAATTATTATAAAAATTGCTTGTGGGTGCTTTCTGTATTTATTTTTATACCCTTAGAGGGTTATATAATTATTAAAATATTTATCTATATTTTCTGTTTTGGTAAACTAAAAAACCAGCTTAGAAAATGCTTCTGAATGCATTTTTTATGATCGATTTTCATGATCTAATTGAAAATTCAAGGATATAAAGACGTTGTCTTCCCTAAGTTGGCTTCTTTTATTCTATATTTATTTTAAATATAATTAAACCATATTATAAGCCTGAAGCTGTAGTCTTTTAATTAAATCCATAGATAGTTCCTTCTGAATATATTTTTAAGGTAGACGAAAACTTAAAAGCATTTTCTGATAAATATACATTTTTCTCTAAAAATATTCAATATAAAAACCAAACAAAAACACACTAAAACTAGTATTAATAACAAAGCCGCAAACAATAAAAGGTAATCCTTTTCGTTGCTCTAATATCCTTTACACGTCACCCACTCTCCAACAAAAAAAGGACGATCAGCAACATGTTGTGTATATTTCAGGCGATTTAAGTGGTCGTTTTATGAATGAAAATCGGTGGCACGTGGAAACTATTAGCCAGTGTGTAGGCTATTAAATGTCACAACAAAAGCCGCAGCAGCAGCAGCACACACACACCCACACTCTCGGCTCGCTGCTGCAGTGGCACAAATTGTGTGTGAAAAAGAGCACACATCGCCATCGACACGAGTTCGAGAGCAAAAAACACGCGTAAAAAGTGTTGCTGTCATGCGGTTGTTGTTGTTGTTGCTACTGCTGCTGTTGCATGCAACAGTGCGTTTGGCTGCAGCAGCAACATACACCCAAACACCCCAGCATACAACACACACACACACACACATTGCACATGCAACTCTCACCCACAAATGCAGCTCTTTATTTTTATTTTTTTGCAATTCACGCGGAATGCGTTTGAAAGCGAAAGTGTTGCTGGCACCCACACACTGACACACAGTCAGACTGGTGTTAACAGCATGTTGCACGTGTCAACATAAAGCTGTTGCAGGTTGCATACACACATCCCCCCTGAACCTCAACCCCATCCGTAGGCCACCCATCAACGGACAAAAATCCGCGTGTAATTGATAGCGCATTTTGGGCAAGTTTATCACTCACTGCCAGTGCCCCTGCCCCTGCAACGTGTTTGTTGCACATTTTATTTGCATTGCAGTTAGTCAGTTAGCATTTGTATTTCTGTTTTTTCCACAAATGCAGGGGGTTGGCTACAGTGCTAACCATTAATTAGTCCGCCGCCGAACTGTGCGCTGTTGTTGATTAAGTCAGACATACTGTTCATGTACCATATATATTTTCCCACTTTGATTGGGCTTCGATTTGTTTATTTCGCAATCGTATAAATCGCAAATACTGGGAAATGCTACTTAAATGAGCCTATCCAACAAACACACTTCATTAATTGCTGCTTAGCTGAGATGAATTGGAAGGAAATAGGGGAGATATAACGATAAAGTGAAGAATAAATGTATTATTAAAAAATATATAATATATATAAAAAAAATGGGGAAACATTAACTTGAAGAGAGTTTAATTTTGTAGTTTAAAGAAAAATGTATTGAAATCAAAGAAGGTTTATATAGAAAACAACTAAAGTTTCCTGATCCATTCACTTAGATGTTGTAACAGAAAACCTGTAAGTGGGCGTATTTTATATTTATATTTATAATAAGAAGTTAAAATGAAGTACAAAACTAATATTTTCAAGATATTTTAATGATTAAAAACCTACAGTAATCAGATAATAAAAGCTTAATTTAAAAAGGATTAAATCGTTCCCTTCTTATTTTAGCAATTTTAATGAGAGATTTCAATTCTCTAAGACTGTAATTTTTGTCTCCTTTTACATTTCAAAATCTCCTTCATAACTAAACTCTCTATAGTTATGATAATCCTAGTTTCTTTCAGCCTCTAAAGAGTTTTTCGCATTAGAATCCTGTCTCGGATTAACTATTATCGAAGCCCTTGGGTTATCTTTTTAAAGTAGACAAAGCTCGACCACTGCCTCATGCTGCGTTTGCCTTAACAATTTGTGGGATCTCTGCGAAAAATGTGACCAATTTCGATGGGCTGCCAATGCCTTTGTGGACACAGAGCCCGCTCAAAATATATATTCCCGTTCCTGCAGTAGTTCCTGCGCCCACTTCTGGTCCTGTTCCTTGTTCCTTTTGAGTCCCGTAGCTGGGGCTCCTCGCTGGCCAAGTGCCTGCAAGAGGAGATACTCGGTATCTGCAGGGAGACAAACACAAACAGACACCCACACCGGCTAGGATGTCCTTTCCACTCTGTCACATGTCAGGCCCTTATACTAAATGCGTTTTTTGCTTAGTTTTATTGCCGCTTTCCAGCTCTTTTGCTGCTTCTGCTGCTGCTGCTGCTGTTGCCCCTGCCGCCAAACGCAATGCGTCGGCATAGAAAATCGACAGGGGCTTTTCCTCTGTTTTCTCTTTAGCTCCCCGTACCCTTTCTTCCTTTTTCCCCCTGCCGGAAAAAGGACAAACGGAAAATGCAGACAGCAACAGAGTCGCAGGCAACGGCGGCTCGAAGCCTGAGTGCAGTAAAAATCAAGCGGAAATCTATCCAGAAAAAATATCCAAAAAGGCCCAAGAGTGGGAAATCAAGAGGGGGCTCCGTGTGTATTTTCTTTTTCTATTGCTTGTCCGGCTTGTTTTTTGTCTATCGAGTTTCAAATTTCCCGACGTACAATGCGTCGTGGCTCCTGCTGAAGCTGAAGGCTTTGATAAAAAATTTTTTGGCAAATGTTTTCTGAAATCCTTCACTCCCCCTCAAACACACACCCACACACACAAGCCATTGCAGCAGCCTCGCATATAAATGGCATGTTTGACACATGGAAGGGTGGTGCAAAAGGGGGTCTGAGCCTCAACCCAACCCCCCTGCGTTTCAAACAAAATAATATGCAAAATGTTAAAAAATTAAAGTCGGAGTGTGGGGGGAGGGCGCAGAGTTTAGAGGGAGATTGGCACAAAAGTTGTCCAGCAGAGAAATTCGCGAATTTTTAGTTGATTCTCTCTATACATGTGCCGGCACATCCCCTAACCCACTGCTCCCCCCTGGTCAGGGGAGGGGTTCCTGCACATGCTCGCCGCTATCTGGCTTAGGGGGGTGTGCATGCGTTTTTGTGCTTTGATTTTCTGTCGCCTTGCAAAAGGACAACGAGTCGTCCAGCTTGAGTCGCCGCATCAAAGGGGAGAGACTGTGCTGTACTGCTAGCGACATTAAAAATAAATCAAATAAAATTAACACAACATCGTCCAAATATACTACACGAACGCGAGAGCCACATAAATTAATATATGTTCCCTTCAACGAAATAAAATGGAAATATTTAACGGCAAGTTATTTTTTCTGATTTTATTTTACCATCAAAAAGGGTTGGAAATTTTGAATTGAAGCTGGAGCTTAGAATATGGACAGCCGGAAAGTCGCATTTAATGGAAAATGTTTGGGTTTGGCAATGGAAATTATTGAAGTTATACAGACAGGAAATTAAGGATATATCTGTGATATATGTAGCGGGTTTCCTGGTTAAGAAAAATCAGAAATTAAAGTATGACAAAGATCTATAACAAATTATATTATTTGCTGATTTTTTAATGCAACTTAACACCACAAATTTAACAAATCAGTGAAGGGAATATTACTTTAACCTTCCAATAATTATTTTGAGGTCAAGTTTAGCTTGTAAAAGAAAAAACCACAATCACAAGACTTCTCTGCCTCTCGAATATAATTCGAAAATCATGCTACCCCCTGGATATAGTACCGCCATATAATTGAATATCCATCCGGGGACAGACACGACCAGAACAAAGGCCATGCAGATGTCGGGGCAGTACAAATAATAAAGTATAATAAACATTGGCGATTAAGTGAACGGCTGCAGAAATGTCCAAATCGAGACTTGCAACATATGACGACAAAAAAAACGACGACGCCACGTTGCCATAATATGCGAAAATATTAACAATAAATGCGGGCGAAATGGGTGGCAGGGGGCGGAGGGACGACGGCGGCAACAACAAATCATGCCCAAAACAATGGGCCACATTTTTAGTCGTTGTTGCTGCTGCAACAACTTATATCAAACAATTACACATATTTTGCATGCGGTAGCAGCTCGAAATTTGAACAATTGCCGTAGACGAAGACGAAGTCGCAAAAGCAACAAGTTGCTGCGGATTTAGCATATTGCAGCAGCAGCAGCAACAATAAAAGCTGGTTAGCCACACACAATGCCAAATGCAAGTAGCTCAGCTCAGCTCGGCTCGGCTGGGCTTAGTCGGCATCCTCCTCTTCGGATGCTGAAGAAGTTGTAGCCATCAGCAGTAGCAGCAGCAGCAACATCAAAGCTGCAACAGCAACAGCAGCAGCAGCAACAACGTGCCCAACGGTGCATGCAAAGCAGTTGCCGCACAGAGAATAATAATTTTATAAAATATCAAAAAAATTGTAATCATAAATATAAAAAATAACATAAAAACAAAAAAATAAACATCTTAAACTCTTTTAAATATTTTTAAAATAATTATTTTGAGCTTAAATTGAAGCGTAATTTTTCTTCTGTGTGTTACTGCTGCTGCTGCAGTTGCATCTCATGAAGTGAGACGCTGGCACAGTAGCAGCCAAAATAGTTGTCTTCGCTGCCATCTCCCCACCTGCTCGCTTATTCTCTAACCCGTCTCAGGTCTTAGCATCGCCCACGAAGAAACACGACGCGTCTGCGGTGGCGTCGGAATCAGAATCGCCGGCTTTTTGGCTCTGGAGTTGCGGCTGTGGATGTGGATGAGGTGCTCCAGTGTGCTCCTATGAGAAAACGTGAGGCACCGCACAACCACAGCAGCTCCGGTGGCTGCATTCCGCTACCCCTTCTCAATCTGCATCTCGGACGGTGGCCACTGCGGCAGTCCAGCGGCTACATGGAATCTTTTCGATTGCCCTATGTAATTGATCATACCCTGGAGAGGGCTTAAAGAGATTGGATAAGATTGGACTAGGTCAAGACTAGAGGATGAATGGGAAATTTAGACAAATAATATCTTAAACTTTACTTTGAATACAACAATTTCTGCTAGGTATTTTATTTCAAAGTTACTGCTTCTTTCTTTCCTTATTTCTTTCTTTTCTTATGGTTTTTAATCAAAAATACCTAAGAACAAATTAGTTTATTAATTATTTACAACTATACCATCAAGTTTATTTCATAATAATTATATAAACACATTTTTTGAAGCGATATATAGCCTAGAAATATTAAAAAACCTTACAGAAAGATATACACATATTTTTTCAAAGGTACTTCGCATTCGTTTCCCGTTTTCCCTTTACAAATTTATTACTAAAATTTTGTTGTATCTCTGCCTTCCGACCATAATGTCTTTCTTACGCTCGCCGCTTTGTCCAAAGGCGTGGATGGGGGTGGGAGTAGAGGCGGTTACCAAGGAGGGTTTTGGGAGGAGTAAGCGAAGTGAAACTAAACTTAAACTTCATATGTTTGGCGTGGCACTGCTGCTGCTGCGGCTGCAACATTTTTGCAGTAGCAATTGACTTCATTTGCAATTGTTAGAGACCCCCGTGGACTCCGAGTTTTTCCCTCGGTTGGGTTTAATAAATATGTTCAAGGAAATGATGTTTGGTAATTGTTCGTTTCGTTTCGTTTTTTTTTTTGTTTTTGGCCGAGAAAAAAAGAGTTGGGCAAAACAGGAAGCACCGCAATGGACCCTTACTATCAATCGTGAGATCTCCGAGCTGGGTTCCATGTTCGGTAAGTGTGTTTTAATATGCCGAAAAACTCTTTCTGCCAGTTATGTAAACATTTGCATAACCCGATCCAACGACTGTTTCCTTCGTTATTAACCAGGAGGGGGAGAAGGGGGGTAAAAGAGGTGCTCCGAGTTAGGGAATTTCTCGAAAAGATATAAGCTATGCTACTACGCATACAAGCCGCTTTCAATCGAAACGAATCGAAATGAATTCACGCATTTTGACAGCACAACGAGGCCTACGTGTCGTATGCGCAATGTGGCCGAGAATATTCCTTTGCCGTTACTGTTGCCGGTGGCGCAGGTCAGTAAACCGCCAATAAAAACAACCGTTGCCGAGTGTCCAGTGTCCTGGCCATCCTGCCATTGCCTCTATCTCTGCCGAAATGAAAATTGAACTCATATTTATTTAACTGGGGCCCTGCAACTCTCGCAGTCGGCATGGCAACTGGTTCTGGCTTCAGCTCTAGGTTCTGCGTCTGCTCCTGCTCCTGCATCCTGCTGCATCATCCGCCGCCGGTTGCCACCTCCGAAACTCGGGTCCTAGGTCCAATTCATCAACAGACGTCCTAGCTAGCAGGCTAGTAGTTGGGCCTCCTGGATCCTGCACAGAGGGAAATGGGTTTACTTAAATATTATGCTCTAAAAGTTAAATTAAATTAAATTATTACAATTAATGAATCTCTCTCTTTAAGGTGTAAAATATGAATTGAAATTAAAGTATATAAACTTATTTTAAAGCCTCGATTACACTTTTTTAGTTAATTATTATTTTGAAATCAATTTTTCATAATTTTTGTGAGTTAAATAATTAAATTCAACTTGAAACATTTTATTTTATTGGTGACTTTATCACTCTTTTCATTACTCTTTTAATTCATTCTGTCTTAATTTTACTCAAGACCCTATGAATATTTTTTACATGAAGTAAACCCTCATTTTCTCCCTGTGCCCTTCCAGGATCCTGGCTAGTATTCTGATTCTGCTGCCGGTCGTCCTCCTGTGTGTACTCTTTTGTCTAGGAATTTTTGAGTTTTGAGTTTGCATACAAGATGAGTTTCTGTCCGAGCCAAGGGTGGTGTGGCAGGAAGGGAGGAGTTTTTAGGGGGCGACACATAAGCCTATGCCCACGTCCCACAATCCCACTCTTCGACATGTGCGTGCCCCTCTGGGTGCCGTAATAAAATGTCATTCGTCATTTGGTTTTTGCGTTGTGCGTTGCCAGCTTCCCAATTTTCCCAGCCTCCCTGCAGTTTTCCAACCACCCACCCCCACTTTTCCTCTCCGCACATCTGCAACTGGCTCTTTTGCTCCAGCAGCAGCAGCAACGACAACGACAACTAATCGCATTGTCTGCGCTTTTTGTATGCACCACGCAGCCAGAAACGAAAATCCATATATACTACGAACTACTCATACTCGTGGGCTCGCATCCTGCCCCCTGGCTGGTGGTACTCTCAGTCGCCACATTTGCCTGTCACATTTAACAATTCTATTAATTTGTTTTGTTCTACATAAAGCTCCTCTCGGCTCCTGATTGCATTCCCCGCACGCTCTTGCCCCTCGACGGGGAATACCTGAATAAGGCATGGATTCTGCAGGCAAACGACTGTGCAGTTTTATTATGACAATTTTGATTTGATTTTGATTTCTTATGCAATTTTCTTGCACTGCCACTCATCTGCTCTTTATTCTGCGTAACTCATATTTTTGTTTAGTTTTTGATTTGAGCATTCCGTATGCATAGACAATCCACCTGCGAGAGCGACTGTGAGTCTCTGAGTGTCTGGTGTTCATTTGCTATTGAGGGGGTATGGCGAAATCTTTTTGGGGAAGGAAAACTGCAAACGCGGATGTTGCCAACTGTAGTCTGGCTGAAAAGCCTTTAACCCTTTACCCCACTCAACACCCTGATGCCCCTGCCCAGATATTGTCTTCGCTTCGCTGACGACGACGACGATGCAGCAGCAGCAGCAGCAGCAGTGCAGCAGCAACAGTAACAAATGTCGAACGGCGGTTGGCATTTGCGAAATTCTACAAAACTAAAATATATCACTGAGGGACTGACCTCGCCTCCCATACGTTCAATTCGCCGCCCTCGATTTCTATGCCTCCAACCACAATTCTCTATATGCGTAATTTGTGTACAGAGAAAATAAAGTATTTATATTATAAATAATTCAAAATTTATAAGAAAAACAAATAATTATTTAATTTTATATATTTTATTAACAAACTTGGTAGTATTAGGAAATATGCTTTTTGTTTGGAACACAAAACGATCTTAAAATTAACGCATATTTCACTTTATTAGAAAATCTCTTAATTAAAAATCCACAAATTTTTTAAATATTTTACTAAATTACCCAAAAACATAAACCTTTCTTTCTGTGCACATTTCCAAAAATGCAAAAGGACCCTGGTTCCTAAATCGTAGACCGCTTCTAACTGAAAATAATGATAGGCGCAGGCGACATTTCTCCATGAGATTGGGTAAGGGGAAGGTTGGTTTCCGATTGGGAATGGGGGCATGGGTATGTAATTGTCAATGCATATTTGGGGGATACTCATCCTCCTCGCATGAGAACGAGGATATGTATACCTCCCACCCGATGGCTGGAATTGTTTGGCTTGGTTTGGTTTGGTTGCGTTTGGTCACCATTCGAGCATTGTCTCTCGATTTATGATTTATTTTTTTTCGCCGCCATAGGGATGCCCAGTGGTTGGCCGGTGGTTCAAGTGGATCTGCAGTGACACTGCTAAATTAAAAGATTGATCGCCGCCCCTGATGGATCACTGATTGATGCCAGCGTTAATCAAATTAAACTGTTTAGAGACGGAACACGCATGAGGTGTGCTTTTTTCGGGACTAAAAAGCAACTCTGGGGGTCGTAGGTATGGCAGGTTTTATAGGAAAAATTAGATAATGTAATTAAGGAGTATCTGAAGTTGGGGTTCAGTGGGAAAATAATTGATAATTTTCAATGAAACTTTGAAAATATAAACGATTTAAGAAGTGCCAGTAAAATTTATTACAAATTTAGTTAGCTTTGTTTATTTATTTTCATCAAATATTTTCTATATAATTTTTTTTTTAATTTAAAATCTCAGAAGCTTTAGAATTTTATATTCTTTAGAATATTTGGCTTTTATTTCCCAGTGCTTCTCTACATCCTTAACGACAATTGTCATCATCTGTATTATCAAAGCAAAAGGTAACTAAGAGCCTGCCAGAGGTCACAGGCTCCTAGGCAGCCATTCACACAAGGATTCGCCTATTTCTGGTTAAAATGCTTCTGCAGTTTCACCAGTTTTTCCAACTCCTCCCCGATTATCCTGCCTGCTGACTCTTTTGTTTTATTGTTATCGCCTGTTCCAGGCGAGCCTGTTCTATGCTCGGGAGCCCTGTTCCTGGCTCTGACTCTGGCCAGCCAGCCTGATAATTCGAATGGTCATTATTTATATTCTTTGAAAGTGTTTTTGCGTATTCAAAAATTCTATTAAGGAAGTTCAAGTACAAAACTTTTGTTGCCCGCCTGTCGTTGTTGTTCATGCATGTCGAATGCATCACAGAGGAGGCAGAGAGGATCCACAGAGTGGGTGTAGATGGAGCCTGCAGGCTGCAATGTCGTCGCAACGTCATCGGCATCGTCATCGTCATCGTCAGCCTGAACGTCATCATCTGCCAGCCTCGGAGGGTGGCCCTCCTCCCTGAACTGACCCCCTTTTTTCGTCCAGCGTCGTTGTCGTCGTCCCCGTTTGCTGTTGTGTAGTTTTTGCGTTTATTGTTGCATTTCTGATGTGATTTTTAGTATTGTCCAGCGACGAGTGCAATGTGCTCAGCATTTTTGCATGTATCCTGTGGGTGGCTCTGGTCCAGGCACTGCTGCTCCCGTGTTAAATTGTTTGCTTGATGCTCGATCAAAAATGACAAATGTAGCTACAGTGCCGGCCGGAAGTCTGTGTAGGCAGTGAGAAAATAAGCCAAGACTTTCAAAAAGTTTAATTAGAAGTTCAATTTAATTTTATAATAATTTTCTTGTTTCAAAATAATTTAAGTAAATCAAATGCAAACAGTTTTCTTTCTTTATTTAAATAAATTATTTTTGTGATATAAACCCAGAAAAAGGAGCGTTAAATTAGTCATATCTATAAGTTCTATCAAAAAGAAAATCAAATCAATTATATAAATACATTTTTTTCGTAATAATTAAGCACAGAAATAATGGTTTTTGCAATCTATAAGATCTTTAGCTTTAGACCCTAAAGACTACTTACCAAGTCTTTAATAAAAATCATAATAAAATTCCAATTAAGCCCTTAATAAATGCCAAAAAGTATATATTCATTTGACATTTATTATACCCACCTTTAGCATATTTTTTATACTTTTTGCTGGCACTGTGTGTGTGCTTCATTTGGGCAGCGCACTCACAGCAGCAGCTCTCGATGTCGCTGGGATTGCTGCAAAATGTTAATTTGAATTTGTGAGCATGTCATTAACACAGGCACAGGCACACACACAAAGCACCCACTCACCCACACACACACACAAAGATAGTTTGGCACAAATGCCACGCCCATATGAAGGCGGCATGCATATGCGTTTGACAAATGCGTTGTTAATGATGCAAAATGCAATTTTCGAAAATTCAGAAAGTTTTGTTTTCGATTTTGTGCACTTAGAGAAAAGTCTGAAAAGTCAGCTAACCATAGATTACTCTCATAGAAATTGTTTTTTTTATATAAATAAATATTTTAGGAGTATAAAATTGTTTATTTGTTTATGTAACAAATAAACATTTACTAGCTTCTTTTCCTTGCTTTCGGTGTAGGACCAAAAAAGAAACTACAACGTAGGAAGTTCTAAATGTGATTTAAAGCACAAATTATAAATACAAACAGATCTTTCTAGCCTCTGGGGGAAGGGGTAAAAAGGGTATATTTCTATATAAACAAAACATAACTAAACAATCTGCCGCTTTAATCAGCGCCGCTCTAGACAAGCAACCGCACAGATACGGATACATGCACGGATACAGATACAAACAACTCAATTACCAACAACAAAAGAGCCGGGCCAAGAAAACGTCGGCCAACATTCATCACCACAAAATTAAATGGCTTTTGTTTATATACATTTTTCCCCAAAATGGAAGGAAAGATCGTTGAGAAATTTAGAGAAATGCTGCGGTAAAAGCAATGGCACCGCATTTGTTTAATTATAAATTTCTGTCAAGAATCTGCCCCGTGGAGTTGTTGCTTTTTTTTCTATCTCAAAAGAAGCGCCGACGCGTCGTCAACATGTTGCCTTCATCACCCCGGAAAATGCAGCGGTGGGAGGAAAAGTGCATGCACACACACACACAGAGATAGAGGGACAACAATAACAGCAACAAAATGCAAACAAACAAGCGATTACAGTGGAGGAGGGGGAGGAGTAGTTCGAGTTTTCACCCCTCCTCTCATTTTTTTCCATTTTCCAGCTTGAGATGCATTTGCCAATGTTTAGTTGTGTTGCGTTTTTGATGTTCCCAGCGGAACGTAGGGATACAGCTCCGCTTCGAGTTGTTTAGTTGAATTCGAATTTGATTTGTTTGTTCAAAATTTATTAAAGATCAAAGGAGAGGCTGAGTCAACTTGTCAATGCCCCGGGACGGCCGCGGAATATCACAAAATAACCGCAGCCAGGGGATTTGTCAATAATAAACCAAAACAAATAAACTGCTGATCCCTGAGAAAGATCGGGGAACAGGAAATATTCGAATCATACCCTGAAAAATGGGGTTTTGCGGGAGGAAATAAAGTCTTTATTATTAAATTATATAGGTTTAAAAATTTACTTGATTATAAATCTGAAATGATATATAGTAAATCTTTTAATGGACAATTTTAAGATAATATTTGAATATTAGGAAAGTATTTAACAGGTTTAAGATACAATCTGTAAGCCTAAGAAGTACATTTTACTGTTTACTGAACTTTCTAAGATATTTTTGGTAATAAATTATTAATTGAATACACTTTTAAAGCGGTACTAAATAGTAAACTAAAAACCCTTATTAAAAAAATATTAATTCGGAACAATTTATTTCCACAACTAAAAACTTCAAAAACACTCCAAAGAAAATTCTTTGAAAATTCATTACCTATAAATGTTGAAACATTCATCTGTTTAATGTTTATCTCAATGGTAAACCCAACTTCATTCGTATATTCATTTCTCAGATCATTTCGATAGAGCATTCAGCCTGGCAGCTGTTCGAAAATCATCAATTCTTTATTAATAATTCGTTGGCAATTCTAAACACAATTAAAATCGCCGGCCATAAGCAATACAATGAAGTCGGGAAAGAAGACCGTCGCCTCGTTAAAGTTCAAGACATCCTCTTTCCATCTTCCTGTCTCTCCCGCCTTGGGCTACAATTTCAACCTCCTTCCCTCCCTCCCTGTCGTATACAAAACAAAGTCGCCAACTATAAAAATTATAGTTAATGTATAAATTTAATGGCAACTCGTTTATTAAAAATTTTATTTGAATTCTTTTATTTATACGTTTTATACGCTCTTTTGCACTCGCAAAACGGGCGAGCGGACAGAGCTGGCAAAACTGGTGGACTTGGGCTGCAACAAAGTTGCACAGCATTGGATGGCCAAGAAGCAGACGATGGGTTCTACACAATCCTCCCTTCGTTCTGTACCCCTCGGTTCCCTACGTCCCTGCCATAAATCGAAAGAACAAATCGCCGCAGCAAAGGCAGTAAAAGCAAATAAACCCAAGTGCAGACATAATAAACTCGCTGGTGTTATGCGCGGGATTTTGTGGCAAGAAGGGGGGGGCTTGTGGAGGGGTTAAATTGAGTGGCAAGGGGTTTGTAGGGGTTCAGGAAAATGCACTTGCCCAATTTGGGCAAGCGGCAAGTGAGGTCATTATTGCAACTATTGAAATTATCCAGCTCGCGGGTGGCAGTGCCTCGAGAGTTGCATTTCTAAACTTCGAGAGTCGAGTCAAAATTTTATATGTACATGCAATTTCCGGCTGCACTTTTTACGGCCCTGATTATGGCCAACTTTTCTTCCGCTCCTTCCGCCGCCTGCCTTGTGTACTACACGCAACTTAAAACTAAATGTACGTAGTGGAAATGGCAACGCTGTTTTTTGCAAATATTAAATGTTTACGCCACAATGTTGCCGCAGTGCCAGTGCCGTTGCTGCCAAGAAATAAAAGAAGTTGGTAACAATTTTAATTACAGTGAAACCAACACTACTGGGAATATACATATTACCCGACGAATGTCATTGCTCAATATGTGTGTGCTTCACTCTCTGATTAATTTCGTATAATTTCCGATATTTTCCTACGTCGTGCTTGGAATTTGCTTGCGTTGCCCTCCTATCAGCAAGCAATTAAAAACAAGTTTATTTTACAACAATAAAATGACTAATTATTATTATTATCATCAGCGGCAACGTCGCCAACGAGGAGAGCGACAACGACGGGCTATCGGTATCAGGGCGGCAAATAAAACTTAACATAAAATAGGTAAAAATCAAACGGCGGGTGGAGGTTGCCCCCTCTATCGAACTCAACAAGTTTCAATTATGTGCTTGAGACACCGCGCGAAAAACACAAATGGGGGAAAAAAACCTACAGAACACTTTCGTAAGAAGTGCTCACTCGCATCGCGTTGTTCTTGTAATAATTAATTGACTATTTGTTGCTGTTGTTCCCCACTCAAGTGTCGGCTCGTCAGGTGCAAATGAAGGTGAAAGGGGAGGGGGGCAAAGGAGGGGGTGCACGGCTAGCTAAAGCACGTTATATTATTAAATTGTAATTTTATTTATTTTAAGTGAGAGATATGATAACAGCACACACGGCGACAGCCAACAACGTTGTCAGTTGTTGATTGTTGATTGTTGCCTTACTATCAAAGACAGCCGACAGCACGGGAAAAAAGTATAAAAATTATTACAAATTGTTTTTTTTTTGTTTATATAAATTTATAATTGGGAAATCAATATTACTTGGAAAATGTCTAATTGTTGATCATTAAATTATTAAGCAAGGCCACAATACTCAATTAATGAAACCAGAAAAGAATTGCAGTCAAAATGCAATTAAGTTTAATTTTATATTGCACAAAAAATACATCAAAAATGTTAAATTCAATTTGATATAAGGTTGCTTTATTATTTATATGTTGTTTTATTTAAAAACAATATTACTTTCAAGAACACAATTATAAAGTTAATTTCCTGAACAAGGACACTCTGAAAATTTTATGTGATCATTATTAGATAATAAATATTTATATAACAGTTTCATTGCAGCAGAATTTATGTTGAAAATTTCTGTTAAGTCATAAAATTTACCTCACAGTGTATTTAAGCTCTCGGAGACTCTAAGCGGAGTGACGACGTACCGGGGGTAATATCCACTCAACTACAGTTGCTAACTAAATTGCAACATTTCTATAAAGCAGTCAAGTTTATGACACTAAACTAATGCAAAGGCGCATGCTAACTGTGTGTCCCCGCCACTTCGATCGACTGGCTGTGCGGCAAACGAGTTGCTTGATTCTGCAACATTGTTGCACGAATCTAGAACACCGTCTGCAGTCGTATCTTGAACTTGTTCCAAGATGTTTTCAGCATTTCGGCGGATTATGCACAGAGACAGATTAGCAAAGCGAAATACTTAAGTGGCCTGTCGCCAAGGGCGGAGCAGGAGGGATTTAAAATATGAGTTTCTTTAATGAAGATTTATGGTTCAATTAAATGTAATACTTGGGAGATTGATTGGTAGTATTTTGCAGTAATAATTATATTTCTTAAGATACTTAAAACAAGATAATAAATATTTTGAAAGGTGTAGAAATATGATTTATAGTAAAATATTAATAATTTAGACAGACTTGAAATAGAGATGCCTTTATTATATTTCTTAATGAAAGAATATAATTTTTGCACTAAATTCACTTCGCATCTTCAATATACATTCTAAAAATCGTACTATTCCTTACCTTTGCATGATATTTCTCCCATTCCTATCAACATTTTCCACCCAAAAAGTGTTACATTAACCCAAATGCAAAACTCCAGTTTTCACCCGTCTCAGTCATACCCGCAGGAGTTCGATTTCAACCCACACCGTTCCCCAATTAGTGGCATAATTCATGTTTCGCAGCAGCTGCCTTGCACGGGGCGAGTTGTTCGCAGTCGCCACATATTTTGTCATTTAATTAAAGGCCAATCAAAAATGCAGACGACTGCCAGTTGCAATGCCGCATATATGCAAAAAATATATGTATCTGTGTAAATGACAGAGCATAAACAAAACTTTGGACGCGTCTAAATTATTTCCGCCGCGCAGAGTCAACGATCTGCAATCGAGGCGCGATCAGCGATCGACCATCGACGATCCGCGATCCACGATCCACAGACGATGTCTAGCGGTAAACTTCCTTATATAAATTTCAATAAAAAGCATATTGACAGACAAACACACGCGACAAATAATGCGTAAAAATTATTGAATTGCAAATTGAAATAAAAAAACGAGAATGGAGAAGGCTCAAGAGTGGACCGAGGAGGTACCCTGGGGAGTAGGGAAAATAATATATATAAAATATATAAAATATGGAAATGAGTGAAAATAATACTAAAATATTGCAATATGCAAATAAACTTGTTGTATCTTTAATTGGATACTTGTTAAATTTTAATGAATTTGTTAATATTTGTATGCTAGTTTCTCCGCTAAAAGATATAGTTCAAACTTGCTAAAATCCACTTGTATTATGTCCTTAAGTATTTAGATATTTATCAGTCAGATGATACTTCAGATCTACCCCTAGAAATTCATATCACCATCCATAGATATCACAAAAAGTGTGAGGAACTGAAGAATCAACTCTAAAGTTGTTTATGCATTTTGCCAGCAACTGGACTTGGACTTGGAGTCTTCAGCGGGCACGTCTCCTCGGCTCTGTCTATATCTCAGTGTCGTCAGTCTCCGAGTCTTTTCTCAGTCGCAGTTCCAGTCCACAGAGCCATACAATCACATGGACATTCACAACCATATCCATGGCGATATTCGCTGCGTCGCCCAGACGTGCAACATTGTGTGGCAATGTGTGTGACAACGACTTTGTCGAACTGGTTTGCTGCAACATAATAAAATATTTTATTTAATGTTTAGTTTATTTTGTGCAGTCTTCAAATTTATGGCCCACAAAGTTGCCCCGGATCGGGGCAATGCCTCCTCCACTAGCTATATCGCCGGCTGCCCTTCTCCCTTGAGAGAGAATTTGCCCGCGAATTTTGTTTGGTTTAAAATCTGAACTCTTGTGTTTGCCTTGGCTAAACATTGTAAAAATATCTCTGTGGCTGCCACATCTGGGAGTCAGGCAGAAATCGGCTCCGGATCACTTGATCTGCCAGCGTCCATCGATCGACTCTTCGGTCATTAAAATTGCAACGTGCTGTTTACTGTTGCAGTGGCTGCAGCAGGAGTTAATGCACAGAAAGAAATGTTTATTTAATTATTTTCGATATTTTTAAGAGCCCATGAATTTTAGTAATTTTTTAAAAAAGTAAAAAATTCATTTTTAGACTTCAATTTGAAATCAGAAAATTGTGGATAAATTTTTAACTTATTTATCCCATCATTCTATCAATTCTTTCTGTGTTTCACTGCTGCTGGCGTGCAGAGTTGCTGCCATATTTATTGCACTCGCCGGGATTTGTTGCTCGCTTTTATTAAATCAGCGCAGCAATTGCAATTTAATATTAAAAATAATAACAAACAGCAACCGAGGCAACAACTGCTGCTGCAGCAGCAGCAACTTGGACCGCCTTCATTTTGCATTTTTGCATTGCTCGTGTTGCATTCTTGCAGTTAATTATTTGAATGGGGAACAGAGACCAGACCCCGGACCAGAAGAAGAAAAAAAAAATCGAATGGATCGGGGGCAAGAGGTATAGCTGCTGTTTGCAGTTCCATTGAAAATGTTTTAATGCACGCTTCGTCGGTCAATGCATGTCAGTTGTTGTTGCCGCTGATTTGCAGTGGCTGCTGCTGCCACTGATGTTGCATCTGCGTCTGATCTTGCAGCAACTTCCTATTTCTTCGTGGCAGTTGGCGCAAATGTAAACAAATTAATTAATTGCCTTTAGTTGCGGTCTTCAACTCGTCGATGTGATGTGTTCTGATCAAGTAAATTGCAGTCTGGGAACAATGAAGGGAATTTTAATAAATAAAGGAAGCTTGGCATTAAGAAAAGATGATTTGCATACATAAAAGAATTAAAGGCTATTGAAAAATAACAATTTTCTGTTAGTTTTTATATTTATCTTTATAGTTTTTTCTCTATAAGTGAGCTTTTCTAGTCTCTACTTTTTATTTTGTATTATTAAAATTGGTTTATAGTTTGTTTTCCGCCCGAAAATCCTTTCGTTTTCTCTATTGCAATTAATTTGTTTTGCCAATATATCAAATTCTAAACCATAATTTAGGCTTACAAATATTGAAATAGCTGCTCAGCGGGGACAGATAACGGATTACCCGGAATGAATTAAATAATCAGCACTGCGCCAGGCCAGGCCAGGCAGCCGCCATCACACATACGCCACGTATGCCAACCAGGCAAAAGGAGAAAAGCAATCAAGAGGCGGCCACCCGGAGCTTCAGCTTGCTTAGAAAGGATACAAACACACATGCATAAACCACCCACGCAGTGAGGGGGAAGCGAGGCATCGTGGAAGGATGAAAGGATGCTCGGATGGGAGGATGTGTTGCCTGCTCGACGGAGATTGGCTGCGTCAGCCAACCAAAAATCTTTACTGTTTCGAAAAAGTTGAACATTTTCGCACAAAAAGGCGCGGCATGGACTCGGACTCGAACTCGCACTCGCAAGGAGCAGCAGGCAGGCAGGATGCGAAACGAGAGAGCTGCAGCTGAATTTGAAATTCAAAAAGCCCACACTCCGAGCACTCGTGGCCGTCCGTCAATGTCCATGTCCTGCTGCTGGACATTGGCGAAAAATGCGTTAGCCAACGCTGCCGCTTCCACTGCCGCTGCCATTGCCGCCGAGGAAAAGTAGAAGGCAAAACTTTTCGGGCCTGGCAAATGAAATGAAAGCACCGCGCCCCGAAAAGGAAGAGAGAGAAAGAGATTGTGTGGCGTGAGGAGGAGCAGGAAGACCCCTAATGCGCAAGGATATTCGTAAAATGCAAATGTGCAGAAAACAAACACACGCACAGAGCACACACACAGCCTCTGCTATGGACATTGGCAGCAGCAGGGCGTAGCACTAAGGACGAAGGACACATGGTGGTCTGAGGCACAGCACTACACACTCTGGACACTGGACACTCCATCTTGCCGGGGCTGAAGGTGGCCCAAGTTGACGGTGGCGGTAATGGCATTTTGGGCCACGTTCGACGATTTTGGACACCCACGACAGCAACAGCACCAGCACCGTCTCCTGGGTCCTGCGAGTGTCTGATGCTCCGCGTGTGTGTGTGTGTGTGTGTCTGTTGTAGTTGTTGTGCGTTTGTGTGCATTTCCGCCAAAGTCGCAAAATGGCGGCTTGAAAAATCGCCACCCATCGTCATCAGCAGCGTTGTTGTCGTCATCAGCAGCAGGAGCAGAATTTGGCAGGAAAGAGCCTGGAACTTTGGCAGGAGCTACAGGAGCGGCTAAACAAAAGGCGGCGAATGAAATTTCGGGGCAAGCCTTTTCAAATAGCGCTCAAGCCACGCGTAGATGGATTTTAGACGTTGCCATTTCTCGTGTGTGTCCGCTGCTCCAGAGTGTGTGTGTGCGTGAGGGGACAAGATGGTGGACAGTGGGGCGGTTTGGTGGACAGTGGGTGTGAATAATAAGAAGATGAGGAAAGGGTATAAATGTATATTCTATGATTTATCTAAGAAGTTGAAGGTTTATAATCCCCCTTTTTTTTGTTGGATTTATTTTATTAAAATTATCTTAAAATCAATTTATTAAGTAAGAAACATGGTTTTTACTTTGTGGGAATCCTTCTTTATAATTCCTAAAAATATATAAATAATTTTATTATTTATTTATATTTAACTAGAAATTATTTATTAAATTGTAAACATTTTATTAATGATACATATTAATGTAAACCACAGAAGTTCCTGGTTGCCTGCCACCTTTAAATCCTTGCACGTTTTTAAGTTCACAATACACCTTAACCCACTGTTACCTAGGCTCTAGATCTTTCTGCCGGGGATGCTTCCTCTCCTGGGCAACTCCGTTCGATGCTTATGTCGCTGTTTGGTCATCAGCGATGTTTGCTGCACCGTTATTTTTGCTCCTACTCCTGCGGCACCACCGCCTAAGCCCCCGCTTTCTATATAGCCACCCCCTTAGCCGGCTCCTGCAGCCTCCTCCTTCTCCTTCTCATTCACATACTCGAACTCATCCTCATCCGCATCCTAAAAACCCAACCCGCTGCCGATGCTGGTGCAGTTCCTCTGGCTCTTGGTTGTTGTTTTTCGCAGAATTTTCGTTTCCGTTTCCTGGGCCCAAACGTGCGTGTGTGTGCGCCCGCGTGTGTGTGCTGAAAGTGTGTGCGTGTTTGTGCAGCAGTCTCCCCCCCTAAACGCCCCGTACTGCCACGTCGCATGCAGCTACGGCTGAACATAGAGAAAACAAAAACAAAAATCTTTCAAAATGAGAAAACGGATGCCAGCTTGCACATTTGCACAACGGACCAACGGGCTCCTCCAACTGCCAACTACTAAACCCAATCCCACCCAGAGTCCCAAACCCCCGACCATTGGCCACCTCCTGCTCCTTCTGCTGCCGAAAGAGTTGGAGGCCTAAGCCCAATGCAGGGGCTCCGCTTGAGGGCGCCTCATCTGGTCAAAGTCGCCGGACTCCAAGCACCGTCGTTATCGATGACGATGGCGATGACGACGCTGCCCCAAAGCTTCTCCACCGGTACCACCCCATAACACCTTCCACCAGCAACCAGGTCCACCTGGACCACCGACAAAACTAGTTGCCATGCATAAAATTTCGTTACCTCAATGCCGGAAATGACGGAGCCGAGGCCAGCAAACAAAACGAAATTTCCAGGTTTTGGGCTCCGGTCTCCGGACTCTGGAGCTGGGTGTCCTCTGGAGAAGAATGATAATCAGTTGCTCCACAGCTCAAAGGGTTCGTTCAACTCGGATCGTATTCAAAATTCGGAACTCGATGGCATTAAATTGGTTATTTGCTAGGAACTATGTGGAAGTTATATAAAGATAAGATATTTAGAGGGATAAATATATTTTCCATTTTTACATTATTCTTTATTTAATATTTGATGTCTGAGAATATGTTTTTTATTTGTTTTTTTTTATGTTTTTTAGGGAATTTTTAGCGGTTTCTTTTGTAAGAATTTATATAGAAATATAAGATAATATCAAATAACACAATTGAACCATGAAATCGTTACAATATTTTGACAATCTCTTGAAAGATTAAGAAAGTCAATTACAGATTTAAGAAATTCATTAAAACATAAATTTAAGTAAGGAAATCATAAGAACTATTAATTTCCTTTCCTTTTTTTCGATATCAAGAAAACAATATTTTAGAAATACATTTTTATTTTTCTACATTTGTCTGCCCCTTACTTATACTTAATATTCTTTAAATATTTATTTTTCTACACATATTTTGTACAAGTTTTCCTATTATTTCCCCAAGTGCACAAGCACAGCGGCTTGAAGCTGCACAAAAAATTTTGCTAGCTGCGTGTTATATTAAAAGTCTGACCCGCTGGCCAATTATCAATACCGCAATGCATTGGCTGCGTTTTTGCCACTACAGGAAAAGCCCCTGACTCTCTGTCCCTCTTCGCCTCCCATCCTGCTTTTATTCCCTCGAAAAACTAAGCCCGCAGTTGCATCTGTGGAGCAGAGTGGAGCCCTGGACCGACCGCCTTTATACGCCTTCCTGCACTTAATTATTATCAGCAAATATGCAGCAGGCAGATCGGCCCAATGCACCGCCCACTATAGACCTCTCTGACCACCCCTCTCACCCTCTGGAAAAACCAATGTGAATGCCACGTTTGTCGCGCCTACGAGCGAAATTTTCTCTAAAACAAAATTAATTCCAATTTTTGTTTTTGTAGAAAATTTTGGCGTTGCCAAACATTACAGCAACAGCAAGGCAGCAGGAACCGTTGACGACGACGACCGCACAGCAACGGCAATGACGTTGACTTTGCCGGTACTTTTCCCCCTCGGAAAACCCATCCCCCTTTCCCCCCCCCCCACCCCCCCCCCCCCNCCCCCCCCCCCCCCCCGCAATGGTTGGAAACTCTCCTAGTTCGTCTATGCTTACGCATATGCAATTTGCGCCTGCAGGCCTCCAAGTGGGGCGGTCTGGGTGGGTTTTTAGGGCAGGACCCGGCACCCAAAAGCCCCCTCCGATACCAATACATATGCAGCGGACCGAACCGAACGGAACCGAACCTAAAAACCCGCTCCAAACCGGGCCCCCGAAAACTTTTCTAGGTGCAGCAGACACTTTGCATGCGTATTTTGCACGCATTCTAGAATTTCAATTAAAAATAAATCACAAAAACGTTGCCAGGGCCCAGGCCAGCATCCTGTCTACGCACGGAGAGCTGTATGAGTGTGTGTGTGTTGGTGGGTGCACTGGAAATAGTGTTACTATTAATTGGGAACATTTTTGTAGGTTCTATGACAATTAGAAATATTTTATATATATTCTAAAATATAAAACGTAAGCCATCAAAAATGGTACACACTTTTTGAGATTTTTTTTTTATCACAACTGAATTTTAAAGGTTTTATTTCAAGTTATATATAAAATGTATAGAGAATATACATTTAAGAAGAAATTCGGTTATTTAAAAGACGATTCTTTAAGTAGGAAAAAATATTATTTATTATGAATTTTACAAAAATAATTGAAAGAAAATAAGACATTTTATAATTGTGTTTTATACATACTTTTTATGGGTTAATGGTTATACTTTTTGTATTCTAGCTGAATTCATTTTATTAACTATAAATTTCGTAACATTGTAAAGATAAATCTCTTTCCCCAAGAACCACACTCCATTTTCTTCACGTGTAAGTATGTATCTGGACTGTGAGCCGGTGCATTTGCATCTCGCGCTGCATCGTCGTCGCCATCGCCATCGTTGCTGTGTTAGAAAATGCATTTTGCACACGCATCCAATTTCTCCTCGGCGGAGTCCTGCTGCACCACCCCCGCTTCGGCACCACCTTCTGCCGCCCCCCTTATGCCTTCCTGCCCCCTTGCCTGTAGATGCAGTTGCAGTCGCCGTTTTGCAGCCATATCGATGACGCGCTGACTTTGGCCTCGACTGTTGATGCTTCTCTTTGGTCCTGGTGTGTGTGTGTGTGCTGGAGAGTGTGTGTGTGTGTGGGTGTGTGGCTTGGGTTGCCATGTGCACCGCCCAACTGCGATGCGTTTTCTTTGCCAGCAGCCATAGCCATGTCCACCAACAATAACGACAGCAACAACAATGACCCCGGCCAAAGTTGGCAGAAAACTTAATGTGCGCTCTTTCCATTATGACTCCCTATATAGATATATATGTATATATATTTATATATATATATAGCTGCCGTCTCTGTCATGTCGGCGGAAAAGCGGTGGTCTCTCCACAGCCCTCTCTAATGGTCAATTTTATGGAAGATTCAGCGGATTTATAGGGTGTTAAGCTTTGGCAGGATAATCGAATATCTTAGATCGAATATTTTGCACAAGTTTCTATTAAAAGATATACAAAAATTATATGATTTTTCAACAGTTTTTTAATGGGATATTTATCAAGTTGTAAAGATTTTTTCTTACAGAATTGTTTTTGGTACTTAGTAAAAGCTTTCAGTTGGTTTTGATTGGCCTCTTATTTTATTTTTGCTTATACTTTTATGAATTTAAATTCATTAAGCATTTGATATTATTATTTAAAATACTTTTTCTTATTTAAAAATATTTTTTTTAATTAAAACTCTCAAAAAGGAGTAAAAAAATCCAAATGCAAGTCCAACATCTTAACTCAATTTTCTTGATAGGGTGTCAGCTTCTTAAGCTAAACTTTCTTAGAAGTTTAATCCCCATTGTGACATGTTCCTAATCCTTAGTCCTGCCTTTCCACTCTAGCAGGAACCCCCCATTTTCCCAGCACTATCTCGGCAGCTCAATCGATACTCCTCCAGACCCCTGTAAATAATGAATTCGAAATCGTTTTTGTTGAATTGAAAATCCTTTTCGTTTGCCGCGCAGCCAGCGATCTCCTCCTGCTGCCAGGACAGCAACATGACTTCGGTTAGGACTACCACTTGCACCCCCCTCTCCCACTCCAAACACCTACTCCGATTCCTACTCCGACTCCGATTCCGACTGCGATTCCTGACAACGGGAACCCAGCAGCCCATAACTGCAGCACAAACATCTACGGAATATATTCGCATGCAAACGAGTGCGGCGCCGGAGAGGCCTACAAAGCGAGGAAATCATGTATAATGGCCAAAACATACAAATACGCATACGGCTATGTATGTATGTGCAGGATGCGTACGCACACGCATCTCGGGGCATATATGTAGATGTGCATGTATAATACTTAGAAATGTCCACCCGCCGACCCGTTCCGCCATTTTCTGTGCACCCGAAAATGCAGCAAATGCCACATAAGTGCCCCTCGTCGGGCGGGTGGCCAATGCCCCATTGACACAGGGCTGAAAGAGGGGGGGAGGGACGAGCGCATTAGAGCCGCGTTTTGTGGGTGGTTTGGGTGGCGGAAAATGTATGCTTGTGTCTGTGTGTGTGTGGCGAAAATTCGTTGCCACGATTTGCCTATAATTATGTGTGTTATATAACAAACTGCATTCTGCTGAAATACTCAGCATTGCATGGTGGGGGGATACAATACCCCAAAAACCCCCCTTGAACCCCTCAAACCTCCCCTCGTTTGCCTGCATGAATATTCAAAAGCTCAAATATCGCATACGCCACGTTGCCCGCCGCCACCGCCTCCGCCAGCGAAATAGTTGATAATAATTATTTAATTTCATAATGCATTTTGCCCGACTAAATTGTACCCCTCGATTTGGCGCTGGGCCTCTTCGTTTTCCCTGTAATTGGAAACGTCAGCTCGGCCTCAGCTTTCTTAATGGGCGATGATTTCTGTGTGGCTGTGTTCTGTTTCTGTTGGTTTCTGGTTTTGGCCGGAGACTACGGCCTGCGAATCGATCGCCGCCCCGGCTACTGTTTAATTTGATTCGTTTTTGCTGAGGCTGAGCTCGCATTACTGTAATTACGCACAGAGAGAACAAAAAAATACAAAATAATTCCAAGGAAACTCATAAAAAGGAACCAAAACGAAGTCATTACAGTCACACATTCACACACAAAGTAAGATGAAAAAAATACAAAAAAAAAAGGAGCTGGGAACTGCAGATCCCAATCCTCCGGGACTGCGCATGCAAAGTGAGGCAAATTATGGAGAGAAATGCGAAAAATATATGCGATTTGAATAATGGCATTGCCAATAAATGATTGAGAATGGTCAGTCGCTTTTTTCAAATCAAATTTCACAAACTCTTTTTTACCTTTTCTACGCCCTTTGATGATGTGCTCTCAATCGGGGTTTGTGTAATTGCTGTGTAATCTTTTATCGATAAAGGCAACTCACGAAATTCTAACCTTTTATTACGTTAAATAAAAACAAAGAAAATCGTGTGAAGGCTGCAACTTTGTAACAAAAATGCTTCCTTCGGGCTGCCACGCTTCCTTTTCCCCCATCTTCACCTTATCTTATCGGCAAATTATAATTATTTTAATCTCTGCGAACATAATTATTTAATAATCCCCCCGGCTGCTGATTATATGAGATCTTCAAGATCATAGCTTTTGATTGTTGCTGCTGCTGCTTTTTTTCTGAATTTCTGCAATTTCAATCTACTGCTAGCAATTGCTGCTAATGCTGCATGCAAAACAGTAGCAGCTTTCGAGTTAACTCACGAGTCTTTTGGCTGAGTTTGTGGCCAGGAAATGTGGCTGCCGGAGTCGCCAACTCACAAACTCGAATGCACAAATATATATTTTCTTAAAAATTATGTTTTACGATACCCTTAGAGGGGGTATAGTGAGTTTTGAAGCCTTTAAATAAAAGCAGAAAAGAATTTAGGGTTGGAAATATTTAAAGTAACATTTTTAGACTTCATAAAAGTTTTGTCTTGGTTTTCAAGTTTCTAGAAATCCTTTTTTCTATACTTTAAGATATATTTTTATATATATATAATATTTGTTCTATAATTTTCCTTGAAAGAGCATCCAACTAAGACCCTTTTGCCACTCAGCTTCTTTGTTTTATTTTCCTTTGACCGACGATGTGTCTTCATCTCCGCTTTCGTCTTCGTTTTTGTTAAGCTGCAAATCGCGGCAATCGTTAAGATCACGAAAAACAATTCAAAATTAATGGTAATAAGCAGTTTGCCGGGCGAAGGCCTCGGCAGCCGCAGCAGCAGCAGCAGCGGTCTCTTCCAGCGAAATTACTGCGTACAACAGAAGCCGTCTGGCAAGAGGTTGCTCCTCCGGTTCCTGGACTACCACGAACCCTCTCCGACCTCCTCGATCGGCGTTGTCCAAGAGCAAACACAAACAGTAGTGCAGTCTGGGATGTTGGGGCGTTTCACTGCATGGCCTGGGACCTGGCTCTGCCCTCATCCTTGCATGGACTCCAGATCGTTGATCGATGGATGCTGCTGGCGTCTTTTCTCTTCTCTGTTTTCTTTCTTTCTTTTTTTTTTGTGTTAGAGCAGGCACAGAAGCAGAAGAGGGACCGGCAATCATAAGATATTTTCAGCATCAAAATTATTATAATATATTATTATTAACGGCTGCCGTGTTTTTGCCAGCCCGTCGCTTCTAATTGTTGGCTAGTTAGGCGCACCTAAGAGGAGGGAGGTCTGTGAACCCAGTCTACCGCCATATGGGAAACTGATTTATAATATCAGGGGAAATATAACAAAAAGCATTTAGTTAACTGCAGCATTAGTTTAATGTGGCACTTACAATTTTTAAGAATGCATTTTATTTTACGATTTCCCATTAAACCTAACTGTCGGAGGCTCTCAAATCGCTGCCATCAAAAGCAAGCAAAGCAATTTTATTTTTTTAATGCTAAGATTTAGTATTTTTAAGGATTTAAAATGCTATATAATTAAGCAGATTATGAGTTGAATTTTTAAATAAATTTTAGAGCTTAGAGGGTCTAAAAGAAGGAGCAGCTGCCTCAACAAATTTTACTTTATATAAAAAGGCGGCAGCAGAAAAGGACGCTCTCAGCTCTCGTGTGTGTGTGAGTGTTATTTTTCCAGCTCTCCTTTTCCCACTTGTCCAGCGAACTGGACTGGACTCGCAACCCGAAGGGTGGACGGACACGCACTAGTCTCGCCCCCGGGCCTGGCCACCACTGCACCAATCGAAGCTCGCCGCCATGATGGCTCTGGCTGGGGCTCCTTCTCCTTCTGCTACTTCTCCTTGGCCAGCTCCTCTATGTTTGCCTTGTCCTTGCTATTTTCTTTTTATATACATTTTTTAGTTGCACGTTTTTTTTTGTTTTATTCGCTACCGTGGAGTAGGTCCGACGCATGCCTGGACCACCTCGTTTGTGCCTTCCCGCCCCGAAGGCCGGCAGCTTGGTCCGGCTTTATATCAATGTCTGAGCTGCCATGTTGTAAGTTATGCTGGAAAAAAGGCGATGGCAGGGCAAAGAAATACACGCAGGCCTAGAAAATTGTTTTCTGCCTCCACACACAGAAGTGTGTGTGTGTGTGTGCCCCTGAGTGTGTTTGAAGCGCATCAGGGCAAATTCCCATTGAAAGCTGCAGCGTTCCGTGAAATGCTTTACGGCTCATAGTGGCCATTTCCCCAAACCCTTGGACCAAATCCCACACCTATTCCCAGAACGGGACTCCTCCTCGAGCGCATTTGTGACACCTTTTGCCGAGGAGAAAAGCTACGGCAGCAAATGGATTTTTATGGATTGACATGGGGACCAGGCCAAGGTAATTGGGTGCACTCCACCGAGCCCGAGCCGGGCTGACCCCCGGAGTCTCGGGCTCAAGCTTTCGAGTCCATTTTATGCAATTCCCACACTTGCGAAAAGAAGAGGGGTTCCTAAGTGGATTATCCTTATTTTTACTTAAGTGCATCTTAAGCCTGACTTTGCAAAAAAAGTCAAACAAAAGAAAGTCGATTTTTTCTATAGGTTCATGTATTCTCTTATCTTAATTCTTTGAAATTGAATATCGAGAATATAAATTAATATTTACTTAAGATTCTTAGATACTTAGGAATTTGTTTTAAGATTTAGAAAAGCAAACTTTATAGACATTTCTCTCAGTGCCTGCTCTAAGCATAGATGAGTAAAAGCCTACCTAATTGCGCTCCTGCCAGGTGCAGGGTAAAGGGTATGGGGGGATGTCATGTAAAGTGCTAGCCAAAGGCGCTGCTAATATGATATTACCCTCCGAAGATGGGGAACGCATTAAATTGTAGCTCACACTAGGCAGCTAGGATATTTTTTTATACCCTTGCTGAGGGTATTATAATTTTAGGCAGAAATTGGCAAAGCAGTGACTCTATAAAGTATATATCAATGAACAACATTAACAGCTCTATATAGAAATATATATTTATATTGTAAAGGGTGTGAAATGAGTCCTTTCCTGCATAGGAAATTTCTGAATAAAATTGTAATATGTTATAATAAAAGGGCTCGATTTATGTGGTAAGCCAAGTTAGTTTCCTTTTAACTGTATTAATATTTATTTATTTATGATTTACTATTTATGCTTTTTTCATTTTTTCTAATTAGATAAATACAAGCGAGTTGCTTCCCATACAAATTGGATAATGCTTCATATCTTCCGCAACCTACGAAAATCGGCTCCTGCATCTGTTGAAAGGTTAAAATAAACAGAAAACATATCCCCCCAACGAGATTGGCGAAAACGCGGTAAAAACAGTTCGAAAAGTGCGGAAAATCAACGAGCCCCCGTAGTGAAAAGTATAAATTATGGGGCACGGTCGGTATCAACCCCAAAACGGAAATCGGGCCGCTGATCGTGTTTTTTAAATTAAATACGTTAATTAAAAAATAGCCAAGATCAGTGCGTTTTGTTTTGGTTCGGTTATATTTTTTTATGGGATCTGCAGCAACAACCAATTAAAGGGTGAGTAAGACAATTATTTGTATATACACTTTTATCCTCTTATCTGGAATAATCAAGAAAGCCATATAATCCATTCTAAAGATTGTATTTTCTTGACCTTGAATATTTATTTTATTAAACCTAAACAGAACCTAAGAGGGAGAGATCCTCTCTTGTGGTTGTATGTATATTTTAGCACCTGGAAAGCTGCTGCGTTTGGTTACCTTTTTTTGTAAATCCTAAAAAATCGAAGTGTTAGTAAAACTTAATGAAACTCAACCCATATAATTCCCTAAACCCTTACATGGCATTGACTTTTAAGTACTAAATGTTTTATACAATTTTTAAATAATGCTTTGAGTTTGATCAAATTCGTATTATTTTATTATTTGTATAAATGTTTGTTCTTATTCTCTTGTTACCAAAATGGGAAGGATACCATTTTAACCTGCAAAAGTATACAAACTTCGGTTTTCAGTTTTCAAACTTCCTTTCTTAGCTTCCTTTCTTTTTTTACATTTTTTTTTTACCCTCTAGTCTCGATATTTTGGTTTCAAAGAGTTAAAGAGCGAAAGCCATAATGATCGAGGGAGTTAACTAGTTTTGGGGGCTTTCAGCCGAAACCTTATTAAGTTATTTCACCAAGCGAAAGGAATGAAATTGATAAAATGTAAGAAGAGCTGTAAATTTCCTTTCTTTTTATACAAAAATATAGAAGGACAAGCGAAAGAGGAAACCCTGTTTAAAGGTACTTACAGACTACCCCATTAAGTTATTAAATTTGCAAAACAAAATTAACACAAAATGTTTTCAACCTAAGGCCTCAATATATAATATTTATTCCATTTAATATAATGTGCTTAAGTAGATAATATTATGCTTCGAAGTCGAGGTAATTTAAGGCAACCTGTTTAAGGAACCCTTGTTATGAATATTAACACAAAATGGGTATTAAGTTGTTGAACAACTCATGTAATATATTATTATTCATTTCATTAAAAAGCAACCTAATTGAATAATAATATGTTGTAAATTATTTTAATAGTTTGTCAATATTAAAATACAATTATATCACAAGTTTGGCATCATAGTTTCTGCCTGTATAAATCAAAAATCTTTTATTGAACAGTCGATCATTCTGTGAGCATCTTTGCCGCATATTTCAGCTTATCGGAATCATGAAATATTGAAAGAGCCAAGACATATGGCAAACATGGAATCCCAATGACGGCAAATCCCCCTGGGAGGGTGGGTCGAAAGTGGGCGGAGGTGGCCCAAAGACGAGCCAATGAACGTGACGAACAGGCAGCCAAAACAATTGGCAAAAGTACGGGCAAAAGAAAACTAAAGCTGGCAATTTATATATGCGCTCGTATATAGTGGTCTAACCCTCCCCTCGTTCTATGCTTAAATTTACTTAGAGTTATTTATGCAACAAAAAAAAATAGGAGAGAGATATACAAAGTGGAAGCAAGGACCAAAGGAAAACCGGTTCGGAACTGGTCAGGTGCAAGATATATTGTAATTACTTGCAGTGCTCAATGAAATTTATGCAAAGCCAAATCAATTTCAATAACAAAAAACGGTCTTCGTCCTGTGCGAGAGTATTTGTTCTGGCTCCCAGCTTGCTTATCCTGCAGTTCTAATTAGACACACGCCCCTCTGCCAAGGATGCGGGCGAGATATATCCTTTCACATGTGGGTGGGTACGCGTAATGCATCAATGCTTTCTAAACGGGGGGAATAGGAAGCAAAGGAAAGGAGCTGGTGGCAGATCCTTTGGCTCCTGCCTTGCGCAGAAAAGTGCGCCGTCTTTTTCGCACGTCCTCGCAGTTGACTGGCCAGCTAGAATCAGGCTCTCTGGACACAGGACTTCCCACTCCCCTCCTGCACTGGGCGGCAATTTAGTTTCGTGGTTTCCGTCAACTTCTTCTTCTTTGCTGTACATAGGCCTTGCCCCCCCGATTTTCCCCACCGACTTTCCTCGATTTTCCCTCTCCGGATCCTTCATCTTGTCAAATGCGGGCCTCCTTTTGCCGCGCCGAAAGTTTCGAGAGCCACGCCTAACGCGTACATACATTACCCGGGGATCTGGGATCTGGAATATGGGATCTCCCTTTAGCTCTCCCTCTGCTGGCCAACACTTTGCCTCCCGCCTTGCATTTTCCTGCAATTTTCGTTTTGGCCAAAAATGCATTTTCCTCCAGCAGCCTGCAGCCTCCGACTAAGGGCGAATATTTCAAAGCCAGGGCTCGTTTATCCTGCAACCCCATCTGCATCCTCCCCCAACCCCATGTCCAGATGCAGGCATCTCTGCATTGGTTTCGTTCTCGGCATCGGCATCGGCATCACACGTTTTCTGGCCTCGACTAGGCCCGGTTCCTGGTTACGTTTCTAATTAAATTTTATTTTATGCCACCATTTCGGCGCCTTCCACCAGCCAGCAAATTTATAGCACTGCACTTGGCTGCGCATATCCTCCGAGCCATGCTAGCTGTATTCGAGTTGTCCTCGTTGGATTTGCGGACCTTCAATTTAGGCAACGGTCCCTTTTAGTTAAGAACGCGTTCGGTGTGCGAAAATTTCGCCTGATTGCTCTTTGATGAAAACTCAATTATTGCCCGTAGTGCGTAGGACACATGGAAGGCTTGGAGAGGCGAGGCTGCACGTCTCCTCTGGTCTGGCCATGTCCTGGCTTAAGTAACGCTAGTCTGCTGCATCCTGCTTTGAATCCGGACCTCGTTTCGGTTCAGCCTCTGCCGCCTGCTCCTGCTGCTAATTGAAACGCAGCCGAATCTGATGCATCTGATGCCACCACCCGTCATCGATCAGAAAACGAGTGACAGCGATGGTAATGACTATAGAGATGTGATGTGGGTGTTGTGTGTTAAATAATAAATAAATAAAGAAAATATTTATTAAATTGTAATATATATAAATATTTAAACGAGTATTATAATAAGGTATTCTTAAACTAGGAATAGTACTTTGGGTTATTTTTTTTAAATTAAACTTTTAACTATGCTTGCAATAAAACATGTTTATATTATTTTTTATTTAGGTTTTAGGCATTAAAATTCCTTTTTAACACATTAAAAACTCTTAATGCAAATTTTGGCTAAAATAAATCGTGTTCGAATAAATATTTTTGGGTATCAATAATATTTATCAATTTAATTTATGCTTTTTTATTAAACCCTTTTAATATATATATTTTTTAAAACTATTTTCTTGACTTCCTCTGTAAATACTGTACAAAATCGAAGGCTGCGCTGGGTGCTTGGCCCCTAGTTAGCATTGTAATCTTATGCGAGCAACAGAGATAGCGGCTTTTGGCATTTCCTTAATGAGTCTAAGGTGAGATGACGAATGAATGATTGATTTTTTCCTCTGCGTTTCCGTTGGTCGTTTTCTAGGCTCAGTTTTCGCTTTTCCCCCCAGCTCTAAGCCGCACACACACACACACAGACCGCCCACTGAGTTTTCCTTTCCCCGATTTCTTTTGCCATACATTTCGATTTTCCCTGCACACACACACACATACAGATGGAGATGATTGCACGGAGTGGATGCATGGGGATACTGGATGGCCGGCATCATCAGCGCCGCCATGTTCGTTTTTAGTTTGCTTTCCCCCTTGGAGTTTTCCCTACCTCCCTCGTTCCGCCCCCACTGATGCCACTATACGTTTCGTTTCGATTCGAGTCCGAGGCTCCTGCGAGGGATCCTGGAACCCCGGCTCCTTTGCTCCTCTCTCTTTCGCCCCATACATAGTTTTCTCTATTGAACATTTTACATATTAGAAATTTCGCAAATGGGCGAGTGTGCCTATGGCGACCCACCACAGTGCCCTCCCCCCTTTGTCTGCCCTTTCGTATGCAAAAAGTTATGTGTGCCCATTGGAGGGGGTTCGGGTTAGGTGGTGGTGTTCCTCCTCCCCGAAAGGGGCAGGGGAGGCTTGTAACGCACACGCATCTGAGTTTAAATTTCGGCGTCGTCATAGCCGGAGAACCGGAGTTCGGAGCCGGAGCCGGGGCCATAGAAATAGGAACAGGGCCCAGCGTCATTTCTATTTCTCTGTCGTGGCCAGCGTCGTCAGCAGTGGCCTGAAAATACACCATCCCCTCGCCACACACACACACAAAGAGGCTGCCACCTCCCTCAATTTTCCACTGCCCCTTTCTGTTGTTGTTTTTGTCGTGGGCAACGGTGCGGCTTTTGATGCTTGTGTGTGTATGTGTTTGACTGCATCGACTGAGGCACAGGACCTGCCTGCCTCCCTGTACCTCCACCTTGGCTCGTTGGTAACCCCCTGTCGCTCACGATTGAGGAACCGCAGCAGGAACAGCAGCACCCAGTCATTCCATTTATGCGTGGTATATTGATAAAAGGCACTGAAAATTGAGTTTAATTTGTTAAAAGGGAAATTAATTAAATTAAAAACATTAATTTAAAAAATATATTATACAAAAATAAGCCAGCGTTTAGTTTTTCACTGGATTTTTCAGTTTAATATTCAAAAGAAAAGTAAAAGCCATAAGACCTGCTTTTAAGTTTTTAGCATTTTATTTTTACAAAGTTTTCTATCAATATTCTCTTCTAAATTAACAAAGGGTTATACTCAATTTTCCCTAAAATTATATTTTTTTATTATTTATATATTTTTATAATTTTTCATCTCTTTAAAATATTAATTTTACAATTTCCCTCAGTGCAACGCACCAAAAGGCATCAAAAAAGTCAGTCGCCAGTGTCGCCAATCGTTGTCGTTGCCGCTACTCTTCCTTACCCATTTCTCCTATCGCCTTTCGCCTTTCTTCTGGTGGTCAGGATCCGGCTGCTCCTGGATTCTGTCCAGGATTCTGCTGCTGCTCGCACTTTCGGCTAAGCCATCGCTGCCGTTTGATGCGGCACCCACACACACACACACACATGTGCGAATATATAGAATCACGGCCTAAACAATAATAACAACAACAAACACAGGAGCAGCAGAAACAAACGAAGAGGAGGTCCAGGCAGGAGTTTTTCCCGAACCTCCCCCCCACTCTAACCCCGGACATTTTCCTTCTGCTCCGAGGCTCGAGCTGGCTGCCATTGTATGCATGCATATTAAATTCAATCGAATGTATTCTCTCCACTCGATGCTTCTGCTCCTGCTCCTGCTGCTTCTCCCACTCCCCTTCGATGCCTCCTCGGCGACTCCTCTGCAGGCTGCGTTCCTCTTTTTTTTCCAGCGCGCCACTCGGCGTATACGTAACGTAGCGATGCCGAAGCGGGCGAAAGCAAACGTTACGTATCCGTCGCACATTCGTTAGGAATAGGAATAGGCGGAGTTATCAACGTTTTCAAGTTATAATAAAAATGCAACACATTTTACAGACATGCCACTATGTGTACATATGTGTGCATACATACATACGTACAGTATCCTTCCATTTTCCACTTCACTTTTTCTATGGTCTGTGCTTTGGCTCTGGCTACTTTCCATAGATTTTTTCCTTCGTTATTGGTTTCGAGTGGCGCAACATATTCGCTCGTATTTTTTTTTTTTGTCATTCTGCATGTTGTATATACAACAGACTTGGTTTTATATTTTTCCCTCGATTTTTATTCAGTTTTTCTTCTTTTTTTTTGTTTTCCGCTGCGATTTTTATTATTTTTCAATGCTCAAAACTCGACGTCGCATAAAACTTGTGTTTTTGCTGCCGCTACTCCGGCTCCGGCTCTGGCAGGATCTGCCACCTTCCCCCAATCCCTTGGCCTGAATCCTTGTCCAACGGACGCTGCTGCTCGTTACAGAGTTTCTATTTCTCGCTGAGAGCGAGACATTTTGCTAATGCATTGATTAAAATTGAATTTTTAATTAAAATATTGCAGCAGGACGGGTTGCCTGGGTGTGTCTAGTGTGTGCTAGTTTTTGTTTGATTTGTGCACAATATTTTCCTTTCTTTTTATTTTGTTATTCCGCGGAATGCTGTCATTTTTTTTTATAAGCAGCTCAAAGGATTAGTTTTAAATTTGGTTTTAGAAGGAAAACTGCTTGAATTTAAGGACAACGATTTATTTATCGCCTTTCACTTTCGATTTGCCATCTCAATTCAAATAAATCACAAGCAATTATGCAAACCAAGCATCCTTAAGGAATTTTCACACTTTCACACTTGGCCACAAAGCCAAGTCGAAGCCAAGTCCCTGGCGTGCCATCTGCAGTCCCAAGTCCCAGTGTCCAGTGTCCGATGACCAGAAAGCCACAAGTGCATTATACCAGCATAAATCTCTCAATTGCTTTCTTATGCAGTTCGAGGAAAGTGTGCATGTTTACACACAATATTTTCTTTGCATTTATTTTCCTTCCGAAAAACATAGGCCGAGGGACGCACACACCCAAGAGGGGCCAAAGGTGGACAATGGCCAGCATAAGTGAGCTAATAAATGTACAGAAAATTTCGACAGCAAACATTTACTTAAGCAAACGGCAATTGAGTATCCGAGAATGCATTCAGCAGGCCGGAGAAGGAGATGAATACCGAACCTGAGACGTTCGACAGGAGTGAATGAATAAGTGGCTTGTGCACTGCAGGAAAAGTATCTGAAAGATACTTTAAGGTGCCATTAGACAGGCTACACATTCATGGGAAATTGTGGTAAATTCTGAAAGATTTCTGACTAAAAATAAATTGATTTTCAGAAATATTTTAATATTGTCTGAACCTATATAGATATCTGATGTCTTTAATTATGATATTTCTTTGTTTATTAAAGTAACTATTTTTTTATAATAAATTTCACTTTAAAATATTTTAATTTTGTATTCAAACGGGAAATAAATTAAACAAAAACTCGTTGATTATAAAAAGAAAAATATATACAGCTTTATTATTTCTAATAAATCAACCACACTTATATCAAGACTCCTCCTTAAAGCCTGGGGAAATATATAAATTATATTTTTCCCTCTGCAAATATGCGATGTGTGTGGCTTGTGTGTGCGTGGTGTCAAGCCACAAACACCTTTTGCGTAAAATAAAGCAATCAAGCAAATAATGTTGCCACATTACACTATCAACAGCTTCCTGCTTTCCTTGACACACACATACGTGGGAGAGGGAAAGTCGAGGGAAAGTAGCCGCTCACAAGCTGGGAAAATTCTTTAATAGCTCAGACAAACACACACACTCAGGACAAAATGGTTGTGCAGACTGAAGTAAAATTGAAACAACCTTGAGGAATGCCGGAGCAAACACACACATAGAGGACGAGAAACACCCCCTCACAAACACAGACAGAGATGCAGACTGAGAGGCAAAAGTGACTGGCATAATGTCTCGACTCCTGAATTTCCCTGAGTCTCTACCCCTGTACCCTCTCCTCTGTGCCTGCCCCTGTGACCGAGACTCAGTGGAAGTCAAGGCTTTGAGCCAACGACGACAAGGCTGTCCTTGTTGAGCAGGATAAGGAAGGAGTCACAGTCTGAACAAGAGTCGGAGATGGAGATGGAGTCACCAGGCCCCTCTCTCTTAGAATTGCCCGGCCAGACTTGTGCACTTTCGCTTTTGGCCTGGCCAAAACTGCACATGATGTTGCTACAGCTTCTGTGTCATATTTAACAAATTATCTGTAATTTCTCGAGAGCAGGCAACATCAACTTGGGGCTTCGGCTCGACTCAACTTGACTCAACTGCATCTTCCCGCAGAGCGTGAAGCCAATTGCCGGGTCAGAAGCTTAACCCAGAAGATTAACCCATTGGGTGCAGTTAGAAGTGGTTTCTGTAGCAGAAATATTATAGGTAAATATTTTTTTATAAGAATATTTTTACAATATTTTGCCCAAGATTAAAGTCCGTAAATAATTTAACTATAATTCCAAAGAATAGATAAAGATCTAAGACTTCGAAGTTCTCACTTCCACTTTCCACTTTTGGTAACTAAATCTTAAAGACAATACGCGAAACTTATAGGGAATATATTCCCTCTTTAATATTTAAAAAACAAATTCCACAAATATATCCAAACTAAGGATACTCCCTTGAAACATATATATCACCCAAGAACCTATCACTAAAGCACTGCCTCTCATGACACCCACATAAGACCCCTGTTAAATCCGGCACCTCAACGGGTTAAGACGGCGCCAAACCACTTGTCAAGATGGCTAACGGCAAGAGTGGCTGCTAACTGTTGAAGGGGCTTGGCAAGCAAAAGCGGAGTGAGCGGAAAGGAAAGGCAGCCATCCAGGCAGCCAGCCAACAACCGGCAAACCAACCAGCCAGGATTTTGGGCTACAAGCAGCCGCAAATGCTTAACTTCAGACACATCTAAGAGGGGATATGGGGCAAAGAGGGATCACGGCAAGGACGAGGTGGAGTCGGAGCCGGAATAGAAGGAAGACAGACAGCAGGCGGCAACCACAGGCGAATTGTTGGCAAGGACGAAAGGCAGGATGAAGGCAGCTGCCGTCGCTGGAAGGAAGTTGTTTGTGGGTCGCAATTCAAGGCTGACCGAGAACGAGATGGAGACCGAGCCCGAGAATGAGACTCGACCCTTTTGGCTCTCCTGTTGCTCCTCTGCATCCTCTTTCTCCACCTCCTTTTGACATCCCCCTTGTCCCGGCAAGTGTGTGTGTTTGTGTGGGTGTCTCACAAGATGAAAGCCACTTGCCATTCATGGCCAGTCGAGCGGCGGGGCTTGCCTTGCTCGTTGGCTTCGCCGCACTTAGAGAAAAATTAGGAAGTAGTGGGAATAAAATATATAATATAAATTCCTTAAAAGAGTTTAAGTATTTAAGGGACATAAAATTAAATATTAATTCAATTTCTATTACTTTTTGTTTAGGGAAATATCTTTAAACCAGAAGAATAATTTATAGAATTTTACTGGCGGTTCTACAGATTTTTCCTGATAAAAACTGTAATTCCACCTTCTCCAATTTCCCTTAAAATTTCTCTCAGTGCCGGCTTTTTGCTTGCTGCCCAACGGGTGGTCGGCAAAACTGCTCCGGAATGACCTTGAGCATTACAGATGTACACGGGTCCCCGGACTGCTGACTGCGGTGCCTGTGTCCGGGGCTGCCCCTCCTTTGGGCATCTCCTATTTATCTGCAGTCTGCAGCTAAGGATGCTGAGGATGTTCAGGATGCTTTGGGGGGGGGGACCAAAGGAGACCAAAGCGAGACCAGCCGAGGCCAGTCCAAAGTCATGAGTCCTGGGAGCAGACCGAGTTTTGCATCAAGTGCAAAGTGATGTGTTAAGCTGTTAAGTGCCAAAGTAATTGTTTTCTTTCACCAACAACAACAACAACAAAGGCGGCAGTAACATGGAAAGCGTGATGGCTTCGCTTTCACTTGCCCCTTGACCTTGAGAAGTACCACGAGTACTTCCGTGTGAGTGTGAGCCTGTGCCACGGGGGGAGAAAGGGAGAAAGGAGGCCTTGTTGTTGTGCCAGAAGTTGCACTTGCTTTTGAGGGGAATTAAGTGAATTATGTCTTCGAAATTGGGGCCAGCAATTGCAGAGGAGCTGCAGTTGTAGGGAAAGGGTTGAGAAAAGTTCATTATCTGAAGGGGAAGAGAATTTCCTTAATGCATTTTTCCTGGGAATTTACCAATGCATGTTGAAAGTTGTTAGTTGTTATCTTCAAGTAGAAATTAGAATATTACTATTAAATAAGATATTAAATTTGATTGTTAAAATTGCAGCATTAAAATGTAGAAATTTATAACATTGCAAAAAAACTGAGTAAAACTGGCAAAGAACACAACTGATTACAAGAATTCTTGTTCATTTGAAAAATTAAATATTTGTAGAAATCCAAATGAAATATTGTTTAACATTTTTTAACATTTTATAAGATGAACATCATAAAAAATGAAATTAATGCTCTTTTTACTGAGTTTTAAACGATTTTCCATTCTTTTCTTGCTTTAATTTATTAATTTTAATTTATTAAAACCAGTTGCCTTGCTAATTAATCCTTGCGAATTGATTGCCTTTGGTATCCTTGGAAATATTAATCACTCAGAAGATTCCTTTAGCGATCCTTAGTTTCATACAAACCACAGAATGCTCTTCCTTGAATTTGCATAGCCTCGGAATTCGATCCTCCCGCCTTTAACCCATAAATAAAACATCAACTTTGGTTGATATTTAGTTTTTCAATTTCTTTTTATTTTCTGTTTATTATTGTATAATTTATTGTTTAACTAAACGCTTCTTTAGGGATACATAATAATAATAATAATAATAGTAATAATAGTTCACTCACAGATAATACATATGCATATCTGACAGTCGAGTGTGGTGTGTGTATGGTGTGCGACTCGAGTGTGGCTGTAAAGTGTGTGTGTTTACATAAAATTAGCACAAATTTAATGTGATGCTGCCTTGCGTTGTTTGCTCATTCACTCATTTACAATGTTACAATGCTACAGTACGATTACGATTAAGATTACCATTACTTTTACGATTACCATAGACGAAGTGCTGCGAAGGGCTCTCGGCTTCCGGGGGGTAAGTCTAAGATTAAGTCAAAGCCTAAAGCTATGGAAATTTGTACATTATTTACATTTACATTTGGAAATGCCATTAATATAAGTATGTGTATGTGCTGCTTATATGTAGGTATGCACTTCTCTATCCATGTGTGTGGTGTGTAATTATGTATCTTAAAGTATTTGCTTTTATTTATATTTATGTATTTATATATGTATATAAAGTTGTAATTACCAGATTTGACAACATTCAGTGTGTGTGTGTGTGTGTACTTCTAGGGTTAAGCTACATTTAAGAAATGCACAAGTCTCTAATCGTAAATTTAATTGTTTTGCGGTTACATTTAATCGTTACATCTATTTATTTATTATTATGTTTCGCGTGGCAAAAAAGGCAATCAACGCAACGAATTATCTCGAAAATAAATAAAGACAAAGTACGAGATCCTATCCTTACAGGAAAGTTCCGAAGTATATTTGTGTGTGTGGGGTGTGCTTTAATAATAGGTTAATACTTTATTATACCCTCCTCGATGCGCTCTCTAAAACTAGCCTAGGCATAAAAACCAGTTAGCAACTTCAACTAAGCACTAAACACTAAAAACGTTGGGGTTTCAAGTAGCAGTCCAAATGTATTTGTGTGTATTGTATTTTCTTTGTGTGTATTGTGTGGATTTTAAGAGTGGTTTTTATTTTTCTGGGCAATTAATTCTTAAGGCAAGTCATCGTTGGATAATTCAGATAAGTTTTGTATATATTTTCGACTTAAAGAAGAATATTTAAAGAAATTTTCCTCGATATTATTTGTTGCTATTTTAAAAACGAAAATTTTAAGCTTTTTCTAGGCTTTGGTATTCCTTTTGTGTTGCTTGAAAAATGTTTTCAAATAATTTTGCTACTTAAAAATATAATATATAATTTTTAAAAGGTTGTTTTTTTCAATGGTCAAACAAGGCAAATAAAGAATACAATTAAAGCCATAAAATATTTTATTTTTGATAGCAAACTAATGGGTTGAATTTTTGTGTTTAAAAAGGAAAGTCAGAGGGAATTTCTCTTTTCTATAGTTTGGAAATATAAATAATAACTTTTCTTTTAAAAATTTTTTAAAACTAAAGAAATTACCGCCAAATAAAATATATACCCAACTACTTACTCTTTTCCAACGATTACCTTGGCTTTTTTTTGGGAATATTCTCTCCATCTTTACCTTTAAAAATTGCCCCACCCTTGATCCACCATCCCCCAGCCGCCATTCCCCGGGATTCAATCCTCGTGTGGCAGCTCGGCGGCATGCTGCTGCTCTAGCTTGATCTTCATCAGCGGCGACTCACGCACCGGATTCACGGGCGGCGCATAGGCAGCCGCTGCTGCCGCCGCTGCCGCTGCATCCGGATTGGCAAAGAGCTCGCTCATGTCCTGGCCTGGTCCCGAGAAGAAGTCCTCGAAGCGAGGACTCTTGGTCACCGACTTCTGGAGCAGCCCGTTGGCAATCGCCTCGAAGTCGATGCCGGCGGGCAGGCTCTCCAGGAAGCGCTTGTTGTAGGCGCTGGCCTGATGCTTGGCATAGTGGGCGGCGGAATAGGGCGAGGCGGCGCCTGGCCTTTGGCTGGCGGTCAGGGACTTGGCGCTGCCGGAACCGGAACTGGAGCCACGCGATTGGCTGCCATACTGGCGGGACAGTTCTCGCTCTCGTTCCCTTTCCCGGGACAGCTCACGGTCGCGCTCCCGCTCCCGGGATAGTTCGCGAGCATAAGAGGCAGCACTGTTGGGTGCCGCGCCACCCGCTCCTCCACTCGATCCCCGCGAGGGCATCACATTCAGGCCAGGCAGACCCATTAGTCCCAGAGCCGAGAGATCGGGCAGGTTCTCTGCTCCCCGCCGCTCGGATCCCTGCTGTTGCTGCTGCTGGTGCTGTTGGTGCTGATGCTTGGCCGCCGCTGCAGCCACTGCCGCCGCCGCGGATACTTGATCCTCCATCTCGGAGCGCTGCAGATAAGCCGGTGACTTGTACATGTTCATCGACTGGCCGTGGGGCGACTGTTGTGGGTGGTGCGATGGCTGCTGCTGGTGGTGTGACTGCGACTGGTGGTGGTGCGCCTGCTGCTGTTGGTGTTGCTGCTGCTGGGAGAGGATCTGACGGCGCAGAGTCTCCGTCATGGAGCTCAGCGGACTGCCAGCGTCCGGCGGAGCCAGTGCCGCATTTTGGGCGGCCATTTTGGCAGCGGCAGCGGCACTGTGATAGCCATTCGAGGCGGAACCAGCGCCAAAGTGGGACTAAAGAGAATTAGAAGAAAAAATAGGGGAAGAAATGGGTTAAAGTGGGTTGAAAGGAGATCAAGTGGAGAATGCTAAATATGTTTTAAAAATGTATTAAATAATTAAATGTGATGTGATGTAATAATAACTTAATAAAATAGGGAAATCTTTAGATAAACAAATTATCTAAAAGCTGAATCAGAATTCTTTTAGTTAAAAATCAGCTAAAAATCTGGTTCCAAACATAGCCATAATGTATACATAAAAATACGTACTACAAAAAATCAGACCTTGGCGTTTCGAAAATAATATAATTACACATTTTGTTTACACAAAACAAATTCCACCTAACTGAAATATAATTAGTATTGAAATTCATTCTGGCAAGCGATAAATGTTTATTTTTATGTCTTTGCTTTTCAAATAACATTAAATTTGGGGCTACAAAAAACAAGCTCTATGAACTTATACCTCTTTCTAAATAAGAAAATAAGCGAAACATTTTTAAAAGTAATTATTTTAGGTGCAAACTAAAAATTAAAATAGAAAATTCTAAGTACTTACACCATGAGCCTGTCCATTGGCATACTGATGGGCACTCATTTCGTCCTTAATTTCCCGATAATCCCTAAACACCACCGCCTTGATGACGCTGCGTATGAGCTCCTCGGGCCACATGCCCAGGAGGATCCTTTGTGGACGACCCCTGGCCTTGGGCCTTGGATCGGCTCCACCATCCAAGGAGGGTCCCAGCATATTATGAACTCGATTGGCATAAAGAACGAAAGTGGGATACGGGATGTCGAATTTGCGGGCAGCCTGCGATAGGGAGAGACCCTCCTTCAGGACACTGAAGATGGCTTCGGCCATGGCCTCTGGTCGCCAGGACTTTAAAGGTCCTCGCTCCCTGAATCTTAGCTGCTGCACTAGGTTCTGTTGGTTGGTGTTCCAGCACTTTTGCCACATGGACTGCAACTGGTATTGGTAGCTGTCTGCTGGAAGGAACACGTCAAGCAAGGCATTATGAAAAGGCTGAAATGGAAATCAGTTTTTAGCTTGAACTTACCGGCCACTGAGGCGGCGCCGGTAGCTGCGGCTGCAGCTCCCATCCAGCCACCATGTCCGCCACTCTCAATCATCTTGGCCTGGAATTAAAAAGAGGTAGAGGGATATTGTTAGTTAAATATATTTTTTAAGGGTTTCTTATTTAACAAAAATTATAATATAAGTATTCTTAGTTTTTCATTTATTTGTTTAGCCTTAAAAAATCACTGCAGCTTAAAGAGTCTTCACGACTTTGAAATAATTAGAAAACTTTGCATAACGGATATCATTTTTTTTTTTTTTGTGGAAAGGGGGCAACCACCAACTGATAGTTTTTCCTTTTGGCTTACTTCTTAAGGCCTCCTGTGACATTTGCACACGAATTGTGGCTGGCCGTAAAAGTTTATGAATGCCATAAATGTTGCCGTAGCATTTTCGTATGCAAAGAGCCACGGAGGAGCCCACCAAAAGCAAATTAGTATACAAAGTGGGGCTATCCCGGACTCCATTGTCTTGGCGGCCCCTTTTTACGGCTCTGAGGCTTTGAGGCTTTGACTTCACCTAGCGGAATATACAAAAAGCCATTTATTTATTGCTATTATTAGGAATTCAGGGGGAAGCTCTCTGTGCCGCTTAATTGAGCCCGCCTTTAACCCTAGCGGTTGTATTAATCAGTTGAAACCGGTACAAAAACCGGGCCATTTAAGGGTTAACCGGTAACTGAGACTGCAGCTAAGAGAATCCCCTCTTTTTTTTTTTTTTTGATAGCAACATAGGAAAAGTTAAATTGATGCACGTTTCGTGCCATGGCCGAAACAGAGGCTCTGGCCATAAAGCCTTCCTTTGGCCAGCTGGCCACGCCCCCTCTGCGCACGTAGCCATGCATTTTATATGCAGGGGCGTAATACAAATTATGTGCAGCGAGCATGAGCCAGAGGCAGCGGCAGGAAAAAAAACACACACATAATAAGTAAAGCAAAAAAAATAACAACACAAAATATATAAAACAAAACAGGAATCCGGTGAGGGGTTGCAGCGCATAAAGAGAACATATAATGCAAGTCTTAAATATTTGAGGAGTAGGCGCTGTGAGAAAAGGAGAGCCGGAAAATAGGAAAATAGGAAAGCTCCAAGCCCCTCCTGCATGCCAAGGAAAAAGGTCATAAAACGTATGAATAATTGAAATTGAAAAGTCGGAAGCATTTTTACATTTTTACAGGCGGCACTAGTGGCTGGTAAGTGTAACAAATGCGGCCGAGCAGCAAACAAAATGGCGTTAAAAATGCTATTTTATGTAAAACACTTTGTTAATGATGCCATTTTTTTTGCTGTGTTTGTGTGTGTGGGGGTTGAATTATGGCGGGCAGTGTGAAGACTTTTGTTGGCTGTAAATAGAGGAGTTACAGCGCCGCAAAGCAGGCTGAATAGCTGGGAAAACAGTGTATAATTACCACTTATTTTTTCAGATTTATGTCTCTATTGGGGTTTTGTGCAGATTTCTTTGGGGAAAATGAAGTAATATAGTGATACTTTTAGCTTTATATATGGATTTATGTAGATATATTTGCAATTCCCAGAAATTAAGATACGGTTTCAAAGTATTTTAATAAAATGTCTTGATAATAATCTTAAATAAAATCTTTTAAATATTCCTCTGAGTTTTCCCTTAAATATATTTTTATATAGACTACATTTTATTTTCCCATCTCTGGCGTTTGTTGGATATTAATCAAAAGGCAGCAGGCACCCCGCTGTTGTCAGCCATTCATCCATCCATTCAGTCTGAGGGCGATTATAAAACTCTCGCATAGTACAATTCATATAATAAAATATTACGAGCTCTCTGCTCTCTCAAAAATGTTTAATTAATTAAATTTTCAATTCCCCTTAGCTGGCAGCACTACCCTGCCTCCACCCCTCTGCCGACCCCCGCTCTTCACAACAAAAACAAATTTGAAGTGTGCGCGCATTCAACTTTCTTTCAACTCATTTAATTTAATTTGCGGCGCTTCGCTGCTGACGTCGCTGCTTTGGCCTCTCCTTCTCTTTCTTCTACATCTCCACCTCCCTTTCTCCCGGATTCTTCCTCTTCGTCTTCTGCTTCTTGCCAATTACTCATCGTGTGCACGCCCCATTCACATAATAATTTATTTAATTAACTTTTCCGCTGCTACAAATTTCTATAAAAATTTATTGATTTTCGTGGGCTTTTCCTCCTCCTTAGCCGTGCGCGAGCAAAAGAAAATATTTTTCGTGTAGCCTTCAATACTTTTTTTTTATTTGCACCCCCACTTCCAGAAGAGATCCAGCTATATATATATATATATATATATAATATATATGGAATTTCTATAACTTTGTGTGCGAGTGTGTGTCTGTTGGCAATAAAATATAAATTTATAACACGCCCTCCACACACTCGCATCTGCCATCAATCCAAATGCATAGAATCGGCCCCAACCCTCACTCCCCGTTCCCTTTTGCCTTTCAACAGCCTTCAAGTTTTCACTACATCGCTGGTTAACTTGCCACCCACCCACCACCCACTACCCCCTCCCCGCTTGGCTGTAATACCCCTTGGATTCTAATGCAATTTTAATTTTATTTTTCAAGCGCGCACATAAACTCGGCGGCAGTGTTACCCCGAAACCCAACCTCTTCCGCGCGTTAGGAAAAGCACTAAAACTACACCTTCCCCTGTATCCTTTATCCTTTATGGGGGGGTGCCCCTGCCAAACCCCATCAGCTTAAAACCCCCCTTCCTTCTTCATTTTAGCTCCTTGGAACTTTTGCTGTAGTTTTCTGCCTGGCGTTTTTGCTGTGTATATTTCTTATATTATATAACACTTTATTTATTATTCATTTTCGATTCGTGTTCCACCGTGGTGGCGTCTCAAGTTTGTTATTTCTCTTGTCTGCAACTTGCTCACCACAAAAACCCCCCGCACTTAACCCACCCCCCCGAAAGCTGGCTTAACCCCTGACTGCTGTCCCATTGCCCCATCGAAGCTACACACCCACCCCGCCTTTGTGCGTCACAACTACACGGAACCTTGCCATTTCCTTTGAGTTTTTTGGTGAAGGAAAGCTCTTACTTTTCCTGAGCGCCTGTTCCCTTTTAGCCTTCACTATTACTACTGCCAACTAGTTTTCTCTCTCTAGCTTCTGGCTGGCCAAGTTTCCGCTTTTCCGCCTTATTTCCTACTACCACTTTTCTCTTTCTATCTCTCTTTGGCTGCTCTCTGCCTCCCGGTTCATTCATTTATTTGTATTACTCAGCCAGTCACACGCATGCCACCCACTTGGGTGGCCAACTCCCCAGGAGTAACCGACAACCTTGGCCACGTTGTCTTCCTCGGAAGTGGCTCCTGTTCTTTTTGCATTGCAAAAAATTAAACCTAAAACTTAATAACAAACTTTCGATATATTTTTAAATTAATTTGAAGTAAATTTGATAAAGTAAATATTAGTTAATATTTTATATTATTTAAATATGTCTTAGTTTTATTTTCTATAAACTTTTTTTAGATTTTCTTTCTGTGTTGCCGCACCTCTTTGTTTCATAGTTGTGCTTGGGACATCCATTAATTTTATAAGACGCCAGAAATAATTCATTTAAGAATGTCTGTCTGCCAGGACCCGCGGGGCCACAATTATCGAGTCCAGAGAAACTGACACTTTTCATTGGGGATCCCGCGAATCGATTTGCATTTTTATAAATCCCATTCCCAGGGCCTCCGAATTTCTAATGACACCTTTCTTTCACCTCCCTCTCTACCTTTTATATTATTTCTCCAAAGTCGCGGGGCAGCAGGACAACCAAAAAGGCTCCGTCTCCCTTTTATTTTGCCGCAAGACAAAAACGTCGACGTTGGCGGCAACTAAATATTTAATAGTATTTTATTGCACGAATTTCACATAAAATATGCATATTGGCCCAATGCATTATTCATGGGAATAATGTGAAAAACACATTTCGCTGAGGCGCCCAACAGAAGGGAAAGCTACTGTACATAGATACTTCTTGGTATACTGCTTTATGTATATATATATATAAACTTGTATTGGAATATAATGAAATGCAAGAGAGCTAAGCAACAGCAACAACAACAGCAATAGTGGCTATAAACAATTGCACTTGTGGAAATGCTGTCCAAGGAATTGCAGGGGCAACAGCAACCGGCAACAGCAACAATAATTGTAGCAATCATAAAGCCAAGTGCGAGTGCATAAAGCGAGCTTCAACCCCCCCGGGAGCCCCTGCTTCTCTCTTTCTTTCCTTTTTTTTTACCTATCTACACAAACACACACACACACACTCTCGCTGAAAGTTTTGTTTGCCACAACAACAGCAATAGCAAACTCACCTACCAACAATGGCAACAATAATTTAAATGTAATAAATAATTATACGCCAAGTGTTGAGTGCAACGTGCATTGAGGTGTGTCAAGTTGCCGACTAACCAGCAACTGGCAACACCAACAACAACAACAATCCTACTAGCAAAACCAACAACAATATTAAGAAAAAAATAAAAACAACAACAGGAGCCACATTTTCAACCGCAGCCGACAACAGAAATTGCCATAAAACATTCAAATGGGCCGCCGACTTCTTTCAGACCCTCCGAAAAATACCGCGATCCGAGGCGGCACCCGCTTCTTCACCCTTGTGAAGTGTGTCTGCCCCTACGCCCCTGGCCAGCCCTGTTTCATTGTTGACCCCTCCCCGAAACAAAAAAAAAAAAAAATAAAAAAGGTTGTCTTGCTCGGCTGTCCTGTGAACTCAGGACGGCATTTGGACGCAACTCGGACATTGGCAAAGGGCAATTCAGTCAGAGATGACATAGTGATACGAATTGCGATGAATAAATTATATAAAAAAATATTTCAGGCCTTAAACTATATTATTTAATATCAATATGTCTTATAAGATATATTTTATAAATAATTCGAAGGCTCGAAACTCTTCTTAACTTAATTCCGATTTTATTGCTTGGTTAAACCTTACTTTTGTTTGAAGTTTGTTCCATCTCTGTTCATATTTGAATAAGTAATGCAATATATTATATTTCTATATCCCTACCCCCTGATATGACATAACAATTACCTCCTAAGTGAATTCGAATCACGTGCCCATCCCCAAGGACCAAGCCTTGTATACACACACACACACACGTATTTGTGGCATTTCAACTGTGCTCGACCCTGGACTTTTATAGAATTTACTTCTCCGTCCGACTATTGTTATTTTTGTTGCAGTTGTCGGTGGCCAATTGTAAGTTCTGCAGTCGTTGCTCATGTAATTTCTGCTGGCTTGTAACTGACAAAGTAAAAATTAACCTCTTGCAAATAGTAATTTATTGTTTTTAGCATTGGGGATAATGAGAATATATACTGGCTATTCACCTAAGTCTCCTCTCGGGTTTCCCCCGAAGCCTGCGCATTGTTGGTTATTGTAATGACTTGGGACTGGACTGTAGGTGAACCTTGCGTGTCCTTTGAGCTGATTGAAAGCGCGCTTTCACTGCAAGAAAATGGCGGAGGCAGCGGAGGAGAGGGGAGAAAGTCTACAAAGTGTTAAAACGGCTGCACACAGTCATTAAATATTAAACTTGTATAAGCTGCCAGACTAGAGCGGAAAAAACACGCCTCCGTCATCAGGACCTAGGACCCAGGACCGGACCGAGAAGAAGAAAGAGCGGCAGCTTGCTAATTATTCATGGGCGCGCAAATCTCGCAAGTTTAAATAAAAGAAAGGATAGCCAGGAAGCGAAAATCCGACTTCGGTCAAGCGCTCGAATGTATGCTACGTTTTCAGCTGTTTCTCGAATCGAATCGCTCAAAAGACAGGCGTCACACTGCAACACTGCAACTGCAACGGCAAAAGGGGCAGTGGAAAACCGGGGTGGTGCTGCCGTCAACTGCAACGCACTGCAAAGCCTTGAAATAATATTTAATATTTAGAGAGACATAAATATTAAATGAACTCAAAGCTATGCAAAAAGGTAGCACAACTTTTGCCTCCACCGGCCCGCTGCTGTCGCGTCCATTCGGCCATATAAAGCTAGAATTACAGCTAACATTCCGCCATTATTTCTGCGATCTATGGAGGGGTATAAGGGGCTAATGATAATGGAGGAAATATATGCAATAAAGGGGGTTTTAAATCAATTCTATACAATTTTTAATTCTATGTAACATTTAAAAATATATTTACAGGAAGAAAAACTATTTGAATAAATAATAAAAATATTGTTTAAAAAGCAAATACAGAATATAAATTAACTAAATTGCCAATAACTCGTCATTTCAACAAAAATTACAAAAATATTTTAAGCAAATTGCCAAACATAAAAAAATACCTCTGAAAAATTAAAAAAAAGCCCTGTAACTTCCCTTTTAATTCAACTCATTTACCAAATATTTCAAGAGGTATTCTAAGGTCCATCAGCTGCCAATTTGCCTCTCGCTTTGAGGCTAAAAACTGCAACTATTTTGCAGCCGTGGCACGCTTTTCTTTGCTTTTGGGCCACAGTTTTTCCATTTGATACTTTGGGGAGTCGACCAGAGAGTCTCCTCGCTCTCACTACACCCCTTTCTCCATTTCTCCATTTCTGTGTTGCCTTCTCCCTTACTCTTAGCCGAAAGCGCTTCTCAGTCGAACTCTGAGCCGCGTCGAACATCGCCGGCGCCATACGAAGTCTTATGAAATATGCACGGCCTGTGTAATTTCTTATTTAAAATGCCATTAAATTTTTTGAATAGCATAGAGAGGAGCAGCGGCCCGCCGCCCACTGTCTAAAACAGAGCGCAGCATGCACTCGGGTCCAGGATGGGGGGCTGTCCTGGGTAAATAGAGGCCCGTTAGCCACCCAAAAAACCCCTCCTGCCTGGCACATGTGATGCTGTGGGTGTGTGGGTGTGTGTGGGCCCAGGTTAGACAAATATGGTTTGGTCTGGGCTTTGGCTGCTGTTTGAGTTGCAGGCCATGGGGGAGTCGGATCGGTCCAAAAACGAAACTGAACTCGCCAGAAACTCAACTGAAACTGAAACGAAGCGAGGCAAGGCGCGTGGAGAGAGCGTCCCGTCCAAAGTCGGGCAACTTTTAAAATGCATATTTGATTGTTTTCTCCTTTTTTCACTGAAATGGGCTAAGCCCGGCCTACACAATCGATTCCTCAGGTTAGGAGGTACGTGTAATTAATACAAATCAGGGATAAAGCCAAGGATCAAATAGGTTCCTCATTAAAGTACAAGCTTGCAGGTTGATTGAAAAATCTGTGTTTGGATTTTTATGCACATTTCTTGACATTAAATAATTCATTTCATTAAAATGTTATACAAAGTTGCCCTGTATTTTTATTAAATTGTTATTTGTTGTTATAATATTTAATATTAATTCCGATTTTGACAGGTTATTGAATGCGGATTTAATATTTATATAAATATTTATTTATTGACTATAATATATAATGATTTTGTAATGAAATTCACTTGAAAAATCATTATTTTTATTACAATCACAGTAGATACATTTCTCAAATTAAAGCTTTATAGAATCTGATTATTTTTCTAATAAATTATTGCTATTTTTGCAAGTGTGTCTAGACATCCATTTATATTATTCCAACTTATTTCTAATGCCCTCTGTCCCGGCGACCTGTCAAGCGTCCGTCTGTCCACTGTAAATGCTTTTGTATTCGTATCTATGCCTGAAAATGTATCTGCAACTGCAACAGCGGCGGCAGTGATTGTTGCCATATTCAATTCCGTATCTGCAGCGGCGAATATGTGTGTAACACCTTTATTAGTCGGCCATAATATTGATTTAGTCGAGCGCTGTCTGCTCAAGATAATTATTATAGGCCAACGAGTGTATATAGGGAGAGGTGTGGGTGTGCGGACACACACTAAACCATTACATATGTAAATGCACAACCACACACGGATGCAGAGATACAGATACAAACAAGGACCAGCTGAGATTGCAGTTGCAATTGATTTGCAGTCTGCGGACGGCGAAAATAATTCGCAACACACACGGATTAAATTTGCATTAGGACCTCTGGCAATTAGCGGATCTGGGCGAATGGAGGCCAGGATCCTGTGACAGCAGCGCAGAGCCTTTGACTCAGGCTTAGCACACAGCGAGTCCTGGCAGCAGGTCCTGCTTAAGTCAAGCCGAGCTGATATCCTTTGTGTTGACTGCCACAAGCTAGCATTCTTTGCCTTCAATCGATTTTCAGCCATAATCTGCTCCAAGGGAAATGTATATCGCTTATAATTGGCTTTAATAATGCTCTCAGATTTATTTTTCAATTGCTTTTCAGAGTGAGGGAGCAGGGGGCAAGGAGGGCGGAACAATCCAAAGTAGTGGAGATCGCAAAAAGCTGCGTCACTTTTATTTGTTTCGCTTGAAGTGCAGGAAATTGTCTGTAGCCCATTTAAAAATAAACAACAATAAAATAAATAATTAAGAAATACGCTTTCTGCGTTTAATTATAAACAAAAAGGCAGCCACATTGTTGTGAAATGAATTTGCTCGCCAAGTCAGAGGCAACTGAAAAATGGAATAATAAAACGCGCGTTACATAAACGCTCGAAATAAATATTAAACGCCCCAGTATTTTAATAAGTGAATCATTTTCAATGGCAGCAGCAGCAGCAGCACAACACGCGCAGCACAAATTAATAAAATAAATAAATGCCAAACTAGATTTTTATTTATTTGCGGTATTTATTTTTGGCCTCGCTCACAGAAATAAATCAAACTGGACGCGAAACCGAACGCGAAGATTTTCGACTCGATGCTGCTGCTGCTGATGCTGCTACTAAATAAATCGAGGGGCGTCCATTAGTTCCAGGGGCGCATTCCACAGGGGCGTGGCATTTGTGGCCATATAGTTGGCTTTAGAAATTTACACGACCCCCATTGTCCGAATGCGTGGTCGGGCATTTTAGCAGTCGCGCCTTCACTGTTTGCTCTTCGAATATCCATTTTATTTGTGTTTTGATCTGTGTATTTATATATTTTTATTTATTTAACATCGTTTTTTCAACAACAGTCTCACAAAAAAAAAAACGCTTCTCGATTGTTTTTAGTATCTGATTTTTTTATTTACTTTTAATGAGTCGCCACCCGCCGAGCGGAAATTTCGGATGCTGCCGCAAGTCCACTAAAAGATTTTCGCGGTTTTCTCATAGAAAATGTAGATTGATCTCAAAGAGTTTCCAAACAACAACAAATATTGGCAGGAAACTTGAATATTATGCTGTATAGCTGTGAAAATATATTGAGATATATAGAAATACATATAGAAATATGTCAAATAAATATTTTGATAATATCAAATGGATATTTTTGGCTTTCCTTTTGATGATTGAAAATTAATTTAGCCAAGATCTTGATATTTCTTTCTTTCGGTGCAGAATAGAATTCGTGGCAGCTTGGTCCTCCTTATTCTCACTTGCTAAGATGTTTTACGTTTATTTTCCTTATAAAGTTGTATTTTTTTATGGCACGCAAATGACAGACAGACAATGAACGCGTCAAAGGCGGCCGGCAGTTAAGTAAAAGCTGTAAAAGCGATAAAAAGAATAATGCATAAAAAGTTGCTTATAAACTTCAGAGCTCCGGCTTAACCCCTAGTCGGTGGCCGGGGCCGAAGGCAATTACACTTCCTAGAGGGACCTGGGACCAGAGCCCAAAACATAAACGAATGGGAACTCTCCGACTTATCTGCAGTTCGCAGCTTCCAGTAATATATTTAAATTTATCGTCGAGTTTTTGTCTTTGCTTCGCCTTCGTCTGCGTCTTCATCTGCGTCTGTCTTCCACATTCACATTCGAAATTGACTTATTAATTAATTTATGCAGACACGTTTTAGTTTTATTATTTTTAAATTTGTGTAATTTGCTTTGCGGGAAATTCGGGCATATTAGGCTGTCCGAAAATAACCCCCAAGCCAGGTGGATTTAGCTACGATTCTAATGGATTACTGGGTAAGTCGCAGTCGAAGTTGGCCTTTTGTTGTATTTATCGTTTATTTCACAAGATACTTTTGTTGCTGCTGCCATTTTATTATGCCTTTGAGCATAAATTATTTAGCATTTGTGTGTGTTTTTCTTTTCATTTATATTGAGAGATATTTGAATGTTTTCTTATTTATATTTGCTGGCTAAATTTAACAATGTTTGTGATTTGATTTTTATGTCCCTGTCCCCGCTTGGAATTTAAATAAATTAAATTTTATTAGTAAAAATTGACGAGAAATATGCCGCGCTCAATGGCAATAACAAACAAGATAGTTTTGATTAATAAATGCGCCATCCATGGGGCTGGTGTATACACAAACTTTATGATGTAGCCAGCTGGCCAAGATGGATTTTATTATGATGGTTTCGGGGATGTTCTTTGATATCTCTCTCGCGAGTACAAAAACACTTTTTGTATACACTTTTATTATTTTATTACGACGAGCATTATGATGAATACGGCACACATCGGCCTGGGTCTGCATTCGCTGCGTTTATTGTCGCGTCATGCGTCCCCCAAAAAAAAGGCTGAGTGGGGCACGAAGGGGTTAAGCCGGTTCATGGCTTGAACAATAGTTTATATATATATTTTGGGGGGGAAACTATGTTTTTTTTTTCTTTTATTTTTTCATTCATTCAGACAATTGAAATGCTTTCATTTGGCTTTTTAAATGACCGCCTTGGGATGCTGTCTTGGCTGTGGCTGTGGAGCTTGTTGTTGGGCTCATTAGGTCGAGAGCCCCCCAAAGAGTTGTATAATTAGCTTCGAAAAACAACCATATTTCAGGCTTTAAGCATTAGATACGTCCCAGAGCGAATCTGTCAGATAAATGCTATTTTTAAGCTCTATATTTGATTTTTAGCTCGACAGCCGCCACACGCCGCAATAACTTGGAAAACAACTCCAACAGCTGATGGCCAACAGCCCGAAAAAAGAAGGCTAATAGCAACAGAGAGGTGAGAGAAATACTTGTAAGATTCTGTCTAGAGTTCGAAATGTATTAAAATTAAATTCAAACATTTCATCGCCGTTTGTCAATTCTTTTTATTTCGTTTCTTTTCTCGGCGTGTGCTTGTGTGACTTTTATATTTTTTTTGTGTGTGTTTTTTTATAACATTTGCGCATGCGCAAACTGCCAAACGAGCAAATTAATAATTAATGCAAATAAACACACAAAGCGACACGACCAAAAAAAACGAGCTGCTAAAAAAGATACGAAAAACAACAGCAACAACAGCGGATTCGCACAAAAGAAGATACAAAATCAGAACGCACGTGTAACAGAGCTTTGATTAATAAAGTAACCATTTAAATAAATATTATTAATAACGCCACTTTCGGTGGCTATAAATAAGCTCAGAGGCAACGCTCGAATCTGAATGGCGATTTGAAATTTTTGAGGGCGAAACGGGATATATAATATATATAAGTATTATACTGGCAAATCGCTAAGGAAAATACCTCGTATTCGTATTCAGAAAATATGGCATTTCATTCATTTCCGTTGCACCCAGAAAAGTGGTCGGGAAATGGGTGAAATAAAAAGCACTTTGTCACCGTGACAAAGGTGAAAAATGCCTCCACATATAGTGGCTTACAATAAAACTATATAATTACGAATGTGGCTCAGCTGACCGACGAAAATACTTTCGGGGGGAAATGGAAAATACATGCAATGAGAGGAGGAGGAGGAGTTGGAGCTGGCGGCTCTCTAAGAAAAGCCATTAATTAAAAACTATAAAAAATTACACGATCATATTTTATTGTATCCAACTACAGGCATTCGCTTCGTTTCTTCTCTTTTTTGTTTAATACTTTTTGTTGCCTTTATACATTTTATATTTTAATTGCCGGGCTGGCAGCGCGGGAGTCATCAACGTAAAAGTTTTCCCACTTTTTATTATTATTTAAATTTCTGTGTAATTACAGCGAGGACTGTCGTTCCTTTGTCTTCGCTTTATGCATATGCGATTAAGTATATTGTATTCTTTTTTTTATTATTATATTTTTAAGGGGGCGGCCCGCACTGCGAGGGGGAGTGGCAGCTGCCTTTAATGACCATGGCAGGCGTTGGCTTTCGATTGACATGAGCGCCTGCCGAGTGCCGACTGTATATGATATATGTATTTATTAGTTTGCTATAGCAGTAGCTATAGCTTGGGCTGCCACACTTAATTGTTGGATTCAATTGAACTTTTTTATAATTCAGCAGCGTATCAATTACAATTTACGTTTAATTACATGCAAGACGGTAGCCAGGTGCCTAATTAAAAGCCTTTCGAGGAACAATAATCACAAGTTAGCCATGGGGGACCACTTGGGGAATGCATGGCAAAGATAAAAGTATTTAAAAAGTGTATTAAAAAGCACTTAGATATGCCAGGAAAATTATATAAACTGCTCGAAAATTCTTATAACCTCTAATCGCTGTGATACTGAATAAAAATATTTATAAAGTGTATTAAAATGCTCAAAGATGTAAACTATTCTAGATTGAATCCAAGTATTTAAAATGATTTTAAAAATCTCTAAAATTTTCAAAGAAATATATAAACTAATCCATTTACATTACTATAAAGTCACATCGTTAAATTCCAAACAATTTCACGATTTCCAATCGCTGTAACCCCAATTGCATTGCAAACTCATTTCCATTCGCACTTTATCTGACAGATTTATTATAACATATTTCAGGGCTTTGAGTCAGCTGGATACCACTCCCTGGTAAATGGCCAGAATTATCGCTAATAAACCAATTTCATTATAAGCCGATGACATGAATCAGCCCTCACAGCATCTGGCCAGGCATTTACAGAAATGAAAAAAATAAAATTAAGAAAAGTCACACCCACCCATGGCTCCGCCATGTCTCTCTCTCTCTGTTAGTCATTCTTAATGCAAACTATAAATTTAGATTTTAATTTCGAATAATTATGCTCGTTTGCATAAGGTGGTCCCTGCGAGCAAACAAAGCCAAACAAAAACAAAAGGCGGGTGTAGTATCTTGAGTCTTGTATCTGGCGCACATGCGAAAGCAGTTCAAAGACCTGTTCGGCAGCCAGAAAATGTATAAAATAAAATTAAATTAAACGAGACGAAACGAAACGAAACCGAGGGGCAGGAAAATAATTACACAAATGCTCAACGTTCCCCAAGTAAATGTCAGAAAATAGTCGAGATTTTAGAGCACAAAAATACTGAAAATTAATAATAATAATAATAATAATGGGCAACGGCAATTAATCACTCACAGAAAATGCATCGAGAGGGAAAGATACTCGTTTATTCTGTGGGAACGTCTAAATTACAGGCCGCTGACGCAGCACATTGGCATTGTGCAACATTTTCAACATTTTCAATAATAAATTAATATACATACAACTAAATAGCAGCAGTAGTAGATGACACAAAGACCCCGCTCCGACTTGGGACATGGCAAACAGACCACCGACCATTGACCAAGTTGGCGTCGTCCATTCATCCATCGCACACGGAGGTGACTCAGCTCACATAAATTTAATTATAGCGCGGCGCGAAATTTATTTAGTTTTGCTCAGCCCATTATAAAGTAGGCAAACACACATACACACACACTCGCACATTAATGGGTATAAAAATATTTAATTAATTATGGCCAGCGGGAAAGCTAAACATACGCATATTCCTGGAAATGCGCTCACAAGACAAACTGTTATTATGACCAAAATAAATAAATAAATAAATACGAAAATAATAAAGTCGACTAGGGCTGGGCTCGAAATCGAGTTCCCATTTTCTGGGTCCCCAAGCGCGGCAATTTAAAAAATTAGCCAGCATTTAGTTTCCAATTTTTGTCGTGTGTTCCGAAATGAGCGGCACACATTTGCGACTCATTTGAATTTATTGCTGCCGGTTGCTGCTGCCGCTTGCCGTTGCTGCGGTTGTAATTAATAAAGTAAATTTGACCTCACACAGATGCAGAGACAACTCGAGGCGACAATATAATGAATGAACGCCAGCGATGAGAACAGCGAAATAGAGGCATGACAAATGTTTCAGCCTGCAATTAGCAGCAACTTGCAGATACAGATACGGATGCCAGGGCGAGTGTGGATATGCAAATGCAGCAGTGGCAGTAGCTGCTGCTGCTGCTGTTGCAGTTGCAGACCGAGCCTGAGTGTCTTGATAAATGTCTTTGACAGCGCAGAAAACAAACTGTGCAAATATTTGACAAAATACAACTATAAATATTGCTTAAGAATTAATGCGACGGCTGATGCCGCGGCCCCTGTTGCTGCTGCTGTTGCAGCAAATGTATCTGAAGTTGTTGCTGTTTGACAATTGAGGTTAATAGAATAGGAGCTGTCTATCTCAGGGATTTCATCTAAAAAGAAAACTTCAAAAATTTCAAGTTCTTTTGGTTAACTCCAAGACAAAAGTCTTTTCATAAATCAAGCTCTTTATTAAAGTTGCTATAATTTTCACCGCAACTGTGTGGCCTGCTGCTGTTTCTGGCAGACAAATAGACTTGTACAGTGACACCAAAAAGTGCGTGGACCCGCTGACAACTGGCTGAGACGCTGGGCGCAACTGTGGCTTGCGGCCTGTCAATGGCATACCGGCAACATCTCAGCAGCAACAGCAGCAGCAGCGCAACAGAACCGACTGCACCGCAGAATCAGCGTCGTCGAGGAGTAACGGTGTCAATTGGACGACCGCAGATACTCGGCATCCATCAGATACAGGGCGTGGTCCGCTGCAGGCCGACCACGAACTTAGCGTCTATCTTTTGTTTAAGCACATCTTCTGTTGACATTTCTGTTCGCCGTTAAGTAAATATTGAATAGAAAATGTATTCGTTGGGCAAATATTGTAAATACGATAGTTTCTGAGTTGATGTTTGCCTGGAAAGACGGCGACGAGCATACTTGCACATGCATTTGCATTTTTGTGCACAGGTGAGCCGGCGGCGGCGACTGTGTGTGTATCTCACGGATACGTTGCTATCTGCGAGACCTACTTGGCCATTTCCAGATGCCAAAAGGGCCCAGGCAGGAAGATAAAATGAAAAACATCTGCCCAGCGCAGCTCAGCTATTAAAAATCAACTTTCAATGACTTTCCAAACAATTTCCACTGGCTCCGGGCTAAGCGGGGAGCATTAAAAACATAACAAAATGAAGAAAAAACATAACGCCCCACTCCAAGACCCAAAAAAATATACAGACACAACTAATAAAATGCATAAATAACAGCAGAGGCAGCAGCAGCAGAAGCAACTCAAAAGTAACATTAAAAACTAAAATGGAAACATATGTTTCGCCTTACAAATTATATATCCAATCGTAATAATTACACGCCACAGCAGAGGGGAAATACACTGGGAAAATTCAGATTTTAAATGCAATTATTATTACAAAAATGTATAAAGTTCGTGATAGAATAATATAAATACAGGGAAAGAAAGGTTAAATATGTATATAATTATCATTATATAAAATGTAGTAAAATTTAATAATTTTATATGCTGAAAATAATAGTTGATATTACATTTCATTTAAAATAATATTCTAGTAATGAGATTTATATTTATTTTAATTTTTATGAAGCCTTAAAGAGGCAATGCTTTAAAATAATTTTTAAAATAAATATCTCCGCATCAAGTAAATTCTAAAATATTATTCTTAGTCCCGAAATTTAATCCCCGTGTATTTCTATATAATTCGATTTGGGAAGATCCTCACACCCCCTGCCACACCGACTCGCCTTTGTTCACTTCTTTGCCAAGCGGCCAAGCGGGGGTGCAACCAAAAGAACAATTGCAGCCGGGAAAAGAGAGGAAAGGAAAGGAAAACAAGAGGATGGGAATAAAACACAAACGAAGCAGATGAAGAGGAATGGCTAAATTAAGAAATGCAGTGCAGAGGGAGAATAAATAAATGAAAAAAAAGGAATTTGTTCTACGGCAAATGTACACAAAGTAATAAATATTGATGTGCGCGCGAGGAGAGGAGAGGGGGGCATCAACAGAGAAAAAAAAATAAGAAAAATAAAGAGAGAGGAACGAACATTCCGTTTACATGTGTTCGTAGCAGCACACAAGATACAAGATACATTTAATAATTCACAGATGCATTTCCAGCAGATGTGTTAAAATTCGTAGAGTAATAAAATAACAAATCAAATGCAGGAAAAGGCAACTTCAAAGGCCCCTTCCCATTCCCAATACTCTGTTTACAGACGCGACTCAGCCCGCCGAGATAAACAAACAAGGCAGAGCCATTAGATGATCCGGAGATGGACTTGGCGGGCGTTGCAGTCGGAGTTGCAGTTGAATCTCCACAGTCCGCACTCGATTTTGCTCGCTTTCCTGGCTAATTTCATGCCGAATTATCCACATGCCAAAGGATGCACAAAAGGACTCAAGCGACTGGCTGGCTGGTTGGTTGGAAAACCGCATGAAGTGTGCGGTGCCTCGGCGCAATCGAACCTTTCCAGCAAATTGCATTCGCATAAAGAAGAAACTGCAGTTGCACTCAGGCCTCAAGTGGGCGGATAAATGGGTGGCAAATGGGCGGAAAGACGGCTAGTGGGTGGTTGGAAAAGCGGCACAATTAAGTGCCAAGTGGAACCCAAAGAGGAAAGAGTTTTTTTTTAGTTGATTGCCAAATTAGAGGCGTTTTACGTTGGCTTTCCTTTTTTACGCATTACCTGCCGCAATACGTGCTAGTCATTATCCTGGCCACAAAAAAAAAAAAAAAAACTGATGAGGGTGTGATGTGGCACTAGAATTTTTCATGGAAAATAGGTGAAAATTGGATAGATAATACACCAAAATAAAATTCTGCTACTTAGGGAGAGTATTAAAATTTTACTATATATTTAAGCTGTGTTAAAATATATTTATTTTGTTCTACAAATTACATTTTTTGTAGTTTATTTTCCATCATATTTCTGATCGTAAATTAAAAAGTATTCAACTTAATTGTCACACAAAAACATTTCAAAATTTATCGCTTTCCTAAGCACTTATTTATTGAAGTACAATTTCCCAAGATTGCAATTACTTTTGGCATACTTATTGATGGTTATTATGGCGAGGCGACAGTTTTTCCTTTCGGTGTAAGTACTGTCAAATTATAACACATTATAATGCCATTTGCGGTGGTGGTGAAACTACCAGATGTACAAGATAATTTTCTTTAATTTCGGTTTTCATTTAAGCCGCCGCTATCTGTGTGTGCTCCCTTTGCAGAGTGAGTGCCCCTAATTGTTACAGGCTGCGGCAGCACAGTGTATCTGCAAGATGCACGTATCTATAGCTGTAGCTGTAGCTGTGCTTCTCTCGTATCTCCTGGTTATAAATATTGTATCTCTGGCCCAAGACGACTCTCGCAGATACACGACGTAGCCGTGTTTGTCCGCTTGTAATTGCGTAAACAGACTCGTACATATTTTATTTTATATTTTATTGTTTCGCTCCGCTGCGCTGCGCCATAAGGGCAGATACCTATAATTTTCTTGTGTCTTTCCTACAATGAAAACACACCGAGGCAACAGCAGCAGAAACTCAAACTGAAGCTGAAACTGAAACTGAGGCAGAAACAGGCTAAGGCAATAATAATCATCATCATCATCACGGTCCCCATCATTATTATCATCGTCATCGTCGTAGTCGTCATAAAGACAACAGTCGCGACTGCACTAACGATGGAAAAGTGTGTGTGTGTGTGTGTAGCCCACAATAAATGCGGAATAAATAAATAAAGTGTAACAAAAGGCAGCCAAATAAATGGAAATATAACAAAACTTAACGCAAGGAAAACAAACGAAGGAACGCAGCTGGAACATTAAGTGAAAGCGGATGGAATGGGCAGGAGAATGAACCCAGTGCATAGGAAAGTTTTCAAGCAGCCAAGGGCCATAAAAAATATATATATATATCTATTTGAAACAGGAAAAAATAATAATATATTTCAAGAAACTATTCATGAGAACAGAGTCAGAGGGGCAAAGTAATTATTTCTGGTTAGATTCTATCGGGCTTATATAAGTTATAGCTCTGATATACAAAAAATCATGGACCCTCAAAACTTAATAGTGGGTGGTACAAGGTCCCAACATTAAGGTTCTAAAATATAAACACTATCCAATAAACAATTACGATAACAAATCACATGGCAAATGTTTCCCCCAATAAACTAACGAATCTGATACTAAACCTATACTATATACCAATTAGCCAAATATTTTTCTATAATTACCCCCGAGGCAAGTGCACGGACTTGGGCCATGATTCGATGGCCATTGAAAAACCCAGATATACGCAGGGCCATAAAAATTCTATTGTCCCCCTGTATGAGTTAATCGTTTTCCTTTTTTTTCTGTTTTCATATTTTTCCTTTCTTTATTTAAACAATCACCGTCGGCCTGTAAATACAAAAAAGATGATTTGGCCAAAATCGGTCGAGTCACTGCGTCACAGTCCCACGAGTCATCCGGCTAACTTTATCAGTCTTTAATATAAGAACTACAAGAGCACTGATCACGTAGCGCCAATAGGAGAGAATTAAAAATAAAATAAGGAAAAAATAGGAAAAAAAGAGCACAGGGGGAAATCTTATCAGGAAATTACCAAAGCCAAGAGCTGGCATCGACGCGACTTAAGATTACAAATTGTTATTATGATTATATTGTTGTATTATTTGCGCGGCGATAAGATCTATGTGGGTTTATGGCCCGCTCGGGTCTGCCATAAAATAAATTACTTATTTATTTCGAGTGTGGCCCGGCTGGTCGGCCAACGAAAATTCCCTTTTTATATAACCTGGGCAAGAACAATTGCTGCAACGTTTATGGCCAGAGCTACAAACTAAAGAAATTATCGAAATTGCCTCGTAAATTATAGAATTCACATATAATTCAGGCGACTGACTGACTGAATTCCAAAGTGCCGCCCGGCCTTACGAAATCCTTTAATCTTTCAAATGGAAAATGCTTCTAGCCTCCATTCTCTGCTCTTTATATGTATATGTATAAAGCAGATGATAAGGGGCCCCATTATGAGGGTTTCCCATTGGCTACTAAATTTGATTTCCCTCCAACCGGGGTGGCCAACGATCGGCGGGTTTATGTAAAACCAGCGGACATAAATTTGATTTATTTACCGGCCCCGGTTCGAATCAATCAAAGACCTCTAATGAGCCCCGGACCGCACAGGAAACAGCCGGTGACATTTGGCTTAAGTTGGGCTTCGAACAAAAAAGAAAACTACATAAATAAGGAAAGATTCACACGCTCAACAAAAAAAATCGGAGAAGTAAAAAAGAAAACCTAAGCTAACCATTTCCTCTGGATCGCGAGAGTTCAAGCAACCTGCTTTGCATAAAACCAACCCGAAGAAGCAGAACCCAACGAGATGGAGATACCCATGGAGCAATTATGACTAACGCCCGAGACAAAGAAAAACGAGGGGGGGAAATTTTGGAGGAAAATCGAGGAAAGGAAAGGAAAGGAAAGGAAAGGAAAGGAAAGGGGCCCGGCCCTTGGCTGTCAAAGAACTTTCAGCACTCGCAAATTTTCTGTAAAAAAACAATTCGCAAACGCACAAAAGAAAAGGCAGGGCAAATACAAGGAAAAGTCAAGGAACTCGCACAAAAATTTGCAGAGAAAATGATGGGGGGGAGGTGATGGGTGTTGGTAGGGAAAACCCTCTTGAATTAGAGTTTCTTGTGACTTTTCCTGACTGCTGGGTTTCCCCAATGCTGCGTGTGTGTCTCCGCATCTCTCTCTCTCTCTCGCAAGCCCAAGTCCTACTCTGGCTTCTATGAATGAAAATGCCATGAAAACGTTAAGGAGTGGGGCGAGGGGAAAACTCAAAGAGAGAACACTCTCGGAATTGACTGAGGAAAAGTTGGACTCTATTAAGTAACAGGCTCCCAGCTTCATCGTCCTACTGCCGCCTTCCTTGCGTCCGGGGAGTTCCCCCCTAAGTGACGTCGTCAAATTTTGGTGGTTTTGCGGCATGAGAAAAAAGTAAAAGAAAATGGGGGCGCCTCTCACTCTGCGCTTTTACTGCCGTCTATTTCTTCTTGATTTTATTTCTCATTTCATTTCAATAAATTAACAAAGGAACAGTAAATTGTGCGAGAAGCAAGAAGCTGCGAATAATATGAGAAAATCAAGGGGCAGCCAAGGGTTTTTGCTCTCTATTTCTAATTCATTTTCCACGCATAAATATGCAGGCAACTGGCCCTGGAATTTTATCTTTATACTATATACTAACAAGTTACAGTGGAAAAAATGGTAAATTGTTATAAGTTTATAATGATTTTCAGCTGGAAAATATTACATTTCTTCGCTAAAGATACTTGAAAAGTTTGCTTCTTATGGAAAATATTGTGCCATATTTATTTGTGACTTTGAAAATGATTCATTTCTTAGAAATAATTATGATTTATATTGTTTATAGTCCTTAGAATCATTTTCTCGAATGATTATTTGCTTAGTGTACAAGCTGAGTTTCATATTCATGATTTATTTACTTAAGTTCAGAGTTTTATATAAACAAATTGAGTGCAAAATTAATGTGGAAAAATATGCCGGCTCAAGAATAATGCTCAATGTCATACATTAAGTGTTTATAAACAAAAAAAAAATTGAGAAAAACATCGCCAAGAATGCTGGCAAAGTGCAAAAGTGAGGGAAAATCGGAGGCGCATTAGTTGCAATTATGGAGAATCAGATGCACGAGACGAACAAATCAAATATTTGTGCGACTTTTGTTTGCCTTGCCATCAATTTTTGCCAATTGTTTATAATTTTGTTCATTTTCTCTCTCACTCTCTGTGGCCCTCTCAGTTGCTCCAAGCCAGTTTTGTCCCCGCTTATGTGTGTGTGCGTGCATTGTGCAATTTTCGTCATTAGCATTAAATGTTGTTGAATTATTTTTCAAGTCGCTGACGCACTTAATGTCGCGACCTCGCCCTCCCCACCACCCCTGGTGCCCCTTGAGTCGTTTTTCTTATACAAATAGTAAATCAGCTTTAATTTGCAATCTAATAGAAATAACAACGAATAAGGTAAATGCGGCCTGCGGTAAATGCAAAAGATTTCGTTAATATGCATGCACCCTGCACCCTGCACCCAGCAACCGCTTTCCCAGCCGCAAACGATAAATAAGTGAGCGGCGTACGCGGCGTATGCGCATTATGCAAAAGCTTCGGAGAAAGGGGGTCTTTGGGGTCAAGAGGAGCGGGGAAATGGAACTCGACTTGAAAATATCTATGCTTGGATGAGTTTTTCTTTCCATTATAGAGCTCTCTAAGTACCAGTTCTACTCATATAATGCCTCTCTCTCTATATATGCATATATATATATATATTAATTGCTTAGACGGGGCAATTATTTATTAATATTTATTAACGTGCTTCTGTTACTTTGTATCAGATTTGAATTTAATGATCTAATTTATTCCTGAGATCTGTGTCATGAATATTTGCATGTAAGTGGATTTAAAGCCGTAAATATTAGTCACAATGATCACATGGCTGGCTTGATGATTTCATGGTTTTAATAGATAACCTCTGCAATTATTACTCATTATTCAAACAAATCTAGGCATTTATTTTTTTGTTAGTTTATTAAATTCTTTAACTATTTAAAGGTATATTTCATTTAGGTAAATTGGATCATCGATGTATAAGATCTTCAAAATTAAACAAATTCATCATTTAAATTATGTTGGCTCTCTTTCAAAAGATATTTCTGATTTTCTTTTCCGCTTCTGGGAAAAAATCAATTTGTCATTAAGACAGTTTCAAACAAGAATATGTAAAATCTTAAATTTATTAATTAACCCTAATCTATTCTATGAATAATTTTATATTCATAGACTTTCTGCCAAATAAATTCGAATTAACAAAAACCCGAAACTTATGTTCAAAAGATGGCAATTCTGTATCTCAAAAGAACTCTTAGATTCCATTTTCTGTTTGGAAAAAGTCTCAAATATTTAAAGATCTCATTAAATATTAAAAAGTATATATTTTATATTATTTTAAAACAATATTCAAAGAAAATATCTCAACAGTCACTCACCCTCTCTTCTTCGCGAATCATTTCGGCAATTTCTGGCTTAATTTCCATGTCATCGTGATGGGATCCCACCGATGAGGCAGAGGCACTGCCTCCTGCCCCAGCTCCGCCTGTCGGTGCACTGGCTCCTGATCCTGCTCCCGAGCCAGCTCCCGATCCGGAGTTTGCTCCTGCAGCGGCAGCCGCCAAAGCACTGGCCATGGCATGGGAGTGAGCCAACTGATGTTGGGCGGCCAACTGCTGGGCGGCAGCAGCGGCGGCATGGTGATGCATGGCGGGTGGAGGAGGTGGCACAACGGCGGCATGATGAGCGGCAGCGGCCACAGCTGCTACCATGTGCGGCGGCAGAGCAGACTGGGCGGCCACTCCGCCGGGCGGAGAGTGCATGGCAGCCGAGCTGTTGCCATTGCTGTGGCCCGAAGCAGGTGGCGGCGAAGAGCAGTTCCGCTGGGATCCTCCAGCGGAGGAGCCACCGCCTCCATTGCCACCCGACAGCGACTGGGGATTGGGTGAGGCGAAGGGATTGCGCACGATCGTCGAAGTGGTCATGGCCAGCGGCTGGTTGGTCTGATTCTGGCCAGGAGTTGAAGTGGAGCCACGCTCCGAGACCTCAGACTCACCGCCCTGCAGCGATGGACTGGGCGTGGCAAAGCTACCATCCCGGGAGCGCTTTCGTTGTCTCTTGTTCAGATCCAGGGCGCCGTCGGGCAGCAGGCGAGGCCTCTTGGCCTTGAGCTCATCATCCGGATCGGTTTCGTCGTGCTGGCGTAGAATGGCAGTGGCTGCTGCCGCCAGCTCCTCGTCGTCATCATCGTCATAGACTGACATGGGATGGGCAGAGGCACCGCCGTCTCCGCGACCTGCACTAACCTCCGCCAGGCCCCGGATCTTCAGGGTTTCGGCCACTTTAAGCAGAGGATTTATCTGATCCTGGCAAACATTGATCTCGCCCTTGTACATGAACTCCACCAGAGCCTTCAGATCCGACCAGCTCACGTCCCTCATGATGATAATGGGATGCTGGCAGGGATTATCGTAGAACAGGGCTTGGAAGTAGGGCGAGCAGGCAGAGAGGACCATCTTGTGTGCCTTGATCGACTGACCCTCACAGGACAAGGTGACGTCCACAAAGGACTCGCTCTGCAGCAGCTCGTCAAAGACATTGGTCAGGTTGGACTGGTAGTTGTTCCAGCGGAGACAGAACTGTTGGTTGTCACCAACGCCGCCACTGGGTGGAGCCAGCTTCCGGCGAGGAGTCTTCAGCTCCGGGCTGCTCTTGATCTTGGCCTCCACGGGAGGTGAGGCTGATGCCTGGCCGAACTCAAACAGGGCCGATCCCGCCAGCTTGAGGCTTTGCTGCTGGGGCTGTGGCGAGACGGGCAGAGAGCGGGACTTCTTGGCCTCCAGGCGGAGACGCAGCTCTGGATCATCGGGATCGCGGAGACCCACCACCTCGCTGGAGGTCAGTGGGCGGGGCGGTGGTGTCAAAGGCTGTTCGTTCTCTAGACTCGACTTTGGCTTTAACAGGACTGTGTTTGCTGTTTCTGAATCCTTTTCCGTGGTCTTTATGACACCTGCATCGGACAGGTCCTTCTCTGTGTGAGGATCTGCCTCTTTGGGTTCCTCAAAAGTGGCTTCCACTTCTCTTTCCGGCGAGGATCTGCGATCACTCTCCTCCGAGTCCTCAATGAGGGGTTGTGCTACCATTTTGGGATCCTCTACGGTGGGCATTGTGTAGTCACTCGCCTCGAATTGATCTCCCTCGTACTCCGACTTCATTTCGAAGTCCATTAATTGTTTGGTCATGTCCATGGTTCTGGATGTGGTTTCCGTTTCAATCTGATCAAGCTAAGATACCTTCTCGCTGATTCCTAACACATTTTTAACCGTGCCTTTACGAGAACTTTTCCGGGGAGCAGTTCAAGCGCTGGAAAAGAGAAAATTTTGACATGATTTTCAAGACAATTAAAATTAAAATTCATATTCAAAGGAAACTATAAACTGGCGATTTCGCACATTTATCCCATCATCTATCAGTTTAAACTAAAAATTTTAAAGATAGGAAAATATTTCAATGAGCATTCGAATTAGAATTCTTTTGTAATTAAAACCTATATGTTTACCTGCACGAATTTATTGTTTTTGGGTTCTTAAAAGGCTTATGTGTACTTATTGAAATATTTCCGATTGGCTAATGAATTTAAATAGAAAATCTTCCACAACAAATTTATAGAAATGAGTTTTCTACTTGCCTTCTCAGATGTCTAAACCCCATTTGTATATAAAGAAAAGGAAATGAGTAATTTAGCATTATTTTCTGCTAGAAAAAATATACAAAGCTTTTGTTGTTTTTCCTTAGAAAGAGATTACTAATATGTATTGCTTATTATTTGCATCACTTAATTGAATATAGTATTCGGTTGTATCTACTTAATATCTTTGGAAGTATTTCATGCATATCAAGCGCTGGCTCTTAGTCATAACTCTATTAAATAAGCCTATTAATCTTGCTCCTACTCTGTTGCTGAGTCGAAAATTTCCATGAATTTCTATTAATTTATGTTTAGTATTTCCTCCACAAAACCCACCACCCACCATCTGCCGCCTGCCGCCTTTTCTGGCACCACCCACCGCCCGCCCATGGCCAGAAATGTGCTTTATTAGCTAAAAGCTAAGCACACATTTATTTATGTTTAATTTGGCTTAATTTATATTACTGAGCTGCAATTATTTGTAGGCTCCTCTGCTCGGCATTGTATTTATACTCATCTATATACATGAACGGGCGTATGAATATATATATGTGCATATATATCTATATATATATGTAGTAATTGTGTGCGCTATTATTGCTTATTTTGTATTGTTGTCTCTGGATCTACTTGCATGCGCACATTGCCCATCTATAGATTTATATTTAATTAAATATTATTATTTATGGCAGCGCTGAGAGGGATAGAGAGAGAGCCAAAAGTAATTATATTTATTTAAATATTTTGTATAATTTTAATTTATGAGTGTGCTCGGGGGATGGGCGGGGTGAGTTTCGGAGACTGGAAGGCTGAACTCCCACCGAGGGGTGGAAAAGTTTCCGCAGCTGTCATAAAATTTAATTATATTTATTATTATTGTTATTATAATTCTTCTTCTTGCTACTTTTTATGTTTATTATTATTTCATTCCAATTAAATCTTGTGGCTGTAGCCACGACTCGACGTCGACGACTGTTATTATTTTTGTTTATTTTATTGTTGTTGCCGGAGCGAGAGGAGAGAGAGTCATCGCCGAGGGAGCCTCGCCCCCCGTCCATCAGTTCAGTTCAGCTCAGTTTTTCCCCCCCTACTGCCGCCGCCCGCCCTTGGAGAAGAACATTTTCTCTTGGCAGCTTTTCCTCCTCTCGCCTTTTTGGCAACTTTTGGTTTATTGTTATGGCCGCGCTCTGCCTTTTGTTATTCCTTTTATTTATTCATGTTTGTTGCTGTTATCGTCGTTGTAGCTGCCGACGCCGCCGTTCGCATTAAATTTGATGCTTCTTTGGAAAAAGTCAGTCTCAAATAAATAAATAAGTAAATTGCCTAAATGCACAAAAAACAAATCCACAACTGAAAATCAAACTCAAACTCGGACTGAACAGAACTGGAGTGAGTTTTTCGGAAATCATTTCAACGTTTTCTTGATCTCTCATAGTTGCCAATTGCTTGGGCACTTCCTGTTTCCTCATCATTTTTTATTTTTGATTAATTATTTATAACGAGCGCAGCTGTTAAACAACCAAAAATAAAAAAAAGCACACTAAAGGGAAATAAACAACAACGAAATGAGAGCCATTTCTGTGCACAGAACAAAATAATAATAATATAATAAATATATATTAATATTGTAATTATTATTATTTGTGTTAATATTTTGAATTTAAATTTAACTTTCACAACTAGAAATAAAAATATTTTTAGAAGCCCAAGTAATTATATTCAGTTATATTTACAAAGTTAATTGATTAAAATGTATCTTTACTGTACTACTTTTATAAACACTAATTTTTCAGCTTGTTTAAAATCTCTTGAGACTTTAGAAAATTATAAAACTGACTTGATTTTTTTTTTTTTAATATAAATTATATCAATATTAAATACAATTAAAGTTTGGTAAAGATTTTACATGAATGAATTATATTTTAAAGTAATCGTTTTCCTTTTAAAATCAAGTAAATATTAAAATACTTTACCAAGTATTAAATAATAATTTTTTTAAAAGAACGTAATGTAATATCAACAAAAAATATTAATCATTTTCAATGTTTTACTTTCAAATTTCAACCGTTTTTTTCCGGTGTGCCCTCTGTATTTATTTATTATTATTTTTGTATTTATTTATTTAATTTCGTCTCGAGGTTGTGGATCCTTCGAAGCTCGCAAACACACACAAAAGCACACACACACACAGAGAGTGAGGGGGTTGGGAGTGGGGTTGGGTGTTGCTGGGTGGATTTTCAGACAACGAGGCACATTTATATATTGTATATTGTATTTATTTATTAACGCTTATTTATTATTTATGCAGCAAGTAATAAATTACACAGGGCTGCTCCTGCTGCTGTGCCAGAGTTGGCTGCGAGTTTTCTCTGGGTTTTCTCCTTGCGGAAAATGTTTACAAACTGTTTTTGGCGCGTGCCACCCACTCGGTGGCGGTGAGGCACTCGGAAGCAACTCGCAAAAGTTGCTCCTTCGCGTAAGTTTTCTTCTTAATTCCTGGGCGCCCAAAGACGAGGCAGCAAGCTGCTGCTAGCAGTGGCAGTAGCAGCAGCAGCAGCAACATCGTAGCCACGGCAGCAGCAGCAGCAACACCATAGCTTTTTACGACCTTTCGGTGGGTGGGATTGTGTTATAAATTAATAAATTACAATTTCTTTGGGTGGAACGCAAAATGCGCGGACTGGATAATTTATATATATATATATATAGTAGATATATATACACGGGTATACTATTTCTATAAGGTTGGAAAATCGAGGAAAATCGATTTTCGTGCAACGCCAATTAAATGCAACCTGCTCAGGCATTTGTCGTAAATAATACCACACTATAATTATCTTTAATAATCACGTACACTTCGGTTTGGTCTCCTTGGGCACACACACTCTGCTTTCTTTCTGGGTTTCTGCCGTTTCTCACTGTGTGTTTTTTGTTTTTGTTTTTATTCGTGGTAATTATGAATATTAATAATGCAACTTCTGGTGTTTATTTTTGTTCACTGCATGCAACACATGCTGCAACTAATCGTTGTTGTTGTTGCTTCACTAGTCACTTGTTGTTGCCGCTTCAGTTCTGCTTGTTGCTATTGTTGTTGTCACTAGACTTGCTTATGCTGTTGTTGTTGTTGCTCGAGTTTTTTTTTTGCCGTGAAAACAAACGTGCACTCACGCCGAAAGTAAAATATCTACTGAATACGAATCCACTGAAGTAAAGTATCTGCGGCACATCGGGCAATGAATGAAACTCGAGACTGCTCAGCCAGCGTCGCCGTCGACGTCGGCAGTGAGAGCGTTCGCGTCCGTTCGAAGGGGTAGGAGAAAGGCGAGAGCGAGTGGGTGAGAGCGCCGGACAATTTTCCGGTTTTTGCGGCGAATTCGTTAAGAGTACGCAATGGGTTCTCTTACGAAGAGAGATCTAAGCAACTAAAAACTAAATTTTGATTTTTCGAGTTTTTTTGTGTGCTCATTTGAAAGATCCTCTTGAAAATTTCTAAAGTAGCTAGAAATTCTAATGATAAACAGGGGGGAATTATACAGAAAAGTATTAAACATAAAGAAAAATTCGTACGTTTGTTGATATATTTTAGTATTTATTTATATACAGTTAAAATTATAGATTGATCGCTTCATGTTCTAATCTTTTTATATATTTTTTATGGTATTTGTATTTTTCTTAAATTCTAAATATTGATCTTGATCTGCTTTGTATCTTAAAAAGGAAATATAATGAAAAACCCCATCAATTACAGTTTTTATAAAATTGAAAGAATATCGATAATACCGAAGACTTTTTTAAAATTAAGTCTGTTCTTACTAAAAACCTTTAGTTGTAGAGAATTATTGCCGCTAACATAAATTTTACTTAATTGTTGTGCTAGTAAATAATACACAGATAAACATATAGGACTTAATTCAGAAATCTTTACATTACAAAATGATAGTTACTTAATTTGTACAATTAAAATAAGTGTTTATTTTCCTCCGATCTTGATGGCTGAAAACTTAACATATATTAGTTTTGATATTAATTCTCGTTTAACAAATTCCTTTGATCATTAGGTGAATCGTTATATCCAGGAGTAAACCAAATAAAACCAAATAAAGAATATTCATTCGTTTTTAAATTAAAATCCAATTAAACTTATTTTAATTCTTTGCATTTAGTAATTATAAGATATAGTTTTAATGGCAAACGATTGTATCTAAATAATTGTGTTTTTGATTATATAAAAGGTAATATAGTTTTTAAAATAGTTAAACATGTTTGGAAATATAAATTTCTGTTATTTAAATGTCATGTTATTTTTGTATTTATTTATTAATTTATATTTTTGTTTGACTTTCAGAAAATCTCACAACTTTATACTATAGTAAGTTTGCAAGATTCTTTTAAATTTTAATATGAAAATAAAAATATTATACACATCTGCTAATAAGATAAGATATTACAGATATTTTTAGGTTTTCACTTAGCTTAATTTTCATTTAAACAAATTCCATGCACAAAAACTGGTCTCTTCAATCACCTGCCGCAATATCTCAATCTTTGAAGAATAGGCATTCAATCAAAATCAGCCATATTTCACCCAAACTCATCCCATAAAAAAACCCCCTAAGTTAGAATCGAAGAAAATCGCGAATCAAGAAAGCCAAGCAAACTATAAAAGCCTAAAAACGCCAAAATCGGCGACTTGAAGAGGTGAAGAAGCAGCAGCAGCAGCTGCTGCTGCAACAGCAACTTGCAACGGCAACAAAGCGCTGCAAGAAAGAGAGATGCTGACCAATGTCCGGCAAGAAAGTGTTGCCAATAGTTGTTGCCAACCCTCTGGCGGCAGCTCCTTTAGCCGTTGTTGTTGGCTTGGCCCAAAACTATGGCAAAAAGAGCAGAGAAAAACGGCGCTCGCCACTTGGCAACGCCCCCAAAGCTGGCCGCAATGCCAGCGCCGCATGGGAGTGAGTGAGCCAGCAATCTAGGTGCTCCCGCACACACACACACAAGCACCCATTTGGGGCACAGAGAGAGTGTGGAGAGGGGGCCACAACAAAAAAACGCGAGCCCCAACGAAACGAACGAACGGAAAACGAAGCTTCGGCTCCACTCTCTTCTATGCTGCTGCTGCTGCTTCTTCTCCTTGGAGGTGGCAACGAAAAGAGCAAAAGAGCACACACAAAAGCCGAAAGGGGAGAAGATAAATTGGCAAAAAAAAAAAAAAACAGAAGGGGGAAAAACTAGAGGAGAAGAAAAGGAGGCAAAGACGAAGGCAAGTGCAGTAGTGCATTGCCAGTGTTGTTTTCCCACTGACGTCACTTGGTAGGCGGCGCTACGAACGCATTTTTAATATTCGGCTCTCTTCTTGTCATTGCATTTGTCGTTTTTGTTGTAGCTGGTGTTGTTGTTGGGGCACGCACCTCCGCTGTGGCAATTGTTGTTGCTAGTTGACACGTGTGCGCAACCAATAACAACAACTAAAATAAAGCCCTCTCCTTAGGTGTGTGTGTGTGTATGTGCGTATGATTTTGTATATTTTGCATATTTTATTCCATTTGCCTCTCTCTTTTTTGTGACCTTTTTTGCGTTCGTGCTTTCGAAACGAGCCTCCACAGTGCTTCGTGCTCGACGCCGATTGGCCCAACCACTGCAAAACATATATATATCTTAAAGATATATACATATATTTGGGTTTGGGGCCATATGAAATACTTTTATATGTATATATATATATATATATATATATATGCATATATAAATCGGTGGGCGTACATGGGCAAAAAAGCGTATCGCATCGCAAAAGATTCTCTTGGCGAATCGCTGACACGATTGCTTTTTTATATATTCTTCTTTATGTTTCAGCTTTCTTTTCCAATTTCTTTTGTTCAGAGATTTATTTTTCTTGAGATGCTTTATTTTCTTTAGTGGAAATTGTAGGGCATAAAAATGGGGTGACCACTATGCGTATGATTAATATTTTCACCTTTCACAAGTTACTACTTTTTGTCAAGCTTTTTAAGGTTAATTCCAGTTTTTTTTTAATAAATCTTAAAATATATAATTGTTTAAATTTAATATAGGATTAAATAAATTATTAACTATATTATTTAGAAGTTTTTATTCGAGATACAAATATTACGTATACGTCGCCATAGATTTGAAGCCATTTTGAATGGCAGCTAAAAGTATGCAATAAAAAATGTGAAAAATATGGCAAAGTTTTCAATGAATTTAGTGATATTAATTACAATAAACAATTAAAAACGTAGCTTAATATTTTAAGCATTAATTATTTTAGAGGTCGAATTCCTTGAGAAAAATAAAACTGATAGGTAATATTAATATTTAAGTCGCGAAATTTTATATTTAGGTAAAGAAGACAGCTAAATTATCCTTTACTGTACTGCCTAATACTGTAAATATGATAATTTAGCATAAACAAATACTTAAGAAGTATAACTAAAAAATGTATTTAATCTTATTTAATTTTTTTAAAGGTTGTAACATAAAAAAAAAATACTTTTCTGAACATTTTCGTTGGTTGTACAGTACTTTCAAAACTCTTCGATCTTCGCTTAAAGCATAAATTGATTTCAATAAAAGTCTAGCATTTTCTCACCTTCGATGGCAGATCCTTTCTAACTCCTTCTATTTCTTGGCTTTTCACCCAATATTTGGAGAGGCAGCGAAAAGCGCGACGGCGCTTTCATGGCGGAAATGAAGGCCCTTTCCGCTTGACAAGTCCGAAGATGGCGACCGGAGTGCAGTTGGATACAAAAAAAATAACACACACACAACGAAAAATCGGAAAACTAACCGGTCCGCTGGGAAAGGAAACTAGCGCGCTTCCGTGCAGCAGCGATGAGGAAATTCAAAGTGAAATTATCGGAGCAGCGCGAAGAAAGCGTGTGGAGTAACAGGTTCGGGGGCAGTGGTCTGGAAACCACGTTAAAGGACATCCGCTGGCAAAGTGAAAGAGTTCAAATTGAAAAAAAAAGAAAAACTCCCAACCCCAACACACTTACGGCCAAAAGAGAAAGCGATGGCCAAAGAAATGGCGACAGGAAATGGCCAAAGCCACTGAAAGGCGGTGCTTCGATATTAAGTTTGTCCATATTGAAAATGCCCTGCAGAATAGGCAAGGTGCTTCTCTAATATATAAATATTTAAGAATTAAAATGAGTGGGAAAATTTTTTTTTAACAATTTTTAGAATGTCTTTTCTATAATTTATAATTTGCGACATATCAAGAATTTATTTATTTTCCCTGCATTTTTTATATCTTTCAATAAAAGCAATTTAGAGATCCTAGAAATTTATTTCATAGTTCCATTCCCATTCAAATTTTGTATATTCTTTAAACCACTGAAAGAGTAAAAAATCCTAATGAAAATAGAAGTAAAGAGGGACCTCTGCCTCTGTGTCGCCAGCAGAAGCTGAATATGGGAAAGAGTGAGTGGGAGGGAAAAGGGATATCGAAGAATACATAGAAAGTCTAGAGCATTTCTGTGACCATCCGTAGAAGTGGCATAAAAGGAAAATTTCAGTTTCCTGCCAGTTTTTTCAAGCCTCTCTAAAAGGCTTCTTGAAGGCTCTTCAAGGCAGTCAGATATTCGAATCAAGGACAAACAGAATGATAACAGTAGCAAAAGTATAGTAACCTTTAAGGTTCTGTGATAAAAGTGATAAACAAGGATAGAAAAAAACCCCTGAATTTTTAAGAAATCTGTGATCTAGAAATTTGGATTTATTCATAATTATACCTTGCTTTCATTCACAAGTTTGCAGTGAAGGAGAGATAAACCCTATATATGCATTCTTAAACAGAATTAATAGGAGAATCAATCTAGCCAGGTTTTGAAATTTTATTAGGAAAATTGTAGTTTTGAAAAATCAAAAATACAAAAGTAGCTTATTAAAAATCATGCCAATGTTTTTTCTTGCTTCATAAAAACCACTCTTAAAACATAATAAATTTTCTAAATGGAAACTGAAAAACCTTTCCCGCTTCCATTTTAAGAGCCTTCTTAGCGATGCTATCCTGCAGCTTGCATATGTTTTTCGCTGGTCCTTTGCTCTTTTCCCCCTTTTCCCACCTCTATCCCAGGGATTTTCTGCTGGTGGCCACTGCGGCTAAGGCTGCTTAAAGTGTGGATCACGCAAAACCAACGAGCGACGCAGAAAAAAAAAACACCGGAAAATGAGACTGCCGGGCACCGCAACTGTGGATGATGGCAGCGGGGGGAGGGAATCCTGGAGAGGAGAAACCGCCGGCGGAGGGGCAACAAAAGAAGTGGCCACATCAGCAGCAGCAGCCACCCGGCCGAGACCACCGTTGCAGCCCCTGGAGGTCCTTCGTCGGCCTCGGTCAATTGGGTAGCCACCCACTTCGTCCTTTTTTCAGAAAATTGCGCATACGCGACGTCGTCGCTCCTCATCCTCGGAGGAAAGGAAGGCCTGCGTCGGAGGCGTTTTCTCTGCCGTTTTATTTCCCGACTTTGGAGCCTGGCAAACGTGCGCCAGCTAACAAAAGAGTTTCTAATGATTTTTGCGCCATGTTTGTTGTTGCCAACAATGCACTGCAATGGCTATAATAATTAAAAATCGAACAAGAAATAATCTAAAAAATGTTCATTACATAAAAAGCGATCGTATTGGAAAAATATAAATAAAGAAGACAATCTCTGCCAATCTTTCTCTGTAAACATATTTCAAAAATTCCTACAAATATTCAAAAATATTTTTAATAATATTGTTAAAAATTCCTTCATAAAAATATGTTATATTTAATATCCTTTCTTAGTCGTTTTCTCCAATGATTTTCTTCAGTGCCCATTGTTGTCCTTGTTGTCGTTGTTGGCGGTGCCTGGAGAGGACACGGAAATGAAAATCGAAAGAATTGTTGACCAGGCCTCTTTGTCTACACCTCCTTCGCCGCTTTTGGGGCCCATGCGAATGCAAATAAATTCAATCGATAGCCGGTCCAAGTTGCCATTGCCATTGCCAGAGTGGTCACTGGCCACCATCGTCTCGCACCGCAGCGAACTTCTCCACCCAAACCTTTGGGCCATGTATGCGTCTGCAGCATTGTTTGGCTTATTGCGGGGCTCTGAGTTGGGGCGGGGGAGGTGGATATACCAGTGGGTGGGATGCGTACTGCGGACCTCCTCCAAGTTGCCGCTCGCGAATCCTATTATTTAGAAAAGCAGAGAGAGCACCCACCGAACCGTCCAGTTCTGTTCTAAGCTGCGAAATGAAAATCCTCTTCTACGGAAAAAGGGGGCCAAGGGAAATGGGAATTGTGGGGAAAAGGCGGAGACGGCAAAGTGGGAGACACATGCTCAAGCCCAAAACCAACACAGAGGAGCCGCTGCTGCATCTGTCTGTTTCTCGTTCTCGTTCTCGAATTTTCCGTGCGATTTGCAAGCGCAACATTTCCACCAAAAACCCAAAAACAAACAGACGCAGTTCACTCGCAGAAAATATGAAGGTTTAAAGGGTTTCTCTCAGTGTTGAAAAAAAAAAAAACAGAAAACAAATTGTTTATATACAAAATTATATGCAGACAAGCTGACAAAATTTAATTACAAAATTAATTTATGTAAAATAAAGAGGCTTTTACCTTCAGGCTTTTAAATAAAAAAATCTTCAAAAAATATATACATAATTACCAATTTAAGCAATATTATTAATCCATCAAAACATTTTCTTTGGGTGTGCCAAAAGCCAAAGAAAATACTCTCTCCTTCGCCAGGATTTTCAGCTAACATTTTCCCAGCATTCTTCGGGACGAATCCAAATGGTGGGGGCATGGGGCGTTCCTCAAGCGGAAACGCAATTTCCAGGCCTCCAAAAGACAACAAACAGAAATTTGTTTGTGCCAAAGAACATTGGAGGCAGCTCCACGAGTGCAAAACAGCAAAACAGGTAGATGAGAAGCGAGGAGGGAGGGGAAGGGGAGGGGTCACCAGAGGTGAGGACGGACATCCACCGGGATGCACCTGCCTTTTTGGTTTTTCGGTGTTTGATTATGCGTTGGCTTTCCTCATTTGGCCAATGGCCAGTTTATCATCAGCATTCTGTTTGTCGAAGACGCTTTGCATTTCTTCTTTTAAAAGGCCGGAAAGAGTCCCAGCCAAACTTAAATTTACCCAACTCCTGGCTTTGGTTTGGGCCGCAAGTTGTCTTCAACGAGGTCTCATTAAAAGAGCATTTAGCTCAGCCTTAATTAGGAGTATGGGAAAGGTTCAAATTGGCAAAACCAAAAAAAAAGGTGAGGAGATGGCCAAGTACCAGCGAAAGGTTTTGGCAAGCCGCAAAAGGGCCAACAAGTGGCTTATTGTTGCCACACTTCTGCGGAAGTCAAAATCCGTGTGTTCTAACACAAATAAATCTGCTTTCGAGCTCATCTTCCACAAAAAAAGATTGAAAAACAAAGGGAATGCTGGCAAAAAATGTTATAATAGAAGAACAATAAATACTCTCTTGTCTTAATTAAATAAATATATTTTTAAACAATCTCTAAATTAATATATTTCGAGGATTGATCAGTGCTGTGGGGGATTGCAATTTTTTCTTTCTGAAAACTAAAATAAACTTAAGCAATATCTCAGTTGTACTTTAATTTTATCCTTTGATTCTAATTAATCTTGGCATTTATACATTGTGCTATTTATTTAATAAATATATTTAAATTCCCCAGCTAATTATTTTATATATATAATCCAATAGTTAATCTTCCTTTATAATTACTATTTCACCTAAAACAAAATGTCCTTAATTGCTTCCCTGAGTTCATTACCTAACCAAGGGTATCAAGCACAAAGCCAGCACATTTTTCAGCTCCGTTAGCTGCTCTTTGCAACCTCACTCGTCCTGAAAAGCCACAAGGACGATACCCAAAAGGCATCCCAAGCTCGTCAGCCTGTCACCCAGACAGACCCCAACTGCAAAAACCCAGCCAGACTCCGCGACCGGCGTTATTGTTAAATATATATGTGTATATATATATATATATATATATATAGAAAAAGATTTGCCAGTTTTTACTCCACTCACTTGCCTGTCCTTAGAATGAACTCCTTGCAAAATATATTCAAACACACACACAGATTCCGGGGAACGAGAAAAAATGTAGGAATTTGTGTGCGTGAAAATATAAAAAACTCTTTGCTGTCGTTTGTCGAGGTTGCAGCTGAGTGGCTCCGCGTTTTGCCCCCTGGGTCCAAACTCCAGACCAGATCTGCGGCACGCGTCAACGAGGCGACAGAAAAGGAAAATGCACTATAAAAAAAATCATTGAAAGAGAATATTTTCAAGAAATTTAAGTTGCTAAAAACTTAAGTTGAGTTTTATATATAATTAATGAAGTGAGGGGATTGTCAATGATTTATATTTATTTAAACAAAGTTTTTAGAGTTTATAAAGATACCTTTTCTCTCTGTGCCTGGCACTTCCTTTGGTGTTGGCTTTGCCACTGGCTTTTGGGTCTGGAGAGCCGCAGGAATCCCGTGCAGGCATCTCGCGCTTAAGTGTTATTTGTCTACGCTTACGTGGCGCAACCCAAAAAGGATGGCGGAGACGTGTTGGGGGATGTCCTGGGCGTGTTCGGGTAATTGTGCCGCTCATATGTATGTGTGAATTAAATGTGCCGTAAAGGATCCCAATTTTCCGGTCACTTAACCGAAAACCAGCAATGTGCCGCAATACAGGACAGAGGACAGGACACTTTTCATGTTTGCCATTGGCCATTGGGTTTTGTTGTTTTAAGGTCGTCCTTCTTTGGTCACTACTGCTACTTCCCCTCGCCATAGTGGCTTCTCCTCCTCCGAATCAGCATCTTTGGTCATATAATTTACTTATCCTCGGTGCTCTCACATGACAATTTAATTGCTGACATAATGTCAAACAGCAGGACATCCGCTGGCCGGTCAGCCCTCGGGCAAATGTTATCCTTTGCGGTTAACACATTTGCACTTTGGACCCCGGCGAAAGGCAAACAATGTTTTTAATATAAACAAAGTAAAACAAATTAGCGAGGAAAAAAAAAGAGGCAGCAGTCCAGAACAAGGACCAAGGACCGAGGTCGAGAATGTGTAAAATAGCTTTTATTTTATTACGTTATCCTTGCCTTGCCGTACACATTATTATGCGGTCAGCGCAAAAAGTTTACATATATTTATGCAGCAGCAAAAAAAAGGACACACCATCCTGTCCTTTCTGTGTGTTTGTGTGTATTTTCCTAGGTGTGTGTGTGTGTGTGTGTGTGTGTGTGTTGACAATTGTTTTGACTTAATTTACATGCCCGGCCAAGGATCATCAGCGCTTGGTGTTAAAGGACCCAACGTGTGCGGCTAATTACCAACACACGGAGCGAGCCAAAGAGCAAGGACTCGGTGTCCTTGCTTTCGGCCAAACGCACATTAACGACAAGTGCAGAACTGGGGGGATGGGCGGTATAGCAGGGGGCCAATGATGTCGGACTGTTGCCGCAGTTAATTAGGAAATTAAATTGACTAAAGTGCTTGAGCGTTTTGCCTGTTTGCCATGTCCTGGCCAGCCACATACTCCTGCTCCTTGGAAAATAATTTAGCGCAAATAAGTTTAGCGAATGTCCAGAGTCTGATTGATTTACATCACATCCCCCTGTGAGCTTGGGTGTTAGTGTGTGTGCTTGAAAACGTATATTGCACATACGCCGCGTGGGCTGTTCGTACATTGCACATACGCCGCGTGGGCACGCAAAACAGTTTTCTTGGATCTCTCTCTTTCGGCCCCTCTTTCGTCTCCAATCCATCTTCCGCCATCTCTTTTCGATGACTCTATGTATTTGGCCGGGGCTTCGTTCGTTGCCTACTTTTAGGCGGCCTGCCATTCATTTTCATTTACTCGGCACAGCACTCGGCGCCTGATGCTGCTGCTGCCTGCTGATGCTGCAGGTCCTGTTGATGCTCCTGCTCTTCCGGCTTTTCCTCCTGCCAGACTTTTCAGCCTCCTCCTGCTTCTGCTTCGCCTTATCGTTGGGTTTTCGGTGTACATAGAACGCCAAGCGGACGCACAGAAACGCACCAACTGCCGGCTTTTGGAGGCGGAGCCAACTTGGGGAGAAATTTAAACAGAGGAGCGAGTGAAAGAAGGCGAAGAAGAAGGAGGAGGAGGAGGAGGAGGATGTCCTGGGTTGAGACTGATGAGGCTAGGCTCAAGCTCGACTTATAGAGCAGCCATTAATTATGATGGACATGCGTTCGAAAGGGGTCCAAGCATCGTCTCTGGCCAGGATCAATCAAACTGCAGCAAGGCTCAAATAATATACAAAAAATAGATAAAAAAAAAAAAGATCATCAGGGTCTAACCTTTGACAATCTCTTTATGTTTTTTATTTCTTTTAAAGGAAATTGTCCATCAAATGTTTACGGACCCTCCTTAAATGTTTAGCCCTTGCAATAGTTTCCTTTTTTTTGTTATCCTTTCTCTCCCCAGTTGACAGACAAGGCAGGAACGGGAATATTTTCCATTTGTGAGCCACAAATGCCAACGAAATGTCAAATAGAAAATGTTTTAGCGGAAATTTGATTTTAAAAAGCGTTTTGCCAGCAACTAAATGAGATTATGCGCTGCCAAAAGTGCAGGACACAGGGCACTCACATGGCAAACTCTGCTCTGTTCCATTCTCTATTTGCCTTCGGGGCAAGTGAGGCATTAAAAAATGCAAAATTATATATCAAAGCAGCCAGGACAAGCTGGAGGAGGAGGAGGAGCAGCAGCAGCAGCAGGAGGCCGAGGAGCGAACGGAGACGAGCAGCGTTCGCTGCATGTCACATGAAATTATTATATCCCGCCACACATCCCGTCCAGGACATTGAAAATATTCCAACGTGATCCGGCTGCCAAGTGGCCTCCTTGCCTTGCCCGGCCAGGGACATTTCGGAGCGCTCCGGCACAGGACAGTCAGCCAGTCAGGACAGTCAACCTTGGTCCATGCAAAATAAAATAGCAACACGAAAAAATGCGAAATTTTGTTAGAAAATTGCAAAAAATTACATACATATTTGGTTTATGTGCAGCGACGAAAAAACACCGAAGCAGTCAAAGATGTGGAGGATTTTTCGCGAGGAGTCGGGGGTTAGGATGTAGTCTGTGTCACAAAGGACATGTGAGCTAACGGTAATGCACTGTCCTGTCAGCTGCAGCGGCTGGACTGGGGCTGTATGCATGGCGTATACTTGATTTCTCATATGAAATATTAAGAACCTCCGCGCGGGACCCGGCTTTATTGATGGCGCTTGGCTTTAAGTGCCTGGAATGTGCTTCATTGTGCTTATTGAGGGATCCGTACTAATAAAAACATCTTAATAAATCAACTTGCAGCGGGAAGGCAGGATGCCACAGCTGAAACTGGACTTGAGCTAAAACTGGGAGGTGTATAAAACCACCCAAACCATAATCAGGGCAGACAATACGCGAGTCCCTCAAGTTCATATTTCAAACGCTGGTCCAAAGCCACCAAAAACCCTTCTCCTCAATGTCTGCCACTTTCAAGTGTTTTTTTAGCCACTCGCGAGGGAGAAATCAGCGTGGGGTGAGCCTGGACGAGGACCAACCCTCTTCGAACACTTATCGCATTCAACATCATTTGCATGCGGAGTGTTCTGGCAGCGAAACAAATAAAATCAAGAAATAAATTAGAGAAATACAACAAAAATGAAGAAAATCCGGAAATGTTTGCCGAAAAAACCATAGAATCTATATGGACACGTAGACGTGGACAAGGACCACTACCCATTCCCTCAGCCAATGACCACTACCCTTTGGCCACGTCTATGTCCATGTCGTCGTCGTCGTCACCTCGCGACGCATTCGTGGCACTCGCGTTTAATCAGCGATGTTCGGAGCAGGAAGACCTGCACTCCTTGCGGAGCCACCTAGTCCCCACCTTCGACTTTCATCATCATTTATTGTTAGTGGCTGGCCAAAAATGCTCTGCTCCGGCTGCTGCTGCTGCTGCTGCTTGTGATGTTTTGTTGTTTAGATTTCTTTGTACCCCCGATCCGCGTCCGCTCGTTTCAATATTTGCATGTCCCATTCCGCCAGGATTGGGAATTATTTCCTGCTCGGACTAGGACTCGAACGAGGGCTCCATCATATATCATGTCCAGGGAAAACACCCATTCTTCTACTCGCGGAGGTTACCTCTTGCCCACTTGCTGATTTTCCCTATGCCATGCCTCGGCAGCTTTCCCTGCTCTTGAGTTTTCCACACTCACCCCTTCTCTCTCAGTATTTTTTCATGCATTTTCATTATTTTCAATTTCCATTTCGCTCGCTCTCCAATTTATTAAGCGATTTGGTTATTCCCCTTCCTAATTTGCATTTAAGCTGCCGGTCATCTTAAAGGCAGACTTTCAATTATCCTTTGGCCCATCAGTCTCGTATTTTAGTTCCTGCAACAAGTGGCAAATGGCAGTGCCAAGTGCCGTGCCGAGTGGAAGTGGCTCTGCTGAAGCTGTGAAATCTCAGACTCAGAAGTGCAGTTGTTGCAGCTGGCAGCAGGAGATGCTGGTTATGGCTGCCCCAAACAACAAGAAGGATGAAGGACATACAGTAGGAAGTGCCGGAGCCGGGGCACACAATTAACCGTCAGACGAGGCCAGAGAGCTGGTCTCTGGTCTCTCTGTGTGACTTCTGCTGCTTCCTTGAATGCCCCTGGCTTTGCGAAGGAGCACGAGCGGTAGCAGGAGGTGGCCATTTTTCAGACTGGACACTTGAATGAGCATTTGTGGCAGTCCCTGCTCAGGCTTCCCTCCCCTCCCCCCGACCACACACAGCATTGTGTGTCAAGGTCGTTGGGGGTTTGCCGTCTGTGTGGTGTTTCCTGCATCCAAGACGATGCCGAATGATGAGGACGATAACGTCTCCATTTGCCGTTTTGCCAGAGCTCAACTGGGGGCTCCTACTCTGGCTGGAGCTCTGTTGTCCTGGCTCCTGGTTCCTGGCTCCCAACTCCTTTGTGTCTGTGCGAAGAGGAAGTGTTTTGTGCTGTCGGGGAGACAAATCAGTGCTTGTGCTTGTGCCCTCGTCCTCGTCCTTGTGGCAGACATTCTTGGGGAATACCTTTTGGCAGCTCAGACTTGTCTGCCGCCTCCTGCCAACTGTTTGCTTGTTTGTTTGGTTTTCATTTGTGTGCTCGCTCCAGAAATTTGTGTGGAAATTGTTTTCTTTCCGCCCCCTCCGCACACAGGAAAGGTCCTTGCCTTGCCTTGATATGCCTTCCCGGCTTGCTGTGTTTAAGATTCTGTGGCTTGTGCATTTTGTAAATAATCTTGTTTCACACTCCTCCTGCCCCGAACTGGTGTCGCCTGTCGACAGGCGCCAGTGGTCAAGCCCCGAACGACTCCTGCATAATTTATGTGGGAAAGTCTCACTGCCGGAGTGTTGCTTAAGAATTTCGGCCAGGACACCTTGCGAATGTGTCTGGCCCTCGGCCTGAAACTGACTCTTTGGCCCTCGGCTCGAACGAAAAGTCAATTATTGCCATTGCCATGGGTTTTCCGGCCAACAAATTAAATGGTTTTGTGGTCGAACACAAGTCCGAGTGGCAGCGATTGTAGAAAGTGTTGTGGATTGTGAACCGACGCCTTCGCAAATTAATTCTAGGGAGTCAATTTCCATTTAATTTGAAAAGCCAATTGCTGTGCATTTGTGAAACCGCAACTGTTGAAATCTAAACCATTTTTGAAAGACCACTTTGACTTTTACTTTCTGCAAATTTACTTAAGGGGAATGTAAGAGGACTTAATAGTCTTCGAAATAAATTTTTTGTTATGGAAAATCAGGAGAGAAAGTTGTCTTAAATGGAGCTAAAGAAATGTATAAGCAATTTCAAATGATTTCCAAGAGGGAAATAATTATCTAAATATTTATTTTAGATTTAAAGCAAAGCAAAGCAAAGCATGCAAGCAAAGGATTTTTAGATAGATATTTTGACCTAATTAAGCATTTAGGTTTTAAGATTTACATAAGATAACATTTATCCTAAGACCCAGAAATATTCTATATTAATCAAAGAAATCTAGTAGTATTTTTAAAGGTTTCAAATAAGTTTAGAGATGCATTTACAGAAGGAATTTCAATAGGCATCTGATAATTTTTCGCTTTGAAATTCCAGGAAAATAATGCCTAAGAACCCAAAGTATCTTCAAGCCCATGACTTGAATTAATCTTGTCAAAATAAATACTAAGAAAAATAGATAGCAGTATAGGAAAAGCTTTTCCTAGACATAGCCTCTTTTAAAACCTTGCTAGCTTATTATAAAGGGTGGAAATCTTGGCAATCGCGACGGCCGAATATTGGTATAACAGATTTTTCAGGCTAGTGGCGATAGCAGCCCAGGGAAAGTCACTTTACATGCAACTTTTTTTACTAACGTGTATAAAGTAAATTTTCTGAAAGTCAAGCTCAGTTAATCAATTTAAAAAATAAACAATATATTAAGGAGAATATTTGGTCATTAGTTTAAAAGTAAAAAAAAAATTAACAGTATTATGTTAAACTATTTAATTAAAATTTTACTTTAAAAAGCCATTTTTGCTGTTAAAAATTATTATATCTAAGAGATACATTTTTGGGAAGCATCAACGTTATTTTTGTTGTCAGATAACATAACCATTGTTAACTAATTCCGTTGAAAAATATATGATTAGGTTTAATGGTCAACGACATGTTCTGAATCTTTTTTGATTTTGAACAAATAACTAACAGCGACACCACAAATTCTTGCCAGAGTATCTATACCTCAATCTAAGAAACTAAAACCGATGTTTGCATACCCCTAAATTTAAATTAATCATAACAAACCCATAAACGCTTTAATTTTAAATCGGAAAGCGTTTCTTTGCTAATTTTTATTGGGTTAAAAAATCTACTTAGTTACTATAGGGTCGGAAACGACTCCTTCGATAGGTTTTAAGGAACTGACTGAAATTCTAATACCCTGAAAGGGTATAAACATACTTTAAAGAATTCTCCGATAATAAAAACAGAAGGCTAAGAAGAGTTATCAAACCCCACCTGAGCCTAAATACTATTTATTTATTTCAAAGGTGAACTAGATGTATTTTCCCGATAAGGCCTCACTATCGTTGCACACGGGCCCGGTTCATGCGATGGAACCCAGACCAGACCCCGGCATTTATGGGTAATCACATCGCGCTAGCCGCCGCCTACTCATCCAATCCGGAGTCCAAGGTGCACGGCGAGTAGCAAACATTACGTAGTTTCCAAGCGATTCCGAGTTATTTTGACGCCGCCGCAGAGCGATCCATAAAATTGATCGATAAGCCGAAAGTCAGGGGCCTTATCACCCCAAGTTTGCTATGGGAGAGCAACCCAGAGAACCTGAATGCAGACACATTAAAAAGGAACGATCGTAATGGACTCGACCGGATCATATCTCAAGCGAGCATTAGCATCGGACATGCAGCCGCCTTATCCATTATTATATGTATTTTTGGTTCCCGGCTTATCAGCTCCGTTCGCTCGGGTCGCCGCCAGCTCGCGTTCAGTCGGTTTCCAGCGTCAGAGCAGAGCAGTCGGAACGCGATCAGTCCGTGGAATCAGTGGCAATAGGTTGACCCACGTGCCGAGCATAGAAACTAGCGAATAAATACATCAGCAGATCGGCCAGCGTCGAATTGGAATTAAATAAAACACAGCGGCAGCGGCTGATAAGGCACCTTGGTGCAGGCAAAAAACAAAAAATTAAACACCCAAAATACAGACAAAAATATATACTCTGGAATACGTATAGCGACATCTACGTTCTGCCAAGATGATGTCACATACAGTGAGGTGCGTTGCGTTTAGTTTTTCCCTAGAAAAAACCTTATTAGTTCTGATATATTTCACCTAAACAGAGTTTTCAAGATGATGTACATTGTGGCGGGCATCCTCATCAGCAATGCGGAGATCTGCGACACAGTGGATCGCATTCAGATAGCGCCACGCGTCGACCTGAAGCCCGACTTTGATCAGAGAGCCCTGACCTCGGGGGGAAATAGCCCCGGCTCCCGCTCTCGCACCCATTCACGTTCGAGTTCCGGTTGTGGTTCGGGTGCCGAGGACGGTGCTCCCACCAAGCGTCGACGGGTTAGCGTTTCGGGCATAGCTGGTGGCGTGGTCAGAGGCGTCACCAGCCAGGTAACCAAGCGAGTGGGCCATCGCTTCAACTGGCTCTCGGACATCCGGCTGATCCTGCAGCAATGGCGGGTCCTGGCCCTCAGCTTCAACCTCTGGACCATACCCAACTTCCTCGTGCAGTGCCTCACCAGCTACATGAGCAAGAAGCTATTCCTTAACACCGACTGTGATATGATCTACAAGTAGTCTAGGCAGCTACACCGAGAGGTTGCGAATTTATTGTTACTTTAGTTTTTTAGCTTTAACATAGCGTTAAGATTTGAATAAACAACTGCTAGACATAGACATGGATACGTGTATTCAAAAAGTTGGCAGTATAATTCGCTTAGCAGCAGGAGGAAAGCTTTGCAAATGTAATTAAGAAACGCTTGAATAATTTTAATGTGTGGAAAAAATATTTGAGTCTTTGCTGGGCTATTTCTGAATACAGATATTTGATTTTAGCAGTAAAAACTATTTTATTTCTCTAAAAGAAAATAAATTTCGTTTAGTTTGTAATTTAAATATGGTTTCTTGCTAAAAGTGCTAAGCGAATTATACTGTTCTGTGGTCCCAAGAGTCTCTTTCAGATTTTAGCCTTTCATTAAATGTTCTTTTCCGTTATTAATCCCCTTCCGCCGTAGAGTTATCAGAATTATCCGGGCTGCAGGGACTTCCTCCGCCTCCCGATGCTCCACCTCGCACATTGAGGCTGTTGTGCAACATGTTGGCAATACTATCCACATCCAGGTTCTCATCCGTGGCGGAGATCTTTCGCAGGGCCGAGCAAACAATGCTTAGATCACCCCTTAGCTCGCTGACCACAGCCGTGATTTTCTGGGCATTGGACAAGACCTCGACACTCATGGTGTAGGGATTGTAACGTACACCAAACGGTCTCTGGATGCTGTCGGCAAAGGCCCTGAATATATTTGAAGAAAAATATGTTATATACAACAATATAAATTAATTATATAATTTCCTAGAATAATCGTTTACCTCATCTGCTCTTTGGCCTCCTCAAACGAATCGGTGTAGTAGTAGGCATTCTGATAGGATGTGATAATGCACTCCTCCCTGCAGGTCACCTCCGGATCAAACTTCTTTATCTTCTCTTCTGTTGTAATCGCATGCTGCAACTCGGCCACGGAACTCAAAAGTCCGGCTCCATAAACCTTGAAAGAACTGTCCGCCTGCTTGCACAATCCAAATTCCACGGTAAAAAAATAAAGCTGCCAAATAGAAGCTAATATTAAAGAGGGTGAAAAAATAGGGATCTAAGAAGGACTACACACCGTGGCCAGTTTTTCAATATCCGCATCACTGGCTCCCAAAGAGGCCAAGCCAATCTCCTGGGAGAATTGGGCAAAGCTCGAGTTGGCCAGCAGGGGCATGTGGCCCAATAGTTCATGGCAACAATCGCTGGGAAAATTATAAAAATGATTAGTCATATGAAATAAGTTAGAGAATATTCTAGATTAGTAATATGTTTCTCAGAAATCAAAGGTGTTTCCCATAAAATTTGGCGAATAATTCAGAAGCTTTTTTAAATTATCCTACATAAATATTGAGTATTTATTAATTAATCATTTAATTAGGTCGTGTCATTATTTCTTAATCGTTTCCTAAAAGTATGCCAAGTATTCGTGCTTAAATATAACATTTTAAGTAATTTGTAATCAAAATAATTATTTCCGACTTATAAATTAATATTCTATTAACTGTGTTTTTGCGACCATAAATCCCAGATACATTTTTAAGCTAACAAAACTTTAATATATATTACAAAACACTTTTAAACTTACGGTTCTGGGGTGTAGAAGGGATCCGAAGAGTGCCGTATATACTGAGTGCAATGGAAAACGCGGAAAGCGAGTCCCGAAAGGAAATCCCTGGGCGACAAATATCCTGCCACTGGTCTCAGCTGAAATCCCGTCTTACGCTTGAGATATACACTCACATCCTGTAGCTGGGGTACGTTATCCTCGCGGTAGCCACAGTACTTCTCCAACTCGGGCCAATTTTCCATATACTCTGGCACGGCGTACAACACGTAGAGGCGGTGCAGCTCTAAGAAAACGGTGCCCCTTCACACAAAAAAGTTTCAAAGTCGCCCACATGAATCGATGCTGCAGCGCAATCAGTGCCAAATGCAATCAAAAACTTACCAAGTCTTCACCTCCTCCGGTGTGTACTGCACCCGGGGAATGGGATTGCCACTGAAGAGGGAAAAATGATTTTAAAAGTGGGTTACAGGTGGTTGGAGATTTTCTATTATCCCAACACTTACTGCTTGAAGTTGTTAGCTATAGCCGAGAACTGTTCACGGCGCTTGCGATAAACGGGATCCTTGAATCCCGGATGGTCGGCATCCAGTTCCGAGCCATACATCAGGACATTCTGGGCCTTGTCCAGGTCAGAAATCTTGCGGGGAAACCATACCATGTCACCGAAATCTGAACATTTAGAAAGATTAAGTTTAAGTTTAAATAGTCCTTAATATGTTGACTAGGAATGGAAATGGGAAAATACAGATCCTTGAAATTAATTAAAAATAACCCAAAATATTTTCCAATGGGAAATTCTTATATGTATTTACAATTTTTCTGGTTATACTGTTAAATTATTTATTTGTTTAGGGCATACGTTTAGAATCTATATAAAAAACCTACCGAAGCTCGAACAGGCAGAGAGTGACGGCGCCCTGGCCAATCCCTGCGTGTTTACGGAAGTATAGTTCACGCAGGCCACTTCCCTGTTGAGCATCTTCACCACCTGGTCAAGCCGTCGGGGATCGCACTCAACATCAACCAATACATCCGCCTGGTTGGTGGTCATCTCCAGCGGCGACAGCTCCAGGTGCAGCACATTAATGCCCAGCTCCTGGAAGACCTGCAGAGCCCGGGCCAAATTTCCCACCTGGTTACGCAGGGTGAAGATGATGGATATGCGTTCGCCCGGGGAATGCTGTCGGGGAGGATCCTGTCCCATGCCACCGATGGCCAGCCTGGGTGGCTCTGGTGGAGCTGAGGAGTGCCGCGAAAGACTCATATGCGGCGGAGCTGAGCCCGAGGATCCAGAACCCGTCGACGAGGTATCCTTTTTGAGCTGATGCAGCGGACTGCCTTGCTTGACGGCCCACTCACTCTCGCCGCTCCTGTAGAGCCACAATCCCAGAAGACTCTTCCCGGAGGCACTCATCACTGCACTGCACTTTGGAACTGGAAATACTGGGAAGCCGGAATTACTTTCACCGCGGGCACACGCGTCGTATGCGCAACTTAGCGCAACTGCAAGATCCTGCCGATGCGACGAGCCTTTTATAGCCAGCCCGCAGGACCACCAAACGCACACACACACCCACGAGAGAGATACATATTCAATTGTATTTATTAAGTGTGCGTGGCGAGATAAATTCGTTCAAGGATATAAAAGCTACAAGTGAGTCTTTCCCTTCCAACTAGAGGCCCCACCTCCTTGTAGGGGATGTGCTCTCGCTCTGATTGGCCAAATCATGCTGGAGTCAGGCCAAAACGCTAACGCATGACGTCATGGAACTTTCTGAGGGAAGGGTATGTAGGTTTTTTATTTAAGTATTAATTAAATTAATAATTTTAATTAATCAAAAATAAAATGGGTAACTTATCTTGAATTAGTATATAATTTTAGATAATATAAACAGGAAATCGATTTATCAAAGCATTTTAAATTAATAATATATTGCATATATTTTAGATATATTTAACCAGAACTTAATCATAAAAAAGGCCTTAAAAATAACTAATTTCTTATTATTTGTATAAATTTAAAAGACAGTAAAATACCTACTATCATTTATGAAAATTTTCTAAGAATTTTATCTCATTTATCAATCAATTATTATCTTCATAATTTATTTATTTTTTATTTAAGAATATTCTTCATTCGCATTCATCCCAAACATTTCACTTTCTAATCAGCGGCAACAACTTTCAATGGCTTGAATGGGGAAAATGTCATGAGGCTGGGGCCTGGGTTTGGGTTTTGGGTGGCCAAACAGACAGACAGACGTTTTCTGTGCTTGACTTTCAAATTCAAGCGTTTAATTTATGCTGGTATCGCAGTAACTAGTGTACCGTAAGGAAAAACCTAGTGAACCCCTTTGGAAGTCCTGTGGAAAAACAAGGGAAGAACTCCTGTTAGATAAAATCAATGGGAAGTTGGTCAAGGAAAATGGCCTGACTCGGCGACATTGAGAGTGGCCAAATAAACAGGAATAGTCGGACCATAAAAGAAAAACCCTTTCCACCACCAGCAACCACTTGATGCTTCCCAGCGACAGAGTCAATAGAAGATAAATAGCAATTTCTTTTCGCCCGCTTCTCTGCGGCCATTGTTTGCGCTTCAAGAAAGCCAAATAGAGCACGCAGGGGAAAGCAGGAGAAGCGGGGGGAAAACCGTGAGCAGGAAACCAGATCCAGGGCTACTTGACTATTAAAATATGCGAAAACCACGTCAGAGGGGTGCCGACAGCCACTAAACACATGCGTGGGCAGGGAGTACCCTCCCGTCCTAGCCTCCTCCCGGCTCATCAGCCAAAGCGATAAACTTAATGGCGCTGGCTAACTGATTGACCGGCAACCGAGTCCCAGAGCGAGGCACTTTCCACTTTCTATTTGCCCAAGAGCCGCCAGCCGTTTGATGGATTTATGGTAGCAGCGAGTGCCTTGGAGGATTTCTTTTTTTTCGCTGCTAGAGAAATCTCCCAGACGGAGACGAAGTCGGGCCACGATGAATGGCAGTTGTTGATTCCCTTGATTTCGGAATAATTAAGTTAGAGCCACTAATTTGCACTGGAGAGGGCTGGAAGGGATGAAGTGTGACTCGGATTAAATTTCAGTATTTGCAATGATTGTATAAAAATGTAAGTAAAATATGCTTTAACAAGTATTTAAGGTTTTCACTTGATTTTAGATTTAATTTGTTTTAAACTACATTTCTTTTAAGTTCAATAAATTTATACTGAATCCAGGATCGTTTAATTGACAAATACTTAGCGTTTACGCAACCAAGGAAAAACCAGCTTCTGGGAAATTCCTATTGATGTTTGTTGCTAGACAAGTTGAGACGGCAGTTGAGACAGTATTTAAATATACACACCTGGCTTATCAATCGGACAATATCAATAAAGTAACAAAATAAAGTAAATAAAGTAATCTAAAGGGGCACCATTAGTTCAAGGAACTTTCCCTTTGACTTGTGCTCATCACAACCTAGATTATGTCTCTCAATATATATTAATTCTTTTTTTTTATTGACAAGCTTCGGCCTCTAAAGGTATAAATACCTAGAGGCGGCAGGTTCTGGAGTACTATTACCTTCTGATAGCCATCGCTATGAGAGCTCTCTTGATTGTCTGTGTCCTGGCCTTGGCCACATCCTCGATTCTGGCCCGCACCATGGACCGTTGTTCCCTGGCTCGGGAGATGTCCAACAAGGGCGTCCCACGGGATCAGCTCAACAAATGGACCTGCATTGCCGAGATTGTGAGCTCCTACCGCACCGATGTGAAGGATCCGACCGGGAAGGACTATGGCATCTTCCAAATCAGTAGTGCATATTGGTGCCAGCCGGCCAGTGGTAGCTCAGCAAACATATGCGGCGTAAACTGCAACGACCTCCTCTCGGACGACATCACCAAGTCGGTGGAATGCGCCCAGAAGATCCAGAAGGAGCGGGGATGGGAGGGCTGGGCAGTGTGGAGCCGTTGCAGCGGAAACCTTCCCTCGATTGATAGTTGCTTCTAAAAGGGATCAATATACATATTAAAGAGCATTTTAGGGAAAGTAAAACACTTATTAATATGCATATATTACGCATTCGCGATAACCATTTTCTGCTACTAAAGCCGTGTGTCATATATACCTGCAATAAATATATATAAACATCAATTTAATATATTTTTATTGGTTAGTTATTTGAGATCAACACTTTAAGTAAATATATTTTCATAAAAAAAACAATAAGGGAATAAAACTATTGACTAAAATCAAATCAATTATAACTTGATCCTAAAACTATTAAATTTAATTTAATGCTACTTTTTATTAGGGCAATAAATCTGCTAATGCTGACCAATAATATATATGATTTATAGGGTCAGAAATTAGATTTAAGCTTCTGACTGAAGCGTTAGTGCCCTGCAAGGGTATAAAAAGTAGAAGAATTTAAATAAATTGTAAACATTTTATTTAATTGAACAAAATTATAATGCATTAAGTACAGAGATTAAATATTTTAAGCTTTTTTTAAAAGGGAATACTTGTTAATCATAATAATAAATCTCTATCTGAAGCAATCATCGATCGGTGGGAGGTTTCCGCTGCAGTAGTGCCACACAGACCAGGCCGACCATCCCTGCTTTCGCAGAACCGTCTGGGCGCACCTCACCGACCTGGTAATGTCGTCCGTAAGCAGGTCATTGCAGCGCACACTGCAGATGTTATAGGAGAAGTGTCCGTTTGAGGGCTGGCACCAGTAGCGATCGTTGATCTGGAAGATGCCATAGTCGTTGGACCCATCAGTGTTTGGGGGACCCACCACTCCGGTGCGGTAGGAGCTCTCGCGCTCCGCAATGCAGGCCCACTTGTTTAGCTGATCCCGAGGAACACCCAGATTGGACATCTTCCGAGCCAGGGAGCAGCGATCCATGGTGCGGGCCAGGATGGAGGGCGTGGCCAAAGCCAGGACGCAGAAAACCAAAAGAGCTCTCATATTGATGGGTGTCAAAAGACAATAATAAAGTAGAAGCCTCTGTCTTGCAGTATTTATATCCCATGGAGAGCACAAACAAAGGCAAATACATATTAGTAATGGGGTTTTACCAGCGATAACACGATTAAGAAATATTCATGCGGTAAGAGGTATCTTATATATAATATATTTCCGTTTTCAGTCTTATCTTGTATAAGTAAAACCTTGCGTATTTCTCAGATTTTAGATTAATCTTTGAAGCAATACTCCTATCGGTCTGTGCTCTGTGCTATCTAGAATAAGGTGAATGCATTTATTGGGTCATCCGGGTGATGCATACTCGTACTTAAGGTGCTCAAAGGGAAAATATTTGAAAATATTTAAGAAGAAAATATGAACGTATCCTTTTAATTCTCAGTCTGCCCTTCCCTTACAACCCCTTTGGAATTTTAAACCGCTCCTGACAGCTCGTGACCCAAGCGCAACAGCATTGCAATTCGCAAACTCACCCCCAAATGTTGGACACTCGGAGCGGATGTGACGCACTGCGTCGGCGCGCTACATGTCAACCCCCCAGAGAGCGACTTGGACTTGGACTGCCCAGAATGCCGCTGCTCCTCACCCTGTGTCCTGTCAACGATAAACAAAAACAAGTTGGAGAGCCAGAGAGAACTTTTGCCTGACAGCTGAAAGTACCAAAATTTCCCTGGCTCGGGAGCACGGAGCACGGAGCACACCACTCACAACTGAATGTCGAACGGGGGCTCAAGTGCGCCAGCTAGCGACGTCAAGGAAATTATCGATTTTCGCATGTGAAGTGAAAAATTTGACTCGAGTCGACTCAAAAGTTAACCAGCCTGGGTTAAAGGTCTTCCAAAATATAAAATTAAATCAAATCGGACATATTTCAAGCTACCAGCTTGCCCGTAGTTGTGGGCGTGGCAGCTGGCCGAAGCCAGGTCCCAAGACGACATGGCCGACAGCGAGTTCGAGGAGTTCCACAGGCCCATATTTGAGCCCCACACGATTCCCACATTTGGAGCTGGAGCTGGCAACAAGAAGAATAATCCTCATGCATTTTACTCGTAAGTAAAAAGGTTAAAGGTTACTTTGCAAAGGCATCTTTCATGAGTGGCAAGTGAAGTGATGCGAAGCTAAGAAGCTGCACGTGTCCCCAGGAGCACCCCCCTGGAAATTAGTCGGTATCCTTGGGGGGGATGGGAGTGCATTTGCTGTCCTTTTTGAAACTTTTTGAATGCTATTTTCCTTTTGACTGACTCATCAATATGCACTCTTAACCCAATAGTCTAATTCCCAACGATGACCTGGAGGACTCTCACTCCTCGAAGAGCGAAGGCGATGGCTCCGATCAGGAGGATGGCATTGGCCACGACCGCGAGCCCAAGATGCGTCAAGTGGAGGACGACGAGCTGGGCGATGGCCTAAAGGTCACCTTGTCCTCGGATGGATCTCTGGACACCAATGACTCCTTCAATTCTCATTGTCACCACCCATTAAACCACCAGGATGCAATTGGTGGCTTCCTGGGCATGGACACAAGTGGCTTGGGTGGCAACAGTGCTCCGGTGACCATTGGGGCAACCACAGATCTGCTGGCCCCGAATGCAGCAGCCACTCGTCGACGGCGCAAACTCCCTGAAATTCCCAAGAACAAGAAATGTGAGTTAAATGGTGGGGAAAATGTGTGTAGTTTCCTATATAGTGTGTCCTGCATGCAAGTAGTTCTAAGGGTCGAAACCGGTTTTCACATCTAAGGAATCCATTAGGATTTATTGCAGATTTATTGCCTGTCAAAAATCTAGTTATAGTGTGAAAATCGGCCACTGCCCGTTGTATATCCCTTCGTAGTTACAGGCTAACCCACTCATGGCCTCGTTGCAGCTTCCATTCTGCATCTTCTAGGTGGCTCCAACTTTGGCTCTCTGGCGGATGAGTTTCGCAACCATGGAGGAGCTCCTCCGCCGGCAGCTCGCGGCGGCAATGCTCAACAGCGCTCGTTTTTGTCCCTCAAATGCGGCTACTTGATGGACGAGGACTCCAGCCCAGATTCTGAGCGCCTCCAGAGCCTGGGCGATGTGGATAGCGGTCACAGCACGGCACACTCACCGAATGACTTTAAAAGCATGTCGCCACAGATTACGTCGCCTGTGTCCCAATCTCCATTTCCGCCGCCCTTTGGAGGCGTTCCCTTCGGCCAGCTGGAAATGCTGGAGGCCACACATCGCGGCTTGCACAAGTTTGTGCCGCGGCATCATGACGAAATTGAGCTGGAGATTGGCGATGCCATCTACGTGCAAAAGGAGGCCGAGGATCTGTGGTGCGAGGGCGTCAATCTGCGCACCGGACGCCAGGGCATCTTCCCTTCGGCCTATGCCGTCGACCTGGACTACAACGAGTTCGATCCGACGGTGCAGCTGGTGAAGAAGGAGCGCTACCTTTTGGGCTACCTCGGTTCCGTGGAGACGCTGGCGCACAAGGGCACGGGCGTTGTCTGCCAGGCGGTGCGCAAGATTGTTGGCGAGTACGGAAGCTCACCCACCGGACAGACCTGCATCCTGGAGGTGTCCGACCAGGGTTTACGCATGGTGGATCGATCGGGACCGAATGTGAGTAGGGGGCTGAGAGTAGGATATATAGTAATCGACATAAGTAAATTGTTCTATGCCTTAAATGAATAACAACCCCTAACCGATACTTTTCTCTTCCCTCGACAGCAAAACAAAAAGGATAAGAAGCCATGCATCGACTACTTTTACTCGCTGAAGAATGTCTCCTTCTGCGCCTTTCACCCTCGGGATCACCGCTTTATTGGCTTCATAACCAAGCACCCGACGGTTCAGCGGTTTGCCTGTCACGTCTTCAAGGGATCCGAGTCCACCAGACCCGTGGCCGAGGCAGTGGGGTAAGTCCTGGCAAAAGGAAACCTAGGATACCAATCTAATAAACCCCTTTCTGTCTTGCAGCCGAGCTTTCCAGCGATTCTATCAGAAATTCATTGAGACCGCCTATCCCATCGAGGACATCTACATCGAGTAGAGCAACGGCAGGGTGGTTTGTGCTTCATTAACCAATATGATATATTTTTTGTGCGGTTATTACGAATAAAATGATAAATCTCAAGAAATATTTGCTCTCTTCAAAGAGATTCTCAAAACAAATTCAATAAGCTCGCAATAGAACCCCTAGCGATAAAGAAAACTAAACTTATACTTAAAGATTATTTATAATTTTTCCGTTCCTACAAATTGTGCAAGATCTTAGACATGTAAATAGTTACCTTTTGTTTCCCAACTCCCACTTGACACTCGCTTCAAGCAATCAGCAATAGCAATAGTTGCCCTTTATAGGAACACACACCTTAAACACACACATAGCCACACCTAGCCTAGGTAAATGCACAACCAATAAACCACACGATAATTTTAAATCCTGTTAAAGGCCCAGAAATTTGTATCGGAAGATAATGGCTCAGTTGGGTCTATTGTAAAAGACAGAAAAATCTTTTAGATTGATTTAAAAACACTCGAAACCCTCTCGATCCTTGGCACAGCACAAATACTGTGAGGCCAAAGTAATTTAGAGATCTACAAATATATATCCGAAGTTTAGTTTTAGTTACTTCTATCTTTCAGTTACGAGACTCAACAATATCGAACACCAGCTGCTACATTTTCAAGTATTCTCTATAAAAAGCCCAGTTCTAAGATGTGTAAACCTATAAAGTTGTATACAAAAAAGACGAATATATATACTGTATATGTATACAAAGAAATATATTATGAAAATCATGCAAAACAAAGTCGAACAATACGTGGTTTTATTTAACTTTATTTTACTTTAAGTATTTATATTTTGTATTATTTTGTCAAAAGCATTTATTGTTTTATGTTTACAATAAAAGTATGCAGAAATATTTATTAATGTTGTGAGTTCTTTGGGAATCAAAGCTTCTCAAAATGTTTGTTAACTAAACTAAGTTAAATAAAACTGCCTAAAAATAGGCAATAAAACCTTCATCTTCCATTAAATGATTATTAATCATGCCGATCTATATCTTGGCGGCAATTTAATTATCGTTAATATTTAATCAAACAAAACTATCTCCTTTAGGGTTATAAATTTCATAAACTACATTTTTGAGATGATGTTTTTATTGTAAAAATATTTTATTTTACAAATTTATATCGTAACTATAAGTACCCAACAAAGATTTCTTTTTAAAGTATTTTTTTCTTAAGTTTATTGCACAAACTTAATGTTCAGTGTATGTTTTTCAATTCCGGTTACTTTTCCGAGTTTCCTTTATGGGCCCGGGAGTGAAATGATAAATCCAAGCTTCCATGTTTAATGTTGCCATCAATTTTTATGTTTCACCCAGGGAATTTATTGAATTTGCCACAATTATATATTGCCGATCGATCTTTAACAATCACACATTAATGGTAACGCCCAGAGCTTTAAGATTCGAATACTGCTGAGCCATTACAAAGGCGATACATAAACTAGCCTTGAGGCCAATAATTATTATGCAATTTATACGAAACCGACTTTCTTTGCTGGCGGTTCATTGGACGGGTGGGCCGGGTCCAGGTGCAGGATCAGGTCTGGAGCTGCCTTTGGGCAGAGTACTCTAACAGGAGCACTAACTAAATTCGTGTCGCTGGTAATGGAAATGGAGACCAGATACCAGCCACTAATACTAAACAGCAGCCTTGGCAGCGACTTTGCGGCTGGCTGGGAGTGTGGGAACTGGTTTCGGAGGTTGGGAAAATCGGCACGGCATTCGCTTTATGCACTTGTCAGCCGGCCCGGCCTCTTTACGCTATCAATTAGACATTAAACGACAATTTCAATTTAAAAAACGCTTGTAAAGCAGAGCAGCCGAAAAGCCAACCAGATTCGCCACGCCACAGAGGTGCAGCCAGGTGGGGGCAATTTCAGTGTCAAGGAGTCTGTGCAGGGGGAATAATCTCATTCTGCACCTATGAATGGTTAGAACATACACTGGGAGAATATTATTAAAAATCTGTAGGTTTTTAGAATTTAAACTAAGAACTAAGCTGGAGCTGGTTTTTAAGAATGCTAAATTGTATATTCTTCAAAGAAGTTTCTTTATCTCCAAAATACAAATTTAATCTACACTTCTGAGGCTTCAATTTGTGATAATTTCAATGAAGTAATTAATTTGAAGAGTTTTTAAGATTTAAAACTAGTTACTTTATACAAAAAAAATTGTAAAAAACTTTCCTCTTAAGGAAAAAAAAAGTGAAGACACACATCTTCAAATTAAGTAAACAATTTCTTTTCATTTGATCCAAGAATATTTGTTTTAAGAGTGTGTGTTTATCAATAAACTTAAGCAAAGAGTTCCCCCCGAAACAAGTTACCTGGCTACGCGCCTGGCAGCCCATGTGAAAAGCTACTCCAAGCCATCGACGGCGGCGGTAGCCGAGCCATCTCATCGTCGACTTCATTCAGTCTGCAACTCGCCTTTCAGCCGAGCAGACGCGCTTGAATCGCAGAACCGAAACCAGGTCCCAGTTCCAGTCAAGTGCAAGACCAAGTCCGCGAAGAAACCAAAGCCAAAGTCATAGTCGCAGTCGCAGTTGGAGCAAGTGGAGCCCGGGTGGAAGTGGAGTCAATCAAACCGAGAGGCAGCTAATAAAAAGTGCTAATGGTGTGTTTAAAATATGAATAAACCGACGGTGCTGAGCCACAAAAAAAGCGGTTACAACCAAGGCTGAAACCACAACGGTAACAATAACAAAAAAGAGATTTTCTTTTTCGTGGGACGAAGAAATCGCATTTGCATTTCACCGCCGCCGAGCTGGGCTGGAAGATTAAATTGGATCAATCGATGTTTGTGCGCGAGTTCGGGTCTCGAGTTTTGGTGTTGCTGCCAGTGCCACTTTCATAAAAAGGTTGCCAGTAGAACCCGACCGAATAATAATAAATTCAAATCTAAATGCAAATATTGGGAACCCGTTAAGAGGTGCCGCAGACGCCGCAGAACAATAGCAGAAGCCGCCGCCTCTTGGGAGAGTCTCTCCATCCAGTCTCCAGGCCCCGGAGTGGGTAAGTAAGACTTCTTCTCCCCCTGAGCCAGCATGATCGATGCGGCTGTATCCACCGCGATTTGTAACTGTCACAACAATCAGGCGGGGGATTCCACATCCAGACTTTGTTTCTATTTGAAGAAAAAATCTTTGTAAAGTCAATGGATTGTTTTAATGATGGATCGCAGCTGCCATGGACCCGAATTCGCCACTGCACTTGCAGCGGCACTCTGCATGAATCAAAGTTATTAAATAATTAATGGCCAGCGGTGCAAAAACAAAAAAAAAAAAAACTCAGCTAAGAAAAGAAAAGCAAAGCTGGATTGCTGCATGTTCGGGCATTATTTACGGCCTGCTTAGCTAGGCCGCCGTATCGTGTCTCTCATTAGGCCGCGCATGGAGCAGCCGCAGCTAGAATACTACTCCGCCTGGCCAGAAGATCTGGTAACCAGATCATTTGGCCATCGATTTGCATCGCATAGAAAGCGGAGGCTTCAATTTTTGGCAATTACATAAAGCCCAGAGCTCGGAGCCTCCACTCCAAATGATGTGATGCCATTTTAATGAGCCAAACGGTTAATCGTCGCAGACAGAAGAAACCGAAACCATTTTCTTAGAAGGCATTTTATTTTGGTCTCGGACCATTAGTCTCTTCCCAACTGATCCGTTACCACGGGCCTGTCCACGCGGACCACACGTTCCGCCACATTTAGGTACGCCTCGTATTCCACGATCTCTGGGGTGGTATCGTAGTGGTAGTGGCCACCCCAGTTGCTGGCGGAGAAGGAGTGAAAGTGCTGCAGGCGCAGATCGAGGCCCATGTCCTTGGTTACCAGGGTGCCCACGGCATTCAGTTGGGCTGGCATCTCGTAGAATTTAAGCCACTGCTGGATCTGTTCGTGGGTGTGGATCGGTGTCTTGCTGAAGTCCCGCATCACATGCTGGTGGACACATCCCTTTTTGACCAAAAATATACCACCCAAACCCACCACCTGGTCGCCGTAGTGCTGCTCCAAGGCCTTGCGGATGCACTCGACGAAGTTTTCCTCTCCTGTGCGCTGTTGGGCGCGGATTTTTAGCACGTCTCCTGGTTTACCCTCGCTTAGAAAGAGATTGAGTATGAGGGCGCAGCGGGGCTCTGCGTCAGGTATTCTTTCCAGGACACACTCCTCCTGCTCTCCCCTCACAGTGGCCGTGTAGCTACCATTGGTTAGTTCATCCTTCTCGTTTACTACAAAGTTAAAGATTCCCTCGCAGTTGGAGTTGCGAATGGGCCAGGGACCAGCTCCAGGTCCCACAGCAAAGATTTTTCCAGGTCCTTGACTTTTTCGGGTGATTTCCTTCAGATTGTAGAGCTTGTCGCGCTGCACAAGGGGTCGCAGGTAAGGCGGTCCACCTGCCTCGAGAAGAGTGGGTTTTCCGCCCAATCCGCTCTCCACGAGACCGAACTGCTCTCCCTTAAGATCCGGACATGGACCCACACTCACCTCGGCGGTGGCAAAGTTGGCACCAAGAGCCGTTTGTATAACTAAAAGAGCAGAGGAAAAGCTTTAATTGTCACAATCGGAGGAAGCATTATATTATCAAAAGTTTTGGGGGCATTCCACCGCTCACCTTTCTGCAGCTCGGAGAGCGGCGGCACATGAAGTGGCTTCTCCTCGAAGAGCAGCCCCTCCGTTTGAAGGTGACTCCGACTCATGTTATCTCTGCAAATGCCACGATATGAACTCAGGGACTTGCCTTGCTGGAGGCACGCTGCCGACTGGCCGGCGGACCATTGCCTGGCCAGAATTTTAACTATTTGAGTGGCCGTCATTCAGGGTGACGGGTGATAGGGCTGCGGTCATATACAGGGCGTCCTCCCCGCAGAAATAGATATAGAATTTAGAGGTTTTTTGGTTTATTTTTAGTTTTTATTTTTATTATTATTCACTATTATTTACGGGGGGTTTAAGGCAATGGAAAAGTCGGCTACAACTAGATACGGCTGGGGATGCAGAGATAAGTCTAGTCGCGGCCCACCTTGTGCGTGGCCACGGGCTTGTCCACACGCACCACTCGCTCGGCCACATTGAGGTACGCCTCGTACTCCACGGTCTCCGGCGTGGTGTCGTAGTGATAGTGGCCGCCCCAGTTGCTGAAGGAGAAGGAGTGGAAATGCTGCAGGCGGAGATCCAGGTCGTGCTCCTTTGTCACCAGCGTACCTACGGCATTTAGCTGGGCGGGCATCTCGTAGAACTTGAGCCACTCGTTCACCTCCTCGTCCGTGTTGATTGGCGTCTTGCTAAAGTCTCGCATGACGTGCTGGTGGGCAGCGCCCTTCTTGATCACAAAGATACCACCCAGACCCACCACCTTGTCGCCGTAGTGCTCCTCCAGCCCCTTGCGGATGCACTCGATAAAGTTCTGCTCGCCGGTGCGCTGCTTGGCGCTAATCTTGAGCACATTTCCGGGCTGGCCCTGGCTGAGGAAGAGGTTCAGCAGCAGGGCGCAGCGGGGCTCGGTGTGGGGAATTTTCTCCAGCACGCACTCCTCATGGGCTCCTCGCACGGTGGCTGTGTAGCTGCCATTGTTCAGCTCATCCTTTTCGCTCACCGACAGATTAAAAATACCCTCGCAGTTGGAGCGGCGGATGGGCCAGGGACCAGCGCCGGCTCCCACGGCAAAGATCTTGCCGGGACCCTGGATCTTGCGGGTGATCTCCTTGATGTTGTACAGCTTGTCTCGCTGGACGAGGGGCAGCAGGAAGGGCGGTCCGCCGGCCTCCAGCAGAGTGGGTTTGCCACCCAGTCCGCTCTCCACGAGACCGAAGCGGGGAGCCTTCAGATCCGGACAAGGACCCACGCTGACCTCCACCTGGGCAAAGTTGCCGTTCAGGGCACCCTGTATTACTGCGGGAGAGGAGAGTAAACTATTAGCGAAGCTTTATCTTGACCTCCATCTGGACGGTGAAACATATAGGCGGCATCTGAGTGCCAAAAGCTGCTCCAAAAGCTCTTGGCCGAAATCATATGTTTGTGTTTAGTCTGCGCAATGAAAACAGAAATCCGAAAACACAAATCAACAGAACTGAGCGAAAACCGGCTATGGAAAGTTTGGCTATGGCACAGTTCTGAAGGTCATTCGGCTCCCAGAACACAGAACACACAGAGCACACAGCACAGAGCACTCAATCTGGCACGTATTGTTATCTGGCGGATCTGGGAAATCGGCTTAACGCTCACCGTTCTGCAGCTCCGGCAATGAGGGCACATGCAGGGGCTTCTCCTCGTAGAGCAGTTGCTCGGTGTCTAGCTGCTTCTGGCTCATGTTTGCTGGCTATGGGCTGGCTGTGTCCTAGTTTCAGCTCCTTCTACTCCAAATCAGGTTCCTTTTCTCTCTCCCAACGAATCTCCGCTGGAGGCTACCGCTCGCTAGATCGTTGCAAACGCGACTGTCGACGCCAACCGGCTGGCGTCTCGCATTTTAAAGTTGAGTGCTCGCTCGGCTCCCGGTTTATAATTTGCCCTATAGTTAACATTGCTGGCCGTACAGGGTGTCGTTGTGCCTTGCACTGATATAGATAAGATAAACTCTTGCTTTGTATTTAGTTTAATTAGAGTCAGGGATCTATCTGGTTAGATTCTTCCCGCGCACGCCCAATGCGCATGGCTGGAAGGAAGGCAGTAATATTTATGATGATGCGGTTAATCCAGTACAGTAGCTCCTCCGCTTAATTAACGAACTCAACCTACCCTACCAAAAGGTGTCCGCCAGAAACTTTCCACTTCACTGTTGTCACTTTCACTGGTCAGTGGAAAAAAGGTTCTCTTTTTCTCATAGGTCTTTAGGGCTTAGGCTAAGGAACCCTAAAACTGGCTGCTCCGGTTTACGGCTCACATTTCCATATTCTTTGTCAGCAAGAAAGTTGTTCTGCCACAAGTCGCTCTATAATTTATGCCCAATCAAATGGCTGTCCTAAACTAATTGATGTTGTTGATATAAAAGAATATTTATTTGGTTGTATGGTAAACTCAGGTAGTAAAGTCACTGCGTGGGCACTTTTCACTGTAGCCCCCCTTTTTTTTTGGGTGATAAGTCCAGCCCGCTGATAGTGGCTCTGGGATCGTGTATTGTCATTTAGCGGTCACGTTTGCTACGTCAGTGGTCGGTGGCGGTGGCTGATAAGGAACTGCTGTGTGGTTTCGCTATATATATGATAGTTCAGCTTGGGTGTGTCGCGGGTCAAGCCGCAAGTGTTGGGAAGCCAGGGCGCTAATTTGATGTATTGCCGCGCTAATGAGCTGCCGAGCTGGCCTGGATCCATTTGATGGATGCCAGCCATCAGGCATTATATTGGGAGCCATGCAATGACAGGCTCCACGCCTCGGCGAAAGAGTCATGCCATCATTCTGTCCAGGATCGGAGAAGAAGATGCCTGCTATCATTTCCAAACTGGTCCAAGCAATCCATCATTTTGCCAATGCATGGATAGTTTATCATAATTACTAAGTGAACCGAGTGAGGAGCTCGCTCTGTTCTGTTCTCCTCTGTTCTGGCCATCTACAGGCATTGGTTCTGGCCGACCGACCTCCTTTGCGGCCTGCAGAACTCGTTGCTGACCCAATTCCTCTGGCCGCCACTTCACTTTTTTTGCAGCTCAGCCTGAAACTGGTTAGGGGAATTGTGTCAGCGCTAATACTCGCATCCAAACTGCAGCCAAACCGACAGACATCAAACTAACATATGTTGTGTTCTTCTCGTTGTCGTATTTGTTGCCCATGTCACATTAGGCAATGACTGACAGGCGCCGATCCGCGACGTCGTCGTAATGGGCAACCGCATCGCATCCACCCGAGGCGACATTTGCGGCGGAGTGGAGGAGGGAGCCGCCGGCGAGGGCACCTCCAGGTTCAACACGCGCCGTCGCTACCAGCAGCACAAGCGGGAGTATTGCCTGCAGAGCGAATATCGCTCCAAGACGCTCCCAGCCCGTCATCCGCATCACGACCAGAGCCAGAGCCCGGGGAGCCAAGATCAAGCCAAGGAGCGGCTGGGCTCCAGCAGCTGCCTAGGGGCCGGAGCCAATGCATCCAATGGCACGCCTCCGCACAACGGAGAGACCTCGAGGGTGCTGTTTCTGCTCTACTTGATTAATCGCACCTGGAACGTTGTCATGGACACCATGGACACACGCACCAAGAGGTAAGACTCCATTCCCAGTCTGCAACACATTCTTAAATTATCATAATGTAAAATAAATACATATTTTAGTTTTTAATGATTAATCCAGGCCTATAATCGACGCTACTATTTATCTTCCAGTCGTTCTCCACGCGGCACTTCCCCGCAAAAAGAGGAGCCCGCGGACATTGAGCTGCAAGAGCGGCCTCTGGATGAAGAGTGCTCTATTGGCATCACCGATCTGGACGCCTCTTCCCTCTGCTCCCAGTATTCCTGCTGCAGCTGCAGCTACTGTGATGTGGAAACAGCGGGCACACAGACCAATGTGTACAGCTCCATTGGCGACGACTATTCCCTGGACTCCATGTATGAAGTGGGCAAATCGGTGGCAGACAGGTAAGCGAAGCAATTGATTCTATAATGAACTGAGTGTTTATGTAGTAGATCCCAGCTCTTGTCAGCTAAGCATGACTAAGAAAATAAAGCCTGCTTTTAGGCTTTCCCACAACAACTTGCTGTATGCAATGAAAAACTATTTTTTATGCTGATATTTTATTTGTGGAACGAGTCAGGGAAGGCCACTGCTTAGAAGCAGCTGTCGATGGAGGGCAGGGAGCCGCTGCAGAAGTGCCAGGTGGACCAGGCAGACCATCCCTGCTGGCTGAGCACCTTCTGGGCGCAACGCACGGAGTGGGTGATGTCGTCGGTCAACAGGGCATTGCAGCTCAGGCCGCACTCGTTGTACGAGAAGCGTCCAGAGGGAGGAGCGCACCAGTAGTAGTCGTTGATCTGGAAGATGCCGTAGTCGTTGGAGCCGTTGTAGTTCTCAGGACCCACAACTCCAGTGCGGTAGGAGCTCTCGTGCTCCGCAATGCAAGTCCAGCGGGCCAGCTGGTCACGAGGAACGCCCAAGTCGGACATCTCGCGGGCCAGGGAGCAACGGTCCATGGTGCGACCGAAAGCGGGAGCGGCCAAAGCCAAAGCAACCAGAACGATGAAAGCCTTCATGATGATTTCAAGTGATTGAAAGTAATGCCCAAACAGCAAATGGATCGTGTTTTTATAACAAACTTTCTACTGATAAAGGAGTTATCATTCGCACGCTTACAGATAAGAACTCTATTCCTGCGCATTTGCAGCACGAAGATCGCCATCTTTCATTAATTTGATAGGGCACGAAAGGAAAATTTTGAATTTATAGGCCAACTGCACCTGGTAGTAAACATTGGCTTATCAGCAAGCTGCCAAATACCAAAAGATTAGAAGACTGAACGGGGAAAAATGGCTGAAAATATCAATGGAAATACTACAAGAAAGAACAAACATTGATAAAAGCCTTTTAAACAAAATGTCCATCAATTTGAATCGATATTTGCCATTAAATGACGCGCAAATTTTATTCGGGGACTTTTTTATGGGTTATCCCAACGGTTATCTGTGAGATTTGATGGCTAAACTCACCTATAAAAGGGAGGACTTTCGGTTCGTTCTACATTAGTTTCAATCACTTGAAATCATCATGAAGGCTTTCATCGTTCTGGTTGCTCTGGCTCTGGCCGCCCCTGCTTTCGGTCGCACCATGGACCGTTGCTCCTTGGCCCGCGAGATGTCCGACTTGGGCGTTCCTCGTGACCAGCTGGCCCGCTGGACTTGCATTGCTGAGCACGAGAGCTCCTACCGCACTGGAGTTGTGGGTCCTGAGAACTACAACGGCTCCAACGACTACGGCATCTTCCAGATCAACGACTACTACTGGTGCGCTCCTCCCTCGGGACGCTTCTCCTACAACGAGTGCGGCCTGAGCTGCAATGCCCTGTTGACCGACGACATCACCCACTCCGTGCGTTGCGCCCAGAAGGTGCTCAGCCAGCAGGGATGGTCTGCCTGGTCCACCTGGCACTTCTGCAGCGGCTCCCTGCCCTCCATCGACAGCTGCTTCTAAGCTGCAGTTTTGATTTCCCAGTAAAAACTCTTTAATTCGCAATATAGTTGGCTTATTTCTGGTGGGGATTTCACATTCTTCTGCCTAATCACTGCTCAGGGAGCTGGAGTTGCCCTCCGGCGCTTGACAGTCTTCATCATCAAATCAGAGGCAAGCAGTTGCTACTCTAATGCTTGGGTGCGGGATCTTATACTGCAGAAGGGGAACTGGTCTTATACTAGAGCGGGAGAGTGACTCTTCGGCTTGGTTTCGGGCTGGTAGCCAATCTTCGGGCTTGAGGCTCGGCTTGGGTTTAGGCCAAGTCGGCGGCTTGGGATCAGTCGGTGCGTGACTTCTCTTCCAGGCGGACGTGTGTAGATCGTATCGAAAGCGGAGGCGAAGCTGTGTTTCGGTTACCAATTAAGTCGAAGTCGATGGCTCAGCTAGATCGAGATCTAGCCAAGTTCAATCGACGATCGACAGCCTGGCCTTAAGTGCGCAAACGAATCGAAGCCAAGTCCTGTGAACCCGAGAACTATTCCCCCTCCAACTCTCTCCTTTGGGGACTGTTACGTGTCACTGGCGATTACGCGATATGCATTTTCTTATTGTGTATTCTCGGGTGAAACGAGTTTGATTGGATAGAAAAGTGCGACTACTCGATTCTCGACTCTCGGTTCTTGACTATTGAGTCTTGGATCTCGATTCTCGCTCTCCGGCTAACAGCATCGCGAGTGGAGTGCGCGCGCAGATTGCATTCTGTTGGTAACGGTAAAACGAGTACAACTCGGGGACTGGACCCGGCTAGAACTGGCCCCAACTGGCCTATTGCAGCATCCACGAAGCGACCAAGCATCCATCCATCCGCAATAATAATAACACAGACCGAGCCAGAGGCAGAGGCACAGCGGTTCTGGCTTCTTGCTAATCTTCTCAATTTGTGCCCCTTGTCCGATGACGACGCAAAGTGCAGCATGAAAGTCAGCTCCAACTGTGTGTGAGGTGGAGAAGAAGGAGGTGGTGTGTGTGTATGTGTATATCAGAGTCGGGAATTTGAGAACGTTCTGTGGCCCAATTCGGAATCGTGTCAATATACTCCCAGAGCACAGAGCCCACCGAACCTGATCCCAAATTGGATTTCGGACGACGACCAACCAGCAACCAGTAACCAGGAGAGGAGCAGAGCGGAGGCCTAGGTAAGCGCAAGTGGAGGAGATGAACTAGTTCAGTCAAGTCCAACTAAGTCAGAGGGTCAGTCTCTCGAGACCCACTTGGTCAAGATCGTATCCGATGCGTGCCCGGGTTCAGGCCATATGCTAATGGGCACCGACTTTCTTTTGGAATCTAGATATGCAAATCCCTCTCCGCTCGCTGGCCCGTGTGGGCAGCTCTGACATTGAACTGTGACGCCCACGCAAAGCAGAGAGCACAGATCAGTGGAAAAGAAACTCTCGGCAGTTCCGAGAAGCAGAACCCAGCACAAAAAAAAGAGCCATAAAAAGTCGTTAAGACTACTGCGTGTGCGTTATAAAAGTATGAAAACAAATTACATTTAACTGTACTCAGGGGGAGATTGAAGTGAAAATTGAATTGGCAGCGGCACGAGACTCCGCCGAAGCCCCAATCCGCACCAACAATGCCACTTTGTCCAGAAAGCCAAACACAAAGAGGAAAGCCCAACAAAAGAAGCCAGGGAAACCAGGGAAACGGCGGGGGGAAAACGAACAAGAGATTGTAAATAAATAAATAACACTCGCAGAGGCAGACAGAAACCACACATTCCGAGTAAAAAGCGAGTGTATGCCGGCCGAACTACAGAAAAATCTGTTCCGGTCTGATTTAACAATAGTTAAACAGCTTATGATGGGGAGGAGGAAGCGGAGGAGTAGGTGGCCCAGCTAACTTTCGGCACTGCCCGAAATAGAAATTTCTTTCTTCTTCTTTTCAAAATTTGCCACTCTGTGGTCTCAGCTCAGCTCGGCATTTATTCTTCTTCTAAGCCTCGAATTAGGGAACTGGAACTAGGGCCAGCGGCTTCCCTTTGGGTAACTGCATCAAATTAGCCACATTAGCCCGGCCATCAGCAGATGTTGGACACCTTGACAGGCCCTGACAAATGAAGCAATTGGTGGAGATTGGGTAACCGCACTTGGGCAACAAAGAGCCAAGCGGGCTTTGTGCACGGGATTCGAATGGAGTGGGCCATGAGCCGCGGGCTTTGTTGGAACGGAACCCAGACTAATTGGAGCCAATGGGCCGCCGCCAAGGCGAGAGACAGGCAGGCAGGCAAAATCGAGATCAGAGGCCAATTGGCCAGACAAACAGTCACCCGGCATACACGAGGGCTGCTCTGCATCCATTCAGGGCAGGTGGACTTGGCACCAGCTCCACGCTGGCCATCTGCGAGGGGATTCACCAGCGGGTTTCCGCAATACTTCATTCACATTATTATCGGAATGCTCCGCCAATCGAATTATCAATGGGGCCCTATCAATATGGTCCGATTTCCCGGCGAATCTTTTTTTTTCGACACGTCCAGATTAGCGAGCCCATCAAATCAAAATATTAGTACTCGAGATAACCCCTCCTGGCTAGATAATTTTCCGGCTATAAAAGCGCCCCTCCTTGTGGGACTAGACATCAGTTTTCGTCAACATGAAGGCCTTCATCGTTCTGGTTGCTTTGGCTCTGGCTGCCCCTGCTTTCGGTCGCACCATGGACCGCTGCTCCCTGGCCCGCGAAATGTCCAACTTGGGCGTTCCTCGTGACCAGCTGGCCCGCTGGACTTGCATTGCTGAGCACGAGAGCTCTTTCCGCACCCACGTTGTTGGTCCCACCAACTACAACGGCTCCAACGACTACGGCATCTTCCAGATCAACGACTACTACTGGTGCTCTCCTCCCTCTGGACGCTTCTCCTACAACGAGTGCGGCCTGAGCTGCAATGCTCTGCTGACCGACGACATCACCCACTCCGTGCGTTGCGCCCAGAAGGTGCTCAGCCAGCAGGGATGGTCTGCCTGGTCCACCTGGCACTACTGCAGCGGATGGTTGCCGTCCATCGACAGCTGCTTCTAAGCTCGCTCAATAAACATCACCTAAAAGATAATTTAAACTGATTTATTTGGGAATAGGTATTCATTTATTTATAGTTTATCTATAATATTACTATTTTCCCTTGGTCATAGTCAACAGTATGTAAATATTTAATTTTCCCTTCTCAAAGACTACAATTCTTACAATTTTCATTGGCCTGTATGGTTCTTCAATTATTATCTTTCTTTACACACTTTCTAAATGGAAGAGAATCGAAGAGAAAGAGTGGAAACAGCTTCCCTTCTAGAAGAGTGGCCACAGGCCGATGACTTTGACTGGGACCGGTCAATGAATTCTTAATGTGGCCAACGCAGTGGGCAATAAATTATACAAGTAGCCATCCGGCTCTCTTGTTCTAAGAGTGGCTGGTGATAAACGAAGGTAAACTGGGCACAAACTCAGAGTTTCAGAGTCTCAGAACGGGAACGGGAACCCAGAGCACGTCCAAAGGAAGTGGAAACGCATAGACAAAGACCCTCGGCTGCGATCGTCTGAGGAACAGGCTAAAACAAAGCAGGAAATCAAAGACCGGAAAATTATACCATTCCTGGGGACGGAGGCGGGGATGGAGATGGGGCTGGCGAATCGTAGATCGGGGAGTTGTTGCCAGTAGTGCCCCCAGCCGGAGTGTTTCCTATAATCTGAGCACATTAGCACAAGTCGCAGAGTCGGAAAGTCGACTGGAAATGGAAGTGCATAAGTAATTGCCCTAAGGTTGAGAGGTTCGGCGCCCTCTGGAGCGACATTGCGTGGGTCAGGCTAAGACAATTGCTGCCGTCGGGGAAGTCAGTCGAGCGTTAAGTTATGATGGTCCACAGATAACAATTCCAGTCGGGAGCCGACTTACCGCAATAAGCTTTACACTCGGTTTGTGGCCCATCTAATTGGTCTGGGTCTGGGTCTGAGGAGTAGCAGCTGACAGATGGAAGGGACAGGTAGAAGGGTGCCTGGGAAACAGGTTACTGGTGAATATAGTTAGGAAAAACTTCTGAGAATTTAATAACTACCTTCAAGGAAGTGCCAAAGAGGAAGTTTAGATGGTAAAGAAGAGATGGAATCTCGGAAAAATCTGGAATCTGAGTCAAATGATTTCTGAAAAATATATTTTCTACAGAAAAACAATAATAGTTCTGTGACTAGACTGAACCATAAACAAATTAAGAATAAAGAGTTAACTTGCCGGAAATTACAGCATAAAAAAATGCTTATAGATAATTAGTGATTAAAAAAGGAAATTACGCAGGACATGCTAGAATCCATTCATCAAAAATCACCCCGATTAGTAGATAGTAAAAAAAAACTGGAAAGTGGCTCTCAAAGAACCTGAAAATTCCGCAATTCATGCGATTTTCATTAAGATTAAGGAGCGTAATTAAATTATCAATGGTGCCCCTCCAGCGGACATATCTTCAGACGATCCACCACTTGGCATATCGACACGGAACTTATGCCCCAAGTTGTACAAGTCAATAGCCGATATCTCGGGGGTTTACCTCTATCAGCTTTTCAATTTTATCAGCTCGCACGAGTTCCTTTCAAGACTCTCGAGGAAAATGGCCGAAGTCAAAGTCTCATCGCAGTTGGCTTCCCTGTTTGGCGGAGTCAACAGTGTGTGGCGACGGAGATCGCTGGGTTGCGATCTGGAATGTTCTGGGCGAGAACAGGACAGGATCTCGGATTACCAGAGATATGATAACTGTGACGTTATCGAGGGGTAAGTCTTCTCTGTGGATGCTCAGGCCCTGGCTGAACTTGCACAATCCCGAGATGATCGCATTACCCATTCTTCCACTTTTCCACGCGGTTAACTTGACATGATCTTCAGCGGTTCAGCCATTGTCGGCGACAGGCCAACGGTGACACTGGCCCCCGCTTTGGGGCCAAGTCACTTTCGGCATCAATTACCTGCCACCGATTCGACTCACAAATTATAAACATTTCTCTCTCTATCTCTGGCAGCAGCTCCAAAACGCAACTGTGTCAAAAGGCAAGCTTCAAAGATTTTAAGCACCGAAAACTCCAAGCCCCACGCCCCGCTGCGATATAGTTTCAGCGAGACAAACCCTAATTATATTATTTGACAGCTGCGGCCTGCTGATATATATAACCACGGGCGGGCAGGTGCCCTGCAATCTGCTGTTGAAAACAAATCCCAGTGAAAACTATAATGAGCGTTGGAAAAGCTTTTCCAAAAAAAAAAGACACAACAAAAACCATTTTAATTTGGAGTCAAGCGCGACGCTGTCAAGCTTGACAGTCGTCCGTCGACGGCGATCAAAAAGATGACAAAAGCCGGGAATGGGCGATAGCTCAAGGGAGCTGACAGCCTTGGGAAATCTCGCTCGGAGAGATCTCTCGGTCTCGATCTCGATCTCTGACAGCTGAAAAGTGGCCACATTTCTCTACGGCTTTGTCGGTTGCTAAATTCTCCTAATAGTTTTATCTGCGAGTAGGTTTCGTGTTGCGAGTGTGGGTAAAATTCGCCGCGGACAAATTCAAATGCAAATGGGCTAAAGAAATGGAACTGCCATGAGAACTTTTGCATGTCAGCGGTGACTTAATCTCTGGCATCATCGTCACAAAAGTGCCACTCCGCTCCGCAGCAAAGCCCACATCCGATCCCAGCTTATTGTGGTGTCTCTGCAAACACACAAACCAGGTGTATTTCCCATTCCTCGGCTTGTGTAACGCCGCGTAGAAACAATTTGGCAAGGTGTCAGCTCAACACTAGGCGAAACTTTCCCATTTCCATGTCCATTCCATCTTCTGGCTTTTTTATGATCTGTCCGAAATGGGAAGAAGAGAACTCAGCTTAATTGGAATTCCAATGGATATAGGGGATTGGGGTCGCATCTCGAATTCAATACCTCCTGGAATGTCGTTCAACTCGAACCCCCAAAGACAACGACAACACCCTTGAGAATAGCTTAGCAAATTAATACATTAGGCTCTAGGCCGACTCATACCTGGTCTTCGCCAATTGGCAAGGCCCAAACGAACTCTAAATGGCAAAGTTGATCTCCGGCGATTAGCCGCAAATGGCAATCCCATAGACCTACATCATGTCTCTGCTCCATCGCTCCGACTGCCATAGATGTAATTGAATCGAAATTGTTTTCAATCGAGCTAAAGTCCGTTGGCACTAAGAGGCCTCAACTGGATGGAGACGGAGACGCAGATCGAGATACATACCGTCGTACCATCCATGATAAATGCAGCGATAACGGCGACTTTTCATACGTAATTTGTTTTATGCCTGGAAATTAAATTAACTTGTTTGCCAGCCATTTGCCAGCTGCTGGCCAAGATAGAGGCTCCGCTTTAATGTCTAATAGATTTCATTTGCTTTGGCCAGGCCAACTGTCATAATGACTCTGTTATGTGTGGGCCATTATATAAAATTTCACTTTTCGCCGCCACCAAAAAGGCTAGAAATAGGAGTCCACCAGCGGCGCGACAGTTTTGCAATTCCCCAGCGACACTAAGAGCCTATTTTTTATTCACTTTATTATTATTGGGCACGAGCACTTTGTACTAGTTTTTTTGGCGCTGTTATTTTGTCTGAAATCATCGTGGATCGAGGCTAAACTTAGTCGAAAAGATTCTTAAAGAAAATAAATACGGAAACATTTAGAAACCAAATAAGGCAGCACTCGATCACAATCTACGCATCAAATAAAGCCCACCAAATCTGTATCTCAGCATTGTGCGTAAGATACATATATCTGGTGATGGTGATCGCTGGCAGTTCGCTGTCTTCCAGCTGCTATTCGAAATATTTATCTCGAAAATATAGCAGGCATTGTCTTCGCCATATCTCGGTGGGTCTCTGCTCACGCAACTCGGGTGCGGTTGCATGTTGGTTGAAATTATTCATAGTTATTCATTGTGCGGCATCCGAGGCATTCGGGTCTGGAAATGGCAATGCATATACCCGCAGATATAGTATCTCTTTCTTCTCCTGCCCAGACGAATTCCCATCTTTTGCACGGCCCAAGTTTAATGTCCGACTTTGAAGTGGAGTGGAAGTGGAGTCGCGGGTTTAATGGCGAAACAACGCCACTTGACTGCAGCTATTAGCCCCCAGTTGTGGTCTGGTTTATGACCAGGCTGAGAGTGTGATTAATCATCAATCATCTGGATTACCACTTGGGCGGTTCCCGGGCTCTATCTTTATATTTTTCGGCTACTCGAACTCAAGTTGGCCACAATGGGGCCCCTTCTAAGCCCATCGTCATTGTTGATATAACAGCAATTATGCTAATCAGCAGCGAGGGCTCCACTCGTACCTTTCTCTGCGATTCATTGAACCTCAGCGGCCCCGCCGAACAATGACGAGATCTTGGCTAACACTCGATTTTCAAGGTGGTTGATAGCGGCTTATCAGTCGAAAGCTTCGTGTGAAATTCCCCTTTTTCGGGAGCCTAAAACTAGGCAGCATTTACCGAAGGGATGTTCTTTTATTCTTTTTGAGATTGGACCCTATGATGTACTCGGCTGGCTGATAAAGTTATTTTGGTCTTATTTTATGTTGTTTTGGTCGTGAATGAATTATTTAAATCGGCCAAGTTGCGGTTTTTTTAATTATATTTCTATCTTTGAGTGCTACGAGCTCAAGGGCTGATAGGCCAGCCAAACGTACGGCCCAATTTCCCATAAATACCCAGGCCAGGAGCCGAGTTGGCCAAACAGTTTTGTTTAAACCAAACCAACCGACATGAAGGCTTTCATCGTTCTTATGGCCCTGGCCGCCTGCGCCGCCACCGCTCTGGCTGGCCGCACCCTGGACCGCTGCTCCCTGGCCAGGGAGATGTCCAACCTGGGCGTTCCTCGTGACCAGCTGGACAAGTGGACCTGCATTGCCCAGCACGAGAGCGACTACCGCACCTGGGTGGTCGGCCCGCCCAACTGGGACGGTTCCAACGACTACGGTATCTTCCAGATCAACGATCTGTACTGGTGCCAGGCCGATGGACGCTTCTCCTACAACGAGTGCGGCCTGAGCTGCAATGCCCTGTTGACCGACGACATCACCAACTCCGTGCGTTGCGCCCAGAAGGTGCTCAGCCAGCAGGGATGGTCCGCCTGGGCCGTCTGGCACTACTGCAGCGGATGGTTGCCGTCCATCGATGAGTGCTTCTAAACTGATCCTGACCCCGAATAAATCAACTGCATATACACTACAATTTATGGTTATTAGTTGGAACAATTAAGGCTTATTATCCATAATTTTTAAACAATATTTTAACAGAACTTTGAGCCAGCTCTAGAGTCCCCCCAATAATTCGAGTTTAAAAAACAAATCGTATATTCTTTTTCAGTTTTATATCTCTGGAAAAGTGTCAGCAAACGCCTGTTTCCTTTTTCCCAAAGAAAACATACATATTTCTCATGTCCCCTCCCATCAATACCCATCTTAATGTTTTTACAGCCTCATTGATAAGTGCCTTTCGAAGAAATGACACTCGAAACGTTTAAAAATAATCATAAAGTTTGTCTGACTTATATGGCAACTAATGGAGAGCACTCGCCTTGTTGAGACCATTAGCCCGGCGGAGGCCTTTTCACGGCTTATCAATTCCAGTTTATGGAGCAGTCTTCGCTCCGCGATTTCAATTTCTGCCTCACAAATTGATTTATGCAGATTTTAGTGCTGCAACCCCAGTCGCAGACTCTGTTTTGAGTGATCTCTCAACACCCATCGCTGCCGTTGAGTTTCTCCTGTCTGCGGCCAGTGGCTGACATTGATCGAAGCGTTTTTTGTGTCTGCGGTGGTGCTGTGCTGCTGTGGGAACCGCATCTGTGTGGCTGCCTCCGTCAATCCCCGTCCAACTTCGACTCCGACTTGGACTGCAGCTTGGAGTTGCGTGAGGGGCAGGCACACCTGACTAAAGAACCGAATGCCTGAGCATCTGCGGTACGTGACTGATTGGCGGATCGATACGGGGCTGAGGTAACCGCATGGGCACATCATAACCAACGATCCCCGCACAATGCCCGCGTCATTTACATAGCCACTCATATATATGAGCCGTTAACCCCCGCTCTAACGGTACTGGGGCCTCGAGAGGGAGCTGCTGGAACCGAGTGTCTCTTTCATCTGGGCGGGCAGTGAAAGTGTCTTTATTTCTAGCACATTAAAATGCAAATTAAGCAGAAAACTGAAAATTAAATAACAAATCAGTGACTGTCACAGATCAACATCGATCGGCGTTCGGCGATCGCTTAGTAGTTAGTGGTTAGTGGCTAGGAAACGGGCCCACAGCCCACATTCTCGCACCTCGTCTCCATTTGGGTGTCGTTGACAGCGGATATCCAAGGCACCTGTCCAGACTCCACTCCAGCTCTGACTGCGTGTGCGACTGCAGATAAGCCTTGGCTCAAATACGAGTATTCGCAGAAATATGTTCAATAAACTTAACGGCTTGTTTTTCCGGTGCGTTACGTGGTGGCGACCCAAAACTCCGAGTGCCAGCCCCCCTGCTCTGCAGCTTATTTATGGCCGGGCTGAATGCAAATTCGAGTTCTCCCATGTCAGGCACGTACATTAATTGACTCCACCCGATTGGTTTTTCCCCTCTCCAATTTACGCAGCGACAGCTCGACTCTGCAGCGACACCAGCACCAGCAGCAGCTCCGTTCGGGACACCGCCTCCAGATGGCTCCCAGCATGTGCGAGCTGCCCGGCCAGGGTCAGGTGCCGAGCCAAAGCCAGAGCCAAACGCCCCACAAAGCAGGTGGATCCAACAGCTCCGGGACGAACAAGTGCGGTGGCAGCAGCCTCAATGGATCCCTGGCCTCCTACAAGATAGGTGGCTCCGAGCAGAGTTGGCCTCAGGCCCCCGTCTTCAGCAAGGTGAGTCATTAAAAATCTTAATTAAGTGGAAACCTAACACAAATCTATTCCCAATTCAGGAAAATCAGCGTCCGCCTGTGTACAATCCCGAGGATTATGTTTACTCTTTGAGAAAGTTCACCAAAGGCAGCAGCTCGGGCAAGAAACAATCAATCTACGATGTCAGCACGGGGCTCAGCGCCAAGGAGGAGGCCTCCAGATCGGCCACTCTGCCAGCCAAGCATTCGGAATACAAGTAGGAAATATAGACACCAGTTAACCAGAACATAAATTAATATGTTCTCTGCCTGACTTTGCAGATCTCCCATTCCCGCTCCGCCGGTAAACGAAAGGGAGATGTCTATGCGCCAGTTTGGCTCCATAACCGATCTGCTAACCAAGCTGCGTGCCGATCTCCGAGTGTCCTTTAGCAGGTGAGTTATTCTGCCGAACAAGGAAACCTTAGAGGTGGCACTAACTTTTTGTTTTCCCTGCAGCTTTGTCCAAGAGTTTGTGGCCACGCCTGCGGATGGTATCAGCCACTTGCTAGAGGTCCTGCGCGCTATACAAATGGCTCAGGCCAGTAATGCACCAGCCCCGTTGCCAGGAGCCAGCAGTTCCCTGGCCATGACCAGGAATCCCCAAAGCTATCAGCGTCGTGCTCTGCTAGACGAACTGTCGTGCCTGTAAGTTGCCTCCCTCTACAAATTTAACCCGAATCTCAACTAATCCCTTGCTTAATGCTTTACCAGGCAATGTCTGAGCATCTGCTGCTCGCGATCTCTGGATGCCATAGCCCGCTTGGGGAATACACCCGTTGGTCTCATGCCGCTGGCCTCCTCGGCCACGGGACAGGGCATTCGTGCCCGAATCCTGGCCCTGCAGCTGCTGGCCTCCGCCTGCGACCGGCAGCCCTTTGGCAGCGGCACTGGGAGCCACAAGATAGCCTCCACAGGTCACACAGCCGTCTCTGACGCCATGTCAACGTTGCGCCTGAGATGCAGTGAGCCAGTTCGCTTCCGGCTGCTGGTGGGAATTCTAAACAGTGGCGGTGGATCCGGAGAGCTGCAGTGTGCGGGTGTCAAGTGAGTGAAAACGTAAATAACAGCCAAGGGAAGAATACAAAAATATTTTCCATTTTCCAATAGATTTCTCAACACCTTCATTGAGAGCGCCGTGAGCATCCAGCAGCGCCTGTACATCCAGGCTGAGCTTTTCCAGGCGGGACTCGATGCCAGCACCTTGGCCCGTACCATCTCCTCCTCCTCGCCGTGGCTGGATGCCCTGAAGAGCGAGGTGAAGCGTTTCAACGAACTCCACATAGACGTGGACAAGATGATGGCCCAGGCGAGGGATGCGGAGCGTGTGCGCAGCCAGATGGTGATTCTGGAGCGGCGGGTTCAAATCCTACACGAGGAGAAGGCCGTGCTGACCTCCATGGAGAGGCGTCTGCAGGAGCGCTGTGCCGAGCTTCAGCGTGAGATCTTTCGCATGCAGGGCGCCCAACAGCAGTCCAACTTCAAGCCAGTGGAGTCTGCACATCAACCGGTGGCCCTGCCACGCCAGGTACCGCCCAGCACCAAGACGAAGCCGACATGCAGCTCCGAGCACGAGGACGAGGGCATCAGCAGCTCCGAGACGGGTGCCTCTCTAAGCCCAGTGCCCATTCTCGTGCTGCCCTCCAAGGTGAAGCAGTCGCGAAAAGCGACAACGGCAGTTGAGGAGGATGATGATGATGCAGCCACCATTGAGGATGTCATCGAGGAACTGGACAACATTGTGAGCGAGGCAGAAAAACAAATCAGCAGCCAGGCGGGCACCAGTTCGAGGCCCAGGATGCGGCAACTTCGCCCCACGGAGCAGGAGATTGTGCCGGTGAACATAGTGCCGCAGCCACCGAGAAAGTCTCGATCCCTGGCGCACCTGGTGCCCCGCACGGATTGCTCTGAGCAAGATGGCTCCGACTACGGAATGGCAGTTCTGCATCAGCCAGGCGATCCCGATGCCGCCGAACGCCTGGCCGCTATGCACACCTTTTTCGATGAGGTGGACTACGATGCCCCGGAGACAGACCAGCCCTCAGCCTATCAGATGGACTCGCCCTCGCCCGACATGCCGGAGGCGAATGCCACGGCCACGGCCTACAATGCCAGCACAAATCGAGAGCTGCTCGATGTGATCATGAATGCGCGGCACGACGAGCACGATCCTACCATGCAAGCCCTGCGAAAGAGTGTCCAGGATGTGGCACCCATTATAGCAATTCCTCAACATCAAACCACAAAGGTTAAGGCCCCAGCTCCGCCACCTCCAGCGCCGCCAGCTCAGCAGTTTAACGGGGTCTTCTTTATGACGGGCATGAACACCCCTCAAAAATATCCCAAGCCGGACATCACCGCAGCCCTGCAGGCCCGTCGGGTCACCAAGAACGTGGAGCGCCTGGAGGCAGCCTTCGCCTCCTCACACTCCTCCCACGCCCACGAAGCCCTCAATGAGGCGGCCATTGGCAGGGAGAAATCGCGCAGCAATCAGCAGATCTACTTCACCAGCAATCCGGCCATGCGGATGCACGAGCCCCCTAACTACCCCAACGGCAGCGGAGGAAAGGGTGCCACCGTGCGCACCCGATCCTACACCCAAGGATCCATGTCCAAGGTGACGGACCTGCCCTCCGGCCTGTACTAACTACCTAATAGATAATCCAGCAGACACTTCGAATGATTCTCCAGCTTCTGTGCAATAGCAGTCCACTCCTAGGTTACATCCACAAGATTCGCGTATTTATAGAACATTCAATAGAAATATCCACAGATAATTTATACATAAATATATTCGTTTTTATGCAACCATCTCGATGCGCCCGAGACTAGCTTAGTGACGGTGGCAGCTTCAACAGGGTAACTAGCCGATAAGTGTTAGCTCAGTAGTTCTTCACGTTTAGCGTAATAATATTTCCATGTTTATTTTTCTTTGAATAAAGTTTACATTCTACATCGATACGATATCTGGTGGACGCTATCTACAGCGATTATTAAGACCTGTGTGTGTGTGTGCAAAGTGATAAGTGGTTTTCTTTTAACCCTTCATTGGGGCAAGACATTTCAACTTGGGGTAGAAATAATTGTCTTGGCAGCAACTGATAATTATCAAGCAAATTTTCTGTTGTATATGAACTGCAAGATTTAATCTATTTAAATCTTTGTATATATAATTAAGCTGGTTACACAAAATAAACTTGAAAGGAAGCCCAATAAAATTTAAAGAGAATTAAATTCAATTGCAGTATCTTTAGATAAAATTAGCCCTAAAATATTTATCAAGAAAGTAGTAAATATAAACCTTATTATTCCCTAAAATTCAACTGAGATTGGTGGTTAACTGTGCTTTAGCCTGATCTTTTTTATAAAACCTAACCATAACCCGGCTAATCGCTAGCTAGATTAGTCGGATCTTATCGCCGATTGCTTTGAATATTATATTCAAGTGCCAAACAGTTGCATTGGCGGCATAAAGTGTTCAACATTTTGGCCAGTCTGCAACTGATATTGCTGCCAGCATGAGTAAAGTTTCCCCCAATCCATTACGGTCTCTGCCGGCAGGCCTGCAGAGGGTGGCCATCGAGGAGCTTAACGAGGTGCCCGGTCGACTAGAATCCGACATAGCCGCCCTACGAGATTGGCTGCAGAAGCAGCCCCATCTCTGCTCTTGCGTGGCTGATCAGTTCCTGCTCAGCTTTCTACGCGGCTCCAAGTTTAGTCTGGAGAAGGCCAAGCAGAAGATCGATCGATTCTACAGCTTGCAGGGCGCCATACCTGAGGTCTTCAATGAGCGCCGTCTGGCCGATGATTTCCAAGTGCTGGAGATTATTCGCATGGGGTAGAATCAAGGTATTTTTGAAACTTTCCAAGCTATTTAATGACGTTTCCCATAGAGTAATCTTGCGCATTCCCCTGGACAAAGACGACACTGGCCCAGCTGTGACCATCATTAGGGCCTGCTCCTATGATTTAAATAAATTCAAGTTTCAGGACATCATTCGAGTGGGCTCCATGTTTGGTGAGATTATGATGCTGGAGGATGACAATGCCTCGGTCAGTGGCTACCTGGAGATTATGGACATGAGTGGAGTGACGGGAGCGAATCTGTTTGCGCTCCAGCCTCAACTTTTGAGCAAGTTCTCAGCCTATGCCGACGAGGCTATGCCCACGCGGCAGAGGGGCATCCATTTCATCAATGCGCCCAAGGCCTTCGAGACGGGCTTCAAGTCGCTGCTGGGTTGGTTTCCCGCAAAGATTAAGGAGAGGGTAAGGCACTATCGATCCTCAAGGAAGATGAAACGATTTTATACTCTGACAGGTCTCTGTTAGCTCCGATCCGGAGGCTATCTTTGAACACGTCCCTAAGAAATATCTGCCCTTGGAGTATGGAGGCACCAAGGGAACCATCCTTGATATAACCACTGAAATGGAGGCCAAGCTGGCCAGCTATAGGAGCTATTTCGAGGAGTCCCAGCACTTTGGCACCAACGAAAAACTGCGCGAGGAGCCCACACAGCTTGGCCAGGAAGAGACTCACTTCGGAATGGATGGTTCTTTCCGCCAGTTGATAATCGACTGAACCTAGGCACAGACCTGTAAAGCCCACTGGGGGCTATAAACCCCTAATAATAAATGCTATCGATAAGCTCCAGTGTGTGTTCTTCTTGACGACTATTTCAATACATGGTTATCAGTGCTCAGACGATAGCTTATCGATTCCAAGTTGAGTTTCACAAATGCCAGGGTCAAAAATCGTCATTCGTTTGCCGACCGCCAAGGAGATTCCAACCCCACGATGCCGTCCATCCGTCCGCTGAGCCCCGAGCTGCAGAAGAACGCCATCGAGAAGCTTAACGAGGTGCCCAGCAAGCTAGATGACGATATTGCCGCTCTACGGGAGTGGATCAAGCAGCAGCCACACCTGAAAGCCCGCACAGAGGATCAGTTCCTGGTAAATTTTCTGCGCGGCTGCAAGTTTAGTTTAGAGCGGACCAAGGCCAAGATCGACAGGTTCTACACGCTGCGCACCAAGTATCCCGACTATTATGGAGGACCCAATATGGATGTGGACAAGGCCCTGGAGATCTTCAAGCTGGGGTAAGTTGGGGAGAGAGTTGAGTTACGAATCCTTTATCAATATCTGAAACCACCCTTAGCACCATTGTTCTACTGCCACGTCCGCTGAACGATAATGGGCCACGTCTGGCTTTGATCCGCATGGCCGCTTATGATCCCGATAAGTACACCTTTCAGGAGGTGAACCGAGCCAGCGTTCTCATGCAGCAAATTATGCTCGACGAGGACGATGTGGCCATTGTGAATGGCATGATATCCATTTTGGATCTAGCCAACGTTACCACCGGCCACTTCTTGCAGATGACTCCGTCGTTTGCCAAGAAGATGACCGTTTTCCAGGAGGAGGCTCTGCCCCTGCGACCCCAGGGCATTCATTTTATCAACACACCCAACGGCTTTGAGACCGTCTTCAATATGATCAAGCCAATGATGTCTAAGAAGCAGCAGGGACGCGTAAGTTTGAAGTTCTTAATGAAAAGAGATTTATATAAAACGATCTTTAACCCGCAGCTCTATGTCCATGGCAGCAAATGGGAAGCCCTCTTTAAGCAAATTCCCAAGAAATACCTGCCCGTTGAGTATGGCGGTGAAAATGGTTCGATTCCGGAGCTCCTTAAGGAGTGGGAGCAGCGTATTCAAGCCCATAGAGGCTACTGGGAGGAGGAGAACAACTATGGCACCGACGAGAGCCTCCGTGTGGGCCAGCCCGTTGACTTCGAGAGCCTTTTTGGAATGCAGGGCTCCTTCCGGCAACTAAATGTTGATTGAGGCATACACCCGTTTCGAGGAACAAATATAAATAGACACAACTGCAGCTCTTATCTTAGCATACAAAGTATAGGAACACAAGTAGCCGAGGGCGTCCTAACTCTAATCGGTTTTTGATAAGATAAAAATAATAATAAACGATAACCAAACAATAGAGTAAAAAAACAAAAAAGAAATTGAAACAAAAATTGTAAATATTTAATAATTCAAAAAAATAGTATAATTCCAAAAATCCACAAAGCTTTAATCTCAGAAGAAAAAGCACTAGAGTAAAATATCAGATATACCGAGAGACCACCTGTATCAGCTGTTGAAAGGAGAAAATCCGGCATAAACAAACACAAATTGAGATGTTTTTGAGAACAAAACAAAAGGAATGGTAAGAGCAAAGGCAATAATAAAAGTTTTTCCAAAAACTATATACCGCGGAAAACAAGAGAACTTTGCGTAAGACCAAAAATAAATCGTTTTCCCCGAGAGATCCGTGGAGAGTCCATTTGTGTGTGCTGCTGTGCTCAGTCAGCGTTTGTGGGTCGTACGGATCGTACGGTGTGTGTCGGATCTCTGTGCGGATCGAAACGGATCGGAGGGAGAGTAGCGGATACTCAGCATGGAACTTAAATTGGAAAACTGAATAATTTCCCCAGTGCAAATCAAAGTGCGATCCCTGATCGGTAATTAGAAGCATTTCCCCCATCTCATGGGCCCCATAAATCGGCAGCGTTAATTGCCCCAACGAAATCGAAGTTCATAATTGATCGGACATGTTATGTAGTCTCCTAGTCTCTATATAAGCAAAAAGCCAGAGGAAAGAAGAGTGAGTTCTCGTCAGGCGTGGCACGGGTCTGCGGCGTCCGATTTTTGACGATGAGATGAATGCCCCCGCCGGGCAACGGGCAAGCGGGACCGAAATAGTCTCATGGAGTCTCGCCCAGTTCCCCCCTCGGCTCATCGATCGGCCTTGCCCCAGCAACCCAAATAAATAAATATTTGGACAAATAAACATGTGTGGGGCAGACCTGTGTGTCTGGTTTACCTTTGGGCTTTCCAGTAATCTCTTGTGGCTCCTTTGCAGATCACAAGAACAAATCGGAGTCAATTAAGTAGGGATTTTTATGGGAAAGCATTTAATGTTATTTAATTACTAATCACGCCTTTCTCTGAACTGGTCTCTTGTAGGGTGCAAATATTTTAAGGAATACAAAATTAAATGAAATAATTAAATACCATATTTATCAAAACAATAGAACTATTAATATAATCCAAAGAAAGAAAATGTATAGTTAACATAATTAATATTCAATGCCCTTCCCTAGGGTATTTAAATCTTCGAACCTTGTCTTCCCTGACTTGTCCTTTATTTAGTTTCTTTTGCATTTCATAATTTACAACCAGCCGAGCGGTAAATTAGCCAACGGAAGAAGAGAAGCGCTGGGCAACCATGTCGAGTAGGCGGGCACAGTCGCTGCCGGCGCACATGATGGAACCAGCGAAGCCGGAGCGGGGACGCTGTGTGGCTGCCATCTGTTTCTCGTGGAAAGTGCTCACCTGCATCGTGTCGCATGTGCTGCTCGTGCTCCTGGTTGTTTCCTATTGCGTGGGCGGAGCCTACCTATTCCAGCATCTTGAACGGCCTCATGAACTCGAGGTGAGTGTGATGAACTCGAAAAGAAAACCATTTGGATAAAAGCTCTTTAAATCCTGCACAGGTCAAGCGAGATATCCAGCACCTTCGCTACAATCTCACGGAGAACATTTGGTTGCTGTCAGACGATGCTGCGGTCCTGCGGGAGAGCGACTGGATGGCCAATGTGAGCAAGCATTTGGCCAATTTTGAGAAGCAGATCCTGACGGCCATCAAGGCCGACGGCTGGGATGGGGACGAGGATCTGCGCAAGTCCCAATGGACCTTTGCCGGCTCTCTGTTCTACTCCATTATAGTAATAACAACTATTGGTAAGTAAGGCGAAGGCCACTAATTAGTAGAATTAACAACAACATTGGACAAACATTGGGATTTATTAGCTTAGTCTAACAATAAGCCTAAACAATGCCTATTCTAAGGGAACTATGTACAGCTGAGAGAGGGGTGTGGGAGTGATTAAATAGGAATGAGCCAGGCAGTAGCAGGAGATTCTAGTTGCAGATCTACCAAGGAACCAAAACGTTGCACTGCCAAATTATAGATCGTAATCCTAGACCTTCTTGGTGATTTTATCGTTCACCGTTCTGGGAGATGCAGCCACACTCTTCGCGCTCTTGCCCTCGGCCACCGCTGGCGATTTTTCATCGTAGCCAAAACCTCCGACGGGTGGGAAATTTCCGCCATAGCCAAAACCTCCGTTTCCACCAAGTCCCAGTTGACCTAAGCCTGAGCCGGCAGCCAAGCCGTAACCTTCAGTGTACTGTGGTCCTCCAAACTGCGAATTGCTGGGATATTGTCCCAGGCCTGGGAATTGTCCACCTGGCCCCGCAAACTGATTTCCGCTAAAGTCTCCGCCTGGATAGGATCCATAGGGATACTGGCCAGTGCTGGGGAATTGCGTGAGGCCCAGTCCGTTGCCGGGATAGCCATTAAAACCAGTTCCCACATTCGTTCCTGGGAAGCCAGCGCCGGGAATCGTTTGTCCAACGCCTCCATATCCTCCAGAATAACCTCCGATGCCATTTTGGGCTCCAGTAAAGCCGCCATAGCCTGGCTGATAGGGACTCGGGTATAGGGGAGGCCTTCCAATTATTCCTGTGGGGCCTCCAGGTCCAACTAATACTCCAGGATTTCCATAGCCGCCACCAATTCCCCCAAACTGACCGGCACTGGCCTGGCCGCCATATGGATTGTACTGACGTGTGCCCACATTTGGGCTATCTGCTGACCTGGTGGGCTCCACATCCGCATAATCCTCAATCTCATCGTTCTCCGGCTCTCCTGGGAGAGGACGACGAGTGGTGGGCTCGCGTCGCAGCTTATTATCGTAGGAATTCCTGATGGGCGAGCTGCGATCAATGTCCCGGAAGGAGCGCTCCCTGCGATTGTAGGAACGCCAAACCCAGTGGTCTCGATCTCCCTCCGCCGACTTGGCTGCCGCTAGTCCAAGGAGACACAAGCCTATGATGAGGCAATAATTTCGCATGATGATGAGCTAAACTTGGACTATGTCTTGGTTTCTGAATTCGCTTTTGTCCGACTTCTTCGATCACACACTGACCCGTATTTTGCGCTTGGTCGCAGCAAGCTCCCCCAACAGAATACTTCGGATTTGCGAGCGACGCACGCTACTTATATAACCGCACACGAGAACCGACAAAAAAAAAGGCCCAGCCAACAGACAACAGGCAGCAGACATCGCCGGCGATGATGATGACGCCGCACAAAGTCAGTCAAGCGACGAGGGCAGCCGCAGGTGGGGATTGGCGACTGCCGCCCTCCGCAGCCAATGAATCAACGCAAACATGGCATGGGGCAGACGATCGTGCCAGACGCTGCCGAGATCTTGGGCCCACGTATCGGCTGATTCACTTGAAGCGCAACCAGGCCGAGGCAGAGAGGAGCGTGATCCGCCCAGGAACCAATGAAGCAAGCGGATGATTCGGACAGTTGGTTCTGTCCACCAAATGGTCACGTCGAAATCGCATAAATCTCGGTCGCAAATTGATCATTTGGTAATTGTAATTGCTCATTAGTCGACCCAGAAAACCCATTCCTGGAAATTACAATGAGCTGGTGGAAAAACCTTCGATGGCAGGGCAGAAGTCATAGGTCAAAGATCCAGTTCGGACACAGTTAGTTAGGCACACGGCACGTGAATGACCTCTAAAAATGGGTTCAGTCGGGTGGCGGTGCTGGGGCGAGGGTGTGGAGCGTGTCAAATGAAACCGAAAGTGGAATCACTGCCATCCAATTGTTTGTGGTCAAAACAACAGCAAGGCCAGACGCCACTGACCGATCGTGATTATCTTTTCTGACGTTTTAGATTTAGATTTTAATGGTGGGATTTTTCTGATTTATAATAGTATACGAGCACCCTGGGTTTAGATGGTTCTAAGCTAAGGTTTGCAACGGAAAATATAACTACTTAGAAATGAAAGAGAATTTAAAAAAAAAATCATCCAAATGAAAACCAACCAAACTTTTAAAACCCTATTTACAAAATATATTTATCCTAGAACCCCATTTCCAGTTCAGTATTAATTTTCCTAGAAATAAATCACATTATTAAGTAAGGGAATCTAACCCGTCGCTATTCCCTTGAAACTAATAATTTTAATCGCTTATTTTATTTAGTTTTTGATGATTATGAGAGCTTAGTTTTTTGCTCTCTCGTGTGCACAATTTCCCGATATGGATTTATGGCTTAAACACAAATGGGTTTAGTGACCGACGCCCATCAGATAGAACTCTGTTAGGAGGGGCAAAGAGTGTTATCTATGAATTTGCACACTTCCTCATACGCCAAAGGCGGCAGACTTGAAATATCATGTTTGGCAATTGTTTGTTTTTGTTTTCTACTATTTTTCGGAGCGATAATGGGCTTGGCTCGTACATAAAGAAGTGCAGATAGATTAAGCCTTAGCGGGTCTTAGACCCATTAGCATTTCAAGAACTTTGCGGTCATAAGGTTGAAGGTAAAGCAACAAAAATGACTTGAAATCAAACTCACCGTTTGGAGCCGAAGTAATTTATTATTCCCCCATCATATTCTGGACAGGCTATGGCCATATCTCGCCGCGCACGGATTGGGGCAAGGTGACAACGATTTTCTACGCCATTGTGGGCATTCCACTGATGCTGATCTGTCTGTCCAACATTGGAGATGTCATGGCTACATCATTTCGGTGAGTTTACATCTATAAAAATATAAAATAATAACGTTAATATATATATTTTAGAATATTTATTAAATAATAAATGTTATTTGTTTCTAATTATTTGATATCCTTTTATACTCATTAGGTTTCTGTACTGGCGAATCTGTTGCTATGTGTGCACCCGCACAGCCAAGAGGCCAAGGAATGCCCGCTCTCGGCAGCGATCCATGCGCTCGCAACGCAATGCCCGCTCCCAGCCGCCGCCCTCGTTCCGTCGCTCCATGAAGATGACCCAACGGTCAGGCAATGACTCTGGACTGGGACCCTCCATGGGACATGCCTACTCCGACCCGGAACTGCGGACGATGGGCAGGGGCTACGACGAGCGGGAGTTTGGACATCGTTCGAGTGGCGGCGGACGCAATCGTCGCCATCAGCAGCAGCACTCGCATCACGATCCTCGCCAGCGACACACGATTTATGGTGATGAGTACGAGGCACAAACCCTAAATCGCTCCCATCGCTACAGCAGCCGGCAAAGACAGCGGGATCGGATGCGAGACAGGCATACGGTGGAAAGAGAGCGCTACTCCCGATCGCACTTAGATGCCGGCTCCATTGAGGATTTTAGCGACATTGCACCGCCAGCCAAGAGAGCCGCCAGTGTGCGTTCGGTTCGATCGCCACACAATCAGGAATCCTCAAAGGCTTCCAGAGAACTGCATCGCCTTCACTCGGCTCCTGGAAGGGGTAGAGCCAAGTCCGTGGACCCCCGGCACGTGTCCTCACACTACGAAGATGTGGATGAGGACGTGGTGAGGAAAACTCCCATTATTCCGAACAGATACGCCTTGGACGACTTTGGAGGAAGCGGCCACAAACGGCATGCAGCGCCAAGGAGCCAATCCATGCCCAGATCCGCTCACCAACGACAACGCCAGAGGGATCGGGAGAGGGAGCGCTCGCCACAACCACCGCCTCACAGTTCCCATCGTCAGAATAATAGCAGGAGAGCTGGAAGTCTTGGCAGGCAGTCTTCGCGTTATGGCAATCATCTCGAACTGCCGGACTACGATGCTCCAAGGCCTGGACGAGAGCATCGCAGGGATCGACGTGGACACTCGCAGGGACGCTACGAGGAGTACGTAGAAGAAAGCTTCGATGAGGGGTCTCTATACGGAGACCACTACGAGGATTATCCTGTGGAACGCCACCGATCAAGAAGCCGCGAACCTAGAAGGAATAGACGTAGAGAGAGAACCGAACGTTTGCCTCCCTCGCCAAGGATCATGTCACCCATGGGTTTTCCAGTCCAGCGTCAAATTCGTCGTCGCCCCAGCTACGACTACGATGACGATGACTCCATGTATGGAGATGAGTATGGCGACTATGGCGATCTGCTGCCCAAGGACCGTCCCGTGCCCATTTGGCTATGCGTCTTTCTGGTGGTCAGCTACATCCTTGGTGGAGCTGCCCTGTTTGCCTATTGGGAGAACTGGTCCTTCCTGGACTCCGCTTACTTCTGCTTCATCACTCTGACAACTATTGGTGAGAATTTTAAGCTTTTATTTAATTTAAATGAATTATGATTACTTTTTCCATTGCAGGCTTTGGAGACTTTGTTCCTGCTAAAGGAGTCAAGGATGAATCGGAACAATCCATTGCCTACTGCTCGCTGTATCTGCTCTTCGGTATCGCCCTGCTGGCCATGAGCTTCAATCTTGTCCAGGAGGAGTTCATAGCCAATGTCAAGGAGGTGGCTCGTCGCTTGGGCATTCTCAAGGACGATGACGACGATCACGATGAAGAATAAGTACTTAACTCTTCTAATCACTACAATTTATATAAGGATGCAAGATTGCTTCTACTTTTACACCATAAAATCGTATCTGTTAAGAATATATTGAATTGTAATCATCCGCGATGAGGTTTCATAACAAAAACGAATGGTATAGTGGGTACATTCAGTTTTCAGAATAAATTAATTAATACATTTAAAGTTTAATCATTGATTTCGAGGCTCCTTAACTTTACATATGAAAAGTTCTACTAATATTAGCTTTCCACTTGAATCGAACCCCTTCAAATACTTAAATAAACTTATCTTTAAGTTATACTTGAACCGGCGGCCTTGAACTCAAGCCATAAAAGCTCTCGCAAACTTTACATAGCATACTAAGTTTATTTAAATAATAATTGTACGAAATTCCAGTTTGATATACAGATTAATAATAAAAAGAATACCGAAAAGAGCCAAACAAACAAAACGATTCGATTGAGTTACTGGGATGAGTACGGTGAGGGATATCGATGCAATCAGGCCATGTTTTCTTTGTTATTCTGAGAATATGGTAAAAAAAAAAAACAATAATCAACGGAGGCTGTTTGTACAGCGTTTAGCGAACCACTGTTCCCTTGACTTACCCGGTTGAAGGCTGGCGAATTCCTTGGCGACGATTTACTGGGCGTTAGGGAGCGGGATAAGGAGCTACTACGCTTGCCACTGCTTCCTCCGCCGGCGATCGGCGGCTTCAAAGCATTCGAATTTGAGTTCCTGGTGGTGCTACTACCACGCTTCTTATTGATGTTATCCACGCCTTCAATGGGCGTGGAATTCATAATGGTTTCCGTCTCGGAGAGCTCTTGGACAGAATGCAGGGAAGACGCATCGTCCTCACCTTCGCTGCACTGTAAAAAATATGGAATTATATTATATATTGTCCACTAAACTATACGTTTTTTAATTACCTCATCTATGGGGGCCGTCGTGTCCAAGTCTGACCAATCCTGCTCCTGGCGATATCGCCTTACGATATCTTGATGCGGGGACGTGGCCACCAGCGATCGTGGATACACAAAGTCGCGCTTGGAGGGCGTGGTCCCAGTGGGTGCATACGTCTTGAGCTCGCTCTGTTGGAAGCGCGTCACCTCTTGCTCGCAGATCTGTAGCTGGTGGCGCTGGAGTGCCACATGCTCGGTAGTTTGGCGAGCCATCTCAAGCACATGGGTGTTGGCTAAAGTGATGTGGCCTCTGAACTTTTGCCTGTCTTCGGTGATGAGCTGCTGCCTCTCTACCGCAGTCTCCTCAAGCTGAACCTTTTCTTTTCCTTGTAGTTCCTCCTGTTGTTTGCCGCTCTCTTTGCAGAGTTTAAGGAGCGACTCCTGGTGCAGGCGGCTAGCCTGGACATTGACCTCCGTATGCTTGGCGCACTCCTGGCCGAGATTCTGCATGTGCACCTGTAGCATGGAGCATTTGGCGATGCCTTGGTCAAGACACAGCATTCCCGTCTCCATTTGGCTGCTGAGTTCCTTTCGGGCAGATTGGGAGGCTTCGGCACCCAACTTTTCGTAATTCTTAATACCAGACTGGGTCGCATCGATGTGATTATTCCTAGCCAATCGATTTTCCTCCAAGTGACCGATCCGTTCAGCCATGCTTTCGGTGTTCTTGGCGCGTAGATTTTTAATCTGTTCCATTTGCATCATAAGGGACTCGAGCAGCGCCTCTTCTTGCCTTGCCAGCGCCTTCTCATTGGCCAGCTCCGCCTGCAGCTGCTTTAGGTGCTCCCCATCCGGCACACTCATACCGCTGAGCTCGTCCAGCTGCTCCTTCACTTTGGTCACATGTTTTTCCAGAGACTGGGAACTGCTGTCGATGATTTGGGAGAACTTCTCCTGCATGGAGTCCAGCATGGCCTTGTGACGCTGGTTGTTCTCCTCCATCTCTTGTAGGTTCACCTGAATGTCCTTGCTCATTTGCAGCTCGCGCTTCTGCATCTGCTCCAGCATCTGGGCGACCAGCTTTTGTGTGTGCTGGTCGCAGCAGTGTGATATTTCACTGATCAACTGCTTCTGCAGCTGAGCCTGATCCGCCATAGACTGGCTGCAGATTCCCATCAGCATCTCGATGCTCTTGGTGGCATTGCTGGCGAGTCGTAGGCTCACATTGCTGGAGTTTTCTGGAGAAAATGTCAAAGAATATAAATAAAATTTACGATGAATAAATTTATTTGGGAAACTCACCTAGTTCCTCGCTCAGACTAGCCTTGGAGGCTGCATCCTGCTCCAAGTACAGACTCAAACTGCCACCGATCATCTCCAGGTTGTCCTGCATGCGATCTTTGAACTTGTCGCAGGATTTTCGAATTTCGGCGTCCACATGACGTCGCCTCTCGATAGTTCCGTGCAGCTGATGGGTATCATCGGTGGCTAGATCGGCTGCGGCCAGGATTTCCTTGGCCTGTGTGGTCAAAACCTGCTCCGTCTTCATGTGCGAGGCCACCAGCTCCTTCTTCTCCTTGTAACGCCTTTTGGTCTTAGTCAGCACCTTTTTGGTGAGTAGCAGCGAACCCTTGGTGTTCATTAGGTTCTCTTCGGTCCTTTTCAGCTCCTGCGTCTTTTCCACGAGCGACATGCTCACCTCGCTGAAGATCTTCTCTTTGTTTTGAAGCTCATCCTTTAGGGCCTTCAGCAGAAGCATTTTCTCGTTGAGCTCGCGGTTCTGCGAGTCCAGCTTCAAGGTCATCTCGCCATAGGTCTCCTCGGCCAAGTAGATACCATTCTTGTCCCTGGCAGCCATGAGATCCCTCTTCAGCTTGTCGATCTCCTCCGTATACTCCTTGAGCACCGTTTTCTTGGTCAGCTTTTGGTTGACCTCAGGTTTATTTTGAATGTTCTTGGCCCGATGGGCATATTCCAAGGTGCTAAGTGTTTCCTCAATGTCCTTGTGGCCCGGTGAGATGGTGGCTATGATGGAGGTCTTGGTCCTGCCGCCCAACGACTCTTGCAGCAGCCGAGTGAGCTTTGATTCGCGATAGGGAACGTGCGGAGCGCGATCCACCAGAGCGGTGATCACTCTGCCAAGCGTCAGCAGACTCTGATTAATGTTGACAGTCTCCCGGACACGTATGCCCTTTTCGTTGCCCGCCTTAGAGACGTTTTCGCTGCCCGCCAGATCCACGAGATTTAGTTTGCCAATCTTTAGCATATCCTCGCCCTCGATTCCATTCTCTCTTATGTGGACCACAATCGAAAAGACCGTGTGGGATCGCGAGGACTGGGCGTTCATCAAGGTAGTGGCCGTCTTCCGGCGTTCCTTGCCCTTCTCCAGCAGCTTGTACACATCGTCCTTGCTGTGCACAGGTATCTCCTCCAGGCCCTGGATGATAACCGAACCCTTCTTGGTACTGTCGTCGAATATGCGAATCTTGGTCATATCGTCAGTGGACAGCAGATCGCACAGCTCCTCGTTATACAGCTCCAGGTATGAGATGCGCATCGTGTACTCGACCTCCATCATGCGCAGCTCGTCGAATAGGTGACTCAGCGCTCGCGGTATAATGCCAATATCAGAGTCCTAAACGGAAATTAGGATTAGAAAAGGTCGTTAGTTTTTTTTTGGGCAACTAGGAAACCGGTTTTCTGATTGGCCTTCTAGCATTCTTGCTAAAAACCTTGCCCTTTGCTCTGTAGAAATTAAGGTTTGCAGGTAGGCAGAGTTTGCAGGGGATTTCGTTATGGAAGGTTTCTTTAATTAAACTCACATCTTCCCAGGAGGACTTTAACTCTGCGCACTCATTGCCCACCATTGTGTGCGTCTTCCCCGTTCCAGTTTGTCCATAGGCAAAGACCGTACAGTTGTAGCCGTTCAAGACCTCTTCGATAAGGGGAGACACCACAACGGAGTAGACATCGCACTGCTTGGATTCGGGCCCGAAGCTACGATCGAAGGTGAACTTCTTGGTCAGCTTGGAGTCCAGGGTGTGGCGTGTCACTATCTCCCTGGGCGCCACCACATCCACAACCTCGGCCGAGCGGATGCATCTCTCACGTGAGTTCAAGGGCCTGCGGGAGGATCAAATAGTTAGAAGTCGCATGCCGTTGCATCCTCCTGCAGCTTATCAACTCACCTGACGCGCACATACACCTGTATGTTTTGGTTTGACTTCTTGGGCGGCTGCCGCGACGTATTTCCGTTGGATACATCCATTACAGGCAATTTAAATCAATTATTTCGAGTTTTACCGCGTACAGTCCAAAAATGACGCCAGGCAGTTGCACTTGTATGCGTGCTCGTCTGAGTGTGTGTTGCCTGGATATCCTAGTTTTCCCGTTTTACTGCTACTTACTTTGCCACCTATCAAGTTATATGCAAAGATTAAACACTTTTGAAGTCTTTTTAAGCTGAAATTCCTAAGAAACCCGTAGACGCAGGCGTCTTTGTTTGTCCGTTTGATTTTAAAATTATGCGCAAAGTCAAGGGCCTGGGACTGCCATCTTGATGCAGGTTTCCAATATGTGCTCATTTCTCGTTCCCGCGTCGAAGGCTGCCAACTTATGAAATTGTAGTTATTAGGCCAATATCCATATTTTTAGAACTTCACTAAATAACCAATTGTTAGATTTAATAAGTAAACAATAAGTAAATAAATAACCATAAGTAAATAAATACCTATAAGTAATACAAATAAGTAAATACATACAGAAACATAAAATAAACAGAAATAAAACATACAGAAATATCTATGCAATTTGTTTCATTTCCTAGCGAAAAACATAATATTGAACAGAAATTTACAAGGCAGTAAAAGTGTTATTTCTAATCGTTTAAACAATATATATATTTTTTATTAAAATCAACAGGAGGGATGACCTATCTATTTCATTTTTTTTTTTAAATAATTAAATTATAAAACATTAAAGTAATATCCACTGTCAAAATAGCGTCGGTGAGTTAGCGTCGAAACGGAACGGTGGGAACATGGAACACGGAGACCTTTTTTATATTTTATTTATTTTGTAAATAAGGCACTAATTTTAAAAAAATAAACTTCCAGCATGTTGAGAATTAAATTTACTAATAGTTTTTCTTGAGTTTGGGAAGAGTTAAGAACCGCAAGTACCTTGAATGACCATTTGAAAAATCAAGGCTCCACCTTTTTGTGGATTGCTCCCCCTAATGAGGTCGTGCGCAAATGCACGGTAAGCCAGGTTTTGGAGCACTTATTCAAGTATTATCCCAGCAAGTTTCATTAAAATCCCCACTACAGTTTTTGAGAAAATTGCTCAACAGTGCTCAAACCTCTGGATGCGCTCCATACGAAAACGGGGAGCAAATATTAAAGTTCCAAGAGCTGTACTCTAAGAGATCGTGCGAATATGCACGGATTATGGGCATAGTGGGGATCGAATAGAGATCATTTGGTGAAGTTTTTAATAAAATCCTAAGGACAGATTTTAAGAAAATCGAATTACACTTTGGCATTGAAAATTATGTTAAGGAGGGCGCGAGTTCCGGAGCTGGAACCGGTTAAGAGTTCAAAATTCATTCAAACTACCTTTTAATTTGAGCTAAAAAAAACCATTACTCTGCCAAAAAAGGCTTAAAATAAATTCGGCAACCTTTGCTATGCTAGTTTTTAATAGCTTAAGAGTAAAAAAGGTAAACAAAAGCGGCAGCTTCTCAAATGTCAAAATAACCAGAAGAGTGTAGGGTCGCAAATGCCTCATTCGCCATCTCCATGCCCCCAAAGAAGCCCAAGCTACCTTTACATTTAAGATAAAAAAAATAAATAAATTTACAAGAACCATAACTTAGCCAAAAATGCCTTAAATTTAGTTCGGAAACCTTTGATATGCTAGTTTTTAATAGCTTAACAAATCTGTTATAAAAACTTGGCTTTATTTCGTATATTGTTATAAGATTTACGATATTGGAATAAGATTTACGA
>VNJN01009649.1:0-18496 GCA_008042485.1 Drosophila mayri
ACCTATAGTCTGTGTAGTTCCTAAAAATTTGGTTTCGATCAGAAATTGTTGAAGTTATTTAAGAAATAATATTGTATGGCCACAAACGGCAGCTGCAGTATGCCTCATTTGGTTGACCAACTAGACCAACTAAATATTCTTACCAGTTCTTGATTAGGATCGAAAAATATCCCAATTTTAATAAATGGTAATAATTACTAGCCGCTTTAATTCAATAATAAGGCGTTTTTACCGGATACATGTGTATGCATTTTTGTATGCATGTGATTATATTATATTACACTTGCATTTGCATTTGTCCGTTATGTTAAAAAATGTGTTAACTATTTACTAGCGGGTATCTCACAGTCGAGCTCACTCGACTGTATGTGTGTAATTTTTTTTAAATTGACCTAGACCTTGGGGAAAACTACTATATGAATCCTTAAAATATCAGGATTCAGGATTGTTTTTTTGCGGTTATAAGATATTTTCAGATTTTCTAAAATCGATAAAAGGCCAAATTCCTGAGGCGTATCACCACCTGAGTGGTATATCAGGAATATTGACATCCGGAGGGAATTAAAGATTCCAGCTATTGGAGATGTCAGGAGAAGAAGAAACAGACGTTGCCTGAGATGGGTCACATTAAGGGAGCTACCTACCAGCTTATTAAATTTGACAGGAATAAGAATAATTAGGAATAATCTCTACTTAAGATTGTTTATAAATAATAGATAAGTAGTATAATAAGATAACAGTAGCTGCAACTTACATGTACCAATATAAAAAAGGTAACTTTTGGGGGTCTGAAACGCCTCCTTCTGCCTGTTACAGAAAATTGCACTTGCACAAAACTATAATACCTTTGTACCTTTGGTACAGGGTACAAAAATTGTTTAGGAATGTATTTCCCTTTTTAATTTTTTTAAGCAATAAAATAAAATACACATTTATAATTATTATAATTGAATGCAACTAATGAGTGAAATAAAATAAATACCGTTTATTATTTGGGATTTTTCTTCCTCCCTACTGTCTTGATTTCGACGCCAGTTGACTGATGTATTTGAACTTTCGTTATCATTCTTATCCATTCTGACATCTGTAAGTTGTTCACATAGCTCTTCTTCTAAGCTGCTTTTGTCCTGTTTTCGAGCGAGAGCTAAACGTTCTTCAATCTCCAATTCTCTCGCCGCTGTGTCTACCGGTTTGGCGGATCCAAAGACATTAAATGACGAATTTCCGCTTTGTTTACCTATCTTTGTATGCTCAGCAACAGATTGTTCAAGTTCTGGTAGTGGCAAAGTTCGTGGTTTTAAATTTAATTTGGGTCGTTCTTCAAGTTTTGAATTATCCTCTCGTGAATATCTTTCTACATTCCTTACGCGACTTTCGCGATATTTTTCAGGAAATGGGTCTTCCTTGCGGGTTGGAGAGGAATCTATTGATTGTGGCCTTGCGCTTGTGCGCCAAGATCCAGGTGTGTTAGTTTCATCTCTTTCCGGTAACGCCTTTCTTTCTCTATTAAAGCTTCGTTCATAATTAGAATATCCAAAACTACTACCATTATTTTGACTATCTCGCCTCCAATTCCCAGAGTCTCTGTTTTCTCCACTATTCCCGAAGCCATCAAAACGTCGATTGCTTTTTTGCCGATTTTGCTGATCGTTTTCGTTCGATAGTTCAATGCGAATGCGACGGCCTTTTATAGATGGATCTGGTAAGCTAAGTACATAAATCAAATCATCTCTATTTTCCAGCTCGACATATCCAAATCCCCTGGATCTACCGCTTTCTCCGTCTTCACGTGGAAGTCTCAATGAAATCAAATTAATACTTCCAAAAAATTCATATAGATCGTCTTCGTTTGCATCGAATGGCAAATTATTAATATAAGCAATAAACGGGGCCTTATGGGGAATGGAGTTATCATCAAATATACGGTTTGCCCGAGGCGCTGTAGGGAGCTGATAAACTAATGGCAATGTATTACTGCCGTCATCGCTGTCTTCGCCATCCAAATTTCGCAATTTCTTTGAGACTTGTGTAGTTCCAACAGGTGTGTCAGCATTTGAAAGGAAAGATTGTAAAGATATAACTGTACCTTTGTTCTTTTTACCCTTTTTGCCTGCAAGAGATGTGGTACATTTGGTACACATTAAAATATATTTATATCGATCTGTTTATATAGGATAAACACCTTAAATACAATAAGATTGTCTACACGGGACTTTATTTTATTTTTAATATAACCATGTACATATGTATTAGGAAAAGTGAAAACGATACTTTAAATATTTACATACACATGAACAATTACAAAGCAACTTCTTATAATATACATATATACACGTATAATGGCCATACATATGTGCAAACGTTACGTGTCACAAATAAACCACGCGGGTTGTTGAAAATGAGTTGGATAGAAAAACAGTTTAAACAAATATTCTTAAGGAGTGTTAATAACGTAATTTATTATATTTAAAATATGCCTAACCTGCAGAAGCCATTTCGCAAAGATTTCCAAACTTAAATTTTGAGTTATTATAAATGCTATAACTTGAGAAGTCAATTTCCTTTTATCGTTATCAATTGTAATTTCATTACTGAATGCACTTCAATATTATACCTTCACAGCAAATAACGTATTCTCACAGGTGAAAGTAGAATATTTGCATTTATGATGTTAACATATATATAATACTGTCTTCCAACACAATCAGTCCGTGTGAAACACTTGCTCTAAACAAAAAAACAAATATGTCTAAGCCGGCTCCTGCGGAGGAAAAATTAATACTTTATGGCCTTGGACACAGTAATGCAGTTTTCATTCATAAGAGACTACATTAGAACCTAGAAAGAGACTCCTATATGTGTTATTTTGCTTGGATCTCCTTGTTGTGGGACTTGGGTCACATCGGTTTTAAAAGGTAAAGGATGGTATCTAGACAGGAAAAACGTTTCGCAGCGGAAAATATGTTTAATTTTTTAAGAGTGACCGCTGATTTTACTAGCTGTTCGGCATTTTTGGCCGGCAAATGATGCGATAGACAAATGAAAAGAAAGATAAAAACTGCTATTACTATGTCAGTAATTATTATCGTGTTAGATTACAAAGATTCTAAATCAAATAGGAACCGATCGAAGTATTGGGTGAGCCTATACTTGGCGATATTCGTACAATGTAAATTGTTTTCATATTTTTATATCAATAATATACATTCTTACCATTATCTTTTGTAAGTTTTATAGTTCGTAAATTTTACCCAAACTCCTGTGATGTTTTTAAAAATTAAACGAATTTACGGAACTATAGAAGGAAGAGCGAAAAGTTTAACTATCTGGATACTATCCTTAAAGCATAGTATTCGGACAGTAAAAACCGTCTTCAAGCAGTGTGAAAAAGCGAAAGGAAAATAGGTGAAAACGGTTGTTCGTCAGCGGCCGTTTTAAAAGGCGGTAACCTGACACGAAAACAAATATACTAGAAAAGTGTGTGGCACTCTTTAGTATATTCCGAGCGGGCTGCGAAAAAGAATAAAAAATTTAATCTACTAAGTATAAAACAAACAAAAGATAATGATAAGAATGAAAATTATTAATATATGTATTATTATTATTACATAGTAGACTAAGGATAACAAAACTTTAAGAAAGGTGTATTGCATTGTGTGAAGAAGGGAAGTTTATTTGGATTATAATAGGAAGGTGAGACGAAGTGTATTATTGATATAAAAACATGTAAACAAAACGTACATAGGAAGAATATTGCCCTTTATTTGATCTCGCCGTTATGGCCTCACCCAATACTTGGATCGCTTCTTATTAGGTAAAGAATCTTCCTTATCTATTACGACAACAATTACTGCCATGGCAATAGTAGTTTTTATTTTCTTGTTCATTTTTTATTGACATTTGTAAACAAGCATGTATGCCCGCATCATTTGCCGGCCAAAAATGCCAAACAGATAGTAAAATCAGCGGTCACTCTTGAAAAGATAAAACATTTGTTCCGCTGCGAAAAATTTTACTGTCTGGATCTTTAACTTTTGGAAATCGGATAAATTTTACGTTAAAATTTCAGAAATAATTTGGAAGCTGCCAGAGTGCCGGAACAATCGGACTTGGATTTAGACAATCATACAGAGAAGTTCGGCGAACTAAGCTTCGCAATAACCTCTTTGTTTTATATTATTATTAAAAATATTAGCTCAGTAGAGGTACAAGTCAAAATGGGAACTCTCTCAGATATTAACTGATCGTTCAGCTGTATCTCATACAATGTGTAAGTAAACAGTTTTGAATTTAAAGCCGTTCACTTTCTATTAGTTCCCAGCAATATTAGTTTACATTTTTGTTACGAATAGTAAAATTTCCACTGTGAAGAAGTGGAATGCAGAGTTGCACCGAAAACCTATTACGTAACTATAGGCAAAACAAATCCATCAAAATTTTATGCACTTCAAATGGGGAAACTCGGAACGGCAAATCCTTATGGACCTTCCCTTCAACGGATGAGGACTTAAATCGCTTAAAATTATCTGAAAAGCTCTTCAATTTTGGATCGCAATATTTCGTTCATGTTGGTAATCAAAGTAACTAATAACTACCAAATTCTTCTTCTTGCTTTTTTTCGAACGGTTATGTATAATATTTTTTATTTACAAAATGTGCCGTTGATGTATGTATTAGGGTTTTAAAAAGCTGACGGTAGACGAAATATGGTGCTATATGAAGACGATATTTTTCACCATCCTCTTAATCATTCAAAATAAATGTGAATAAGGTATAAATTTTTCGGTATCTCAGTCCATAGATTCTTTTCGATCGTTTTTACAAACATCGATTTAAATCGAAAAAGATCAAAATTTGTATTTAAATTTTACTAAGATCTTAAAAATTATAAAAGTAACATTAATTACATTATGTATGAACTTAAAGAACTAATAAACAAATGTAAGAAATGAGAAGAGAAGTAATGTTATTTTACTTAGATCAAATATGACCTTAAAAAAGTACGGAGAATAAAACCTTCAGATTGTGAAAGATCTCGGTCTGTATATTACTAGTCCGAAACCCAAAAGTTTCCATCACGTCTCAGTTTTGAGGAAATCGCCCTCAAATTGCCAAAAATGACCTATTTTGGCTCTATTCAAACGCTTATAACACAGGAACCGCGCTTATACCAAACTTGAAATTGGTCTTGAATGAAAGGCCAATCTTTTCCCTTTCAGATTTCAGATGGGTCCTGGATGTGGGAAGTCAGGTTCAGGAGCTATATCGCTTTTTCTGAACTGCTTTTTGACCCCGTAAAGTGTAAGAACTATTATTTATATATGTATGTATATTTAATCATTTTAAATTTCAATTCTAATTAACTTAACCTTATATGCAAGTTATTCTTGTCTTCTTATTCTCAGTGTTGTTTTTTTATGGTTCCGATACATCGATTCTTTGAAAACCGGATCGATGCATCGACCGCAAAAAAGAATCAATTTAATCGATGTTGACATCGATTTTTTCCCAGCTCTAATATATTACAATATTACATATTTTATGTCGTTTTATAGCGCTTCTTTGATATTTGTTTTTAAATAGTTTATGTTGGTTGAATATTTGCATTGTTAAAATGACAGACGATTTGCAGAACTACAAGTTACAATTACAACAGGTAAGTTTAGTTTTATTGCTTTTTTAAAGTATTCCTATATATGATGATTTTGTTTGAATGTACATATGTACATTTTTATGTACATACATAAGTATATTGAGATTGAATTGGAGCCTTCAGAAGAAGTTAAAATTTGCAGAGGTTTAAATAGTAGTGTCGTATGACGACTCGTTATGATTTGACAATTTGCAAACTCCAAACGTATCAATCAAACAATGCTTGAATTTAACAATTTAGTGTATTTTATACCCTTGCAGGGTATTATAATTTCAGCCAAAAGTTTATATGACGTATATAAGTATGTACATAAATATTCTTGATCAGGATCAACAGCCGAGTCGATCTAGCCATGTCCGTCTGTCCGTTTTTACGCAAACTAGTCACTCAGTTTTATGATAAGAATTGATCAAAAATTGTTAACAAGAAACTTCCAAATCTCGCCAGGACTAAGCCAAATGTGTCTTCCCTGTATGAGTCCTTTATTAAGATTCGGAAGCTTAAAACTACACGTTTTTTTTATTATACCCATCCAAATTACAAATATATTATATATTTAGGCAAAAACTATAATCTTTAAAAAAGTTTGGACTGAAACATGTAGAAAAACAAGAAAAGAAGCTAACTTCGGCTCACTGAATCCTTTATACCCTTGTAGATTAAGAAGGAGACAGCTCCGACCCTATAAAGTATATATATTCTTGATCTGGATCAACAGCCGAGTCGAACTAGCCATGTCCGTCTGTCCGCCTGTTCGTTTCTATGCAAACTAGTCCCTCAGTTTTAAAGCTATCTGAATGTCTTCTATAGTTTTCTATATACTCTTACTCGTACATACATATGTCGGAACGAGCCGACATAGAAACAATCGGAAAATTTGTAGAAAAATTTTTAATGTTGTCAGTTTTTAACATATTTTCATCAAAGTTGAGATTTAGCAGTTTTATATTATTCCCGAATTTCAGTTTTAATTTCACAAAAATCGGCCACCTATATCCTATAGCTTCCATAGGAACAATCAGGAAAATAAAAAAAAAATGTATAACTTTGTCAGTTGTCAACATATTTTCATCAAAGTTACGATTCAGCCGTTTTATATTATTCCTGAATTTCAGTTTTAATTTCGTGAAAATCTGTTGACTATATCCTATAGCTTCCATAGGAACAATCAGGAAAATAAAAAAAAAATGTATAACTTTGTCAGTTGTCAACATATTTTCATCAAAGTTACGATTCAGCCGTTTTATATTATTCCGGAATTTAGTTTTTAATTTCACGAAAATCGACTATATCCTATAGTTTCCATAGGAACAATGAGAAAAATAAAAGAAAAATCCATAACTTTGTCAGTTTTCAAGATATTTTCAACAAACTTGTAAATTTGGCCATCTTATATTATTTCACAATTTCAATATTAATTTCATGAAAATCGGCCAACTATATCCTATAGCTGCTATAGGAACAATCAGGAAAATAAAAAATAAACATAACTTAGCCGATTTTCAAACCATTTTCATTAAGTTTGAGATTTGGCAAACTAATTATTATATAGGATTTCGATGTTAATTTGTTGTTAAAATTCTGCAAGGGTATATACATTTCGGTGAGCCGAAGTTAGCTTCCTTTCTTTTTCAGTCAAAAATCTGACTAGGCTTCAAACTTGAATAAAAAATCGGAAAAATCGTGAGTACCTAGGGACATTTATCCTATTGGTAAAAAAAAATCGGTTATTTTTGGAATTTTTTTCCAGGTAAAGTTTATCTGAACAGTTGTAGTATCTAGTATTTTTTACCAAAAGTTTGAACTAAAATACTAGAAAGTATGCCCATGGCAGCTGTTTTTGTAACCCACTGTTTTGAAAAAGGGCTTTGCGGTGTCAAAAAATTCTGTAAAACCAATTGTCGAAAATCAGAAAATCAAACTGATTCCATTAAAGGAAAGATGGCTCCTTCCCCCAACGTGTTTTGTTTTTAATTTTTTACGGATTTGAGAACGTTTTTACTAAAAAAACGCGTTTTTTGCGCCGAAAATCAGACTTTAAAAATTTGTAAAATCGGCCCCAAATCAAAAATGTGCAAAAGGAGCACCTTGGGGGAAGCAAAAATTAATTAAGAATGTGTGTGCAAAATTTCGACCCGATCAGTTCGGTAGTTTCCTAGCATTTTTTGACACCGAAGTATGGAATTCGATCATCGTCTTGGGTCAGCGTTGTAGGACCGTCGTCTTCAGTGGCTCGAACCTAACTCCCTCTGTACGTGTCGTCGTTCTCCTTTTCTGGGTTGATCATTTTCTTGCACGTCTTTTGCTCGTCTTCTGTCGTCGTCTTAATTGTCTTCTTAATTGCTGTCTTCATCTTCATTTACTCGTTTACTCTCATCTCATTTTATCTGCTTACTCGAATACTGCTCTAACTCACTTGAACTTTCTATCTATCTTTTTCTTTTAACCCTCTCATGCTCCCTGTTGCATATACGCAACATCGCATTTTTTAAATGTGACTTAAAATATATAACACAATTGCCTAATGTTGCATATACGCTGCATCCTGAAGCTCTTAAACCAGGACATTGAAATTTTTGTCAGTTGGTATTGGGGTCAAATCCAGCTTATATGTCTACTCAAAAAATTTTAGCGACGCCATTTTAATGGGAGGGTTAAGCGTGAAACGTGACAAACCCACACCAACCCAAACCCGTAACATCAAATATCTCAAAATACTGACGTAATTGAAAAATTCTGAAGCCCGATTCGAATTATCCGCACACAATTTCTTTGGAAAATAACCACATCTTTCCAACAACTCACAAAAAACTATTTGTAGACCTGTGTTATTCGTGGCTGAAACTGGGATCCACATCATACGATGTGGAAGGATCAAAGGATCGTCTACCTTCTTACTTGGACAGACTGCGGCTTTTGCGCCTGACTTTGCTCAAGGACCGTCGGTGTAATGTTCATACATAAACTTATTCATGGTCATATTACCTCCAGTTACCTCTTAAACCTAATAAGGCTCTCGGTGCCTACAAGGCCTCCCCGTCACTTTAGACCCATTTCCCTGGAGATTTGTAGGACAAATTTTGAAATGCATGGGTTTTTTCGTGTTTTATGTTCCTTGTATAATGATCACTATTACTTGATACATGTACATTTATATGTCAACTGGTGCGTTAGAATCTGCTATCCTTTATCGACTTCCAGTAAAAATTTCATGACATTTCATCTATTGAAGTGAGGTTATTGCATTTTGAGTGTCAGTATGTTTTTGTCATCGAAGCGAAATTGACTGACGTCCAAAAATTGCTCAGAATTCAACATTCGAAGGACATCATTAAAGAGGGGAAAAAAGACCCGAACTTCCTTTAAAAGATTGTGAGTTGATGTTTTCAATATGATCCCGAAACGAAACGCCAGATAGCTGAATGGAAGACGCTGGACGAGCCAAAACCCAACAAATCGCGCCTGGAGAAGTGAGAAGTGAAGACAATGCCTGAATATCGCGAAGATGGAATTTGACGTTTATTGCCCGATAATTGTCATCGATCGACGCTTGTGACCGACTATTTGTCCAAAAATCACATTTTAACCATCAACCCCTGCCCGTATTCACCTGATATGACAACGTGCGACTTCTACCTTTTCGGAAAAATGCATTTGTCGATGAAAGGAGAGCGTTATGCAGACGTCGAGGTCATTCAAAAGGCTGGCACCGGCATACTGGCGGCCATATCGGGCATCGAGCTAAAACACTCGTTCGACATACACTGCCGCTCAACTGAATAGGTTCATGATCTCAGTGGTAGAAATTTATCTATATTTCCTAAACCGGTTTTCCGATTTACATATTTTTTTTCTTCAATTCTTAAATCATAATAAACTAAAAATTTGAAGAAGTTTTTTCAAAAACATATTTTTTATTCCTTATTTAATTTTTCTTCTAAAAGCCTAATAAAATCAATGCTTTTTTTTTGGCTCAACTGTTTAAAAAAAAATAAATAAATAAAAATAAATCGAAAGAGGACCGATCTAAGATCCTTCCAACTTTACTGCCTAAGCGCGATAGAAGATATTTTGACAAACGTCGACTTGAGTACTAAGAAGCAGCAATTAATACATGGCTGCGATCAAAAAACTTGATAATTTTAATTGTATAAAAATTTAAATCTACTCAGGAAAGTAAATCGATTTAAGAATAATAGGTATCCTTATTATCTATTTGCCGAGAACAAATAAAGACTGTTTTTAATTTTTTCTTTATAGGTGGAAGCAGCTCTGCAAACTGATCCAGAAAATCAAGAGCTTTTAAAACTAAAAAGTGATCTGGGAGAAGTCATTACACTAACTCGTGATTTGATACATACGCAACTAGAAGAGCAACATAAATCTTCTTATGTAGAGCCCTCTTCAACTAAAACCGCTTCGGCAAATTACTTTGACGAAATTGAAGCTGCTCTTTTAGAAGCAGAAAAATTAGTTTCAGCTGCAAAAATTTGGAAGATTGGCGACAAATGTCAAGCTAAATGGAAAGAGGATCGGCAGTATTATGACGCAACTATAGAGGGAATTTCAAGCGAAGGAGAAGTAAATGTAATATTTGATGCATATCAAAATCGTTCCACAACAAATGTCAATGAACTTCGAGAATGCAGTACCCGCAATGAAGTTTTTCCCTCAAATAAGTATAAATAATGAATGCGGGTAATACTTTGAGTTATTTAACATTCTTTTTTCAGACGTCACAGGCCAAACCAAAAAGAGTATTTAAAAAAAAGGAAACAAAAGAAACAACAGCGCTTTAAAGACCTGGAGGAGGAACGTGAATCAGACAAAAATAAATGGCTCAATTTTACAAATAAAAATCAAAAAAAAGCTGGAATAAAGGTGAAAAGTATATTTGCATCTCCAGATAACGTAAGTGGCAGAGTTGGAGTCGGCACTTGTGGAACTGCAGGAAAAGGCATGACTGATTTTACAATAGGCGAAAAATACAGAAAAGGCCTTTGAATGTATAATAGAATTTAAAAAAATAACACAAATGCTATATTATTTCCAATTAAATAAAAAACATAACATATAAAGATTTGAATACTTATTTTATGGTATTTTTAACGAATGTCAACAGTTATTGGGGTTGCTTTGCTTTCACAAAAAATTGTTTACCCGATACCGATAGAGTTCAAGAGTATCACAACTTAATGACAACCGAAATGCATGTAAAAGGCACAGGATTTGAGTTATAGTCGCTGACAACAAAAAAACACATTTTTTTTAAATCCAAAATATTTGTAATACTTTCGGATAATATCATTCTTTAATAAATAATAAAGATTTGATAAGTACCTTTCCTTGTAATACAAATAATTTATGGAAAAATAAAAAATATCACTGTGCCAACTAATTAAAATGATTTTAGACTTAAATTCAAAACTTCAGTTTTTTCTATTATTTTCCAACAATTTTAGAATCAATTTACTTATAACGCCGTTTATGATAAGAATTGATCAAAAATTGTTAACAAGAAACTTCCAAATCTCGCCAGGACTAAGCCAAATGTGTCTTCCCTGTATGAGTCCTTTATTAAGATTCGGAAGCTTAAAACTACACGTTTTTTTTATTATACCCATCCAAATTACAAATATATTATATATTTAGGCAAAAACTATAATCTTTAAAAAAGTTTGGACTGAAACATGTAGAAAAACAAGAAAAGAAGCTAACTTCGGCTCACTGAATCCTTTATACCCTTGTAGATTAAGAAGGAGACAGCTCCGACCCTATAAAGTATATATATTCTTGATCTGGATCAACAGCCGAGTCGAACTAGCCATGTCCGTCTGTCCGCCTGTTCGTTTCTATGCAAACTAGTCCCTCAGTTTTAAAGCTATCTGAATGTCTTCTATAGTTTTCTATATACTCTTACTCGTACATACATATGTCGGAACGAGCCGACATAGAAACAATCGGAAAATTTGTAGAAAAATTTTTAATGTTGTCAGTTTTTAACATATTTTCATCAAAGTTGAGATTTAGCAGTTTTATATTATTCCCGAATTTCAGTTTTAATTTCACAAAAATCGGCCACCTAAATCCTATAGCTTCCATAGGAACAATCAGGAAAATAAAAAAAAAAATGTATAACTTTGTCAGTTGTCAACATATTTTCATCAAAGTTACGATTCAGCCGTTTTATATTATTCCTGAATTTCAGTTTTAATTTCGTGAAAATCTGTTGACTATATCTTATAGCTTCCATAGGAACAATCAGGAAAATAAAAAAGACCTAACTTAGCCGGGATTCAAACCATTTTCATCAAATGTGAGATTTGGCAACAAATTAATACAACAGAACTTCGGTGATATTTTTTTTTTTTTTTTTGTTAAAATTCTTCAAGGGTATACAAACTTCGGTGAGTCGAAGTTTGCTTCATTTCTTGTTTCACTTATTTTCCGGATTGTTCCTATGGTAGCTATAAGATATAGTCGTCCGATTTTCACAAAATAAAAACAGAAATTCCGAAAAAAAGGCTAAATCTCAAATGTTATGAAAATCTGTTTAAGAACTGCAAAGTTGTGGTTTTCACTTATTTTCCTGAAGGTTTCTATGACAGCTATAAGATATAGTTGTCCGATTTTTATAAAATTAAAACTGAAATTCAGGAATAATAGAATATGTCTAAATCTCGAATTTGATGAAAACCTGTTCATTACCTGCAAAGTTATGACTTTTTCACTTATTTTACAGACTGTTCCTATGCCAGCTATGAGATACAGTGGTCGGAACTGCAAAGTTATGGTTTTTTCACTTGTTTTTCTGATTGTTTCAATTGGGAGCTATAAGATATAGTCGTCCTCTTCTCATAAAATTAAACCCAAAATTCTGGAATAATAGAATATGGCTAAATCTCAAATTTGATAGAAATCTGTTGAAGAACTGCAAAGTCATGGTTTTTTCACTTATCTTCTTCATTGTTCCTATGGCAGCTACAAGATATAGTCGACCGAACTGCAAAGTTATGGTTTTTTCACTTATTTTCCTGATTGTTTCAGTTTATGCCAGGAGGCTCTCCCGATCTGCGCTCAGGGCCGTCTATGCCCTCCGTGTACATTCCCGGCATTCCCGATCTGCGCTCGCTGTGAGGCGAGCTGGGGATGGCTGGCCGGCTCCCGCACTGTTAAGCTTAGTTTATTAGTTGGGAGCGCGGCCCTTATGTTAACTTGAGAGTTAGTCTTATGTATGCAGCGTAATAAAGCTGACGCGAATGCGCCCCTTGACTTATTTCATCTTCGCCGACTCCGGCACCCTCCGTTTGCGTTTGTGAATTTACCAGCGGATCGCCTTCCTTGACCTCATCAATTTTGGAATCTTTTGGTCCTTCACATTTTGGTCCTTCGAGCCGGATATTTCAACGTTTCGGCGTTTAGTCCGCCAAAAGAACATTAACTTTCGTTCACACTGCTGTAAAATTTTACCTTCTGTGTCCTTCTGTGAACGTCCATACTAACGTCCTTGCCTATACTTATGTATATCCGTACTTGCATCCATGTCCATATATTTTCTGCCTCCGATTTCAGGAAATATAGAACTAATAAAACAACGAATAATAAAAATATCAACTTAGCCTCTGCAGCAGCCGTGTTGCTTTTGTTGCTGCTTTTTTTTCTCTTGGGAGACTTTCGCACTGCTCTGCCGACGGCATAACCTAGTAAACATCTTCCGCCCCTACAAAACTGCAGGTTTTAATTCCACCTTTTCGTCTACGTAATAAATAATTTCAAAAACAATTCTTTTATTATTCATTTCCGCTGGGACAATAGCCCAGGGTTTTCAATTCCACCTTTCGGGCAAAATAAATTCCAAAACAATTAATTATAAAATTATTGATCACAAATTATTTATTTATATAAAGCTAGCAGAACGTATTAAACTAAAAGCTAACTTATAATTAAGAGCATTGGCTGCGGTGGCCTACCGCTCTATTAAGATTATACAGATTGCCTCATTTATGTACATATATACAGAAATTAGTGTTTAATGACTTAATGGTTCGATTTTTTTTGGGTGAGGTTGGCTTTGTGAAGGAAGGAGATTGTGCTGGAGGGGGCGGTGTAATCCCAAACAAAAGCCGACGGTATTTGGTCGCTGGGTCGGTTGGTGGTTGCGGCACGAAAAAAACTCCCAAGTCCAAGGAAAAAGAATTTCTGGCAGCGTTCACTTCACACTATGATCTTTATTCAGTTTAAAGTCTGAATTATAACTAACTTAAGCCTACAAGAAAAAAAGCCTGGGACCGCGGAGTGGTGGGTTTCGTCGGAGAGGGAGAGCCAACGGAGAGCGGGAGTGCAAGCGAGAGTGCAAGCGCCAGTGCAGCGCTCGCTCTCACACTGCCGCCCAGAACTAAGCGCCCTTGTGGCGCGAACATTCTCCCCCCCTTGCGGCAGCAAAGCAGGTCTACTCCTCCTTGCAGACTCCGGAAACGGTCCATCCGAAAACGGTGCTCTGAGCGACGGGCAGCCCATCTTCCAGCTTCAGGAACCCCGGTTGGATCAGCTTTGGGAACNATTATTATTTGTTTTTGTCTGTTGAGGTTTGTGGTTTTAAAGGAGAGGTTTGGAGGGGTGTTCTGTGCGATCTGATTGTACCATTCGGACGTTTGGTTTCGGCGTCTTTTGTGTTTGTGGGAATAGTGTTTCTCATTGCCCTTTATGCTAATGTGGCTTGGGATCCAAATTAGTTTAATTTATTGGAAGAGTTTGGTTATTGTGTTTCTGATTATAGTGGGGTAGTAGGAATAGTTGTCTGAGATGGTTATGGACCTTAGGGAGGATAGGCAATCGGTGCTTATAGCGTATTTGCCTGTATTTTTGATGGAGAATTTGACGGCTTCGAGTATAGCTATAACTTCGCTTGTAAGGACAGATGAGTATTGGGGTAGGAGTCCAGTTTTAATAGTATTAGTGTCGTTTGAAATGCTAAAACCCACTGAGTCGTTGGCCTTAGAGCCGTCGGTGCAGAGAAATTGGTGGTTATGCAGGGAGTTTTTTAAAAGAGTGGAAGAGTTGATGGTAGGTTATGGGAGGTGTAGTGTTTTTGTTAAAATGGGATAGGGATGCGTTTGTGGCCTTTATGATTATTTCTGGGTTGCATTTTTTAGAAGGATGGTTTAGGAGGGATAGGGCTTTATAGTAGTTGATGATTCTATCTAGTGTGCTAGGGAGACTATATTTTCTTTTAGAGGGTTTGAATAGTTTGCCAATTGGGGAGTCATAAGAGTTGATTAGTTTCGTAGCTAGTTAGCTTGTAAAGAGATTCCGTCTGTTTTATTTTTGACTCGATCAGAAGATTGTTTGTTGGTGTAGCTCCGAAAGCGCGCAGGTCTGCCCTTATTACGGAGTTTTAGCAGGATTTGAGGCGGTTTATCATGGATGTTGAGCCTTTCCCATAGATGGTTAGGCTGGTTAGGTGGTTTTGGAGATGAGAAGGGAGCAATGATGAGGATGAGGGAGGTTGTGTTGCAGTTGTATTTTCTTGAGGAGAGGTGTTTTAAAATATTGAGAGGGCGGGAGAGAGCTGTTTTAGGATTATTTATATGGGAGTTCCAGTTATGATAGGGTTGAGAGATTAATTTGGGGGTTTTGTTACGGCAGTGTTCGATAGTAAGGTGAAAGTCGTCGGCGTATGCCGTAAAATTTATGTGTGGGGGGAGGAAGGTGATGTAGGTAATGGAGTTTTAGGCAATAAGGAACAGGTTAACTGATATGGGTGATCGTTGTGGGATACTATTATCTAGTGGGAAGCTGTTGGAGAGGGATGTTCCGTTTTTAATTAAAATTTTTCGGTTAGACATGAAATTGCGGACGTATTTTATTATGCGGGCCCGAGCTTCCATTCTTCCAGCTGTCGGATAAGGGTATGGATAAGAGAACTACAACCCTCACTATTTTCTTGATTTAATCATACGCGAACTTTTTTATTCAACTCAAATCACTGCACAAAACAAAGTGATGAGTAAAAATCAACTCATTTTGCCGAACACATCATCCGTTCATCTTGAGTCTTCGGTTAAAAATTTCTCATTCAATTCAACTCACTGAACAAAACACAGTGATGAGTAAAAATCAACTAATTTTGTACTACACATCATTCTGATCAAAAAAACCAGTAAGAAAGCTACAGTCGAGTGAGCGCGTTATTGTTGCATTAAATCGGCTAATAATTATTACCATTTATTAAAATGGCTTCTCGAATATTTTATAAGATTCTTTTCCGATTACAATCAAGAACTGGTAAGAATATTTAGTTGGTCTAGTTGGTCAACCAGGCATGCTGCAGCAGCCGTTTGTTGCCATACAAAATTATTTCTTTAATAACTTCGACAATTTTTATCTGATCGCAACCAAATTTTCAGGAATCACACAGACTATAGTTCTTAATGTACATACCAACTCTAGCTTTAAAATTATGAAAATGATACGCTTTTTGATGATGTGCGGGTGCGGAAGTGAGCGTGGTAAAAATTTGAAAAAACTTGATCTGCGTGCAATATTAACTAATACTATCGAGAAAAATAAGAGCTCTATCTTCTACAGTCTCTGAGATCCAGTGTTTCATAGGGACAGACGGACAGACACACAGATAGACAGACGGACATGGCTAGATCGTCTCTCCTGTTAACGCTGATCAAGAATATATATACTTTATAGGGTCGGAGATGTCTCCTTTTATCTGTTACATACATTTCTTGCCGGCACAAATTTATAATATCCTTCTACCCTATGGGTAGCGGGTATAATGTGCATGTGTTGACGAAGCATCATTTGAATCAATTTGAGTTGATCGTGTATGAGTAAACGATTAACGCCAAGACGACACGATTTGAGCGTTACGACTGCATGTACAGCAACAATTTCTATGAGGGCTTCTTAAAACTTGTTGTTGCCTGTTTTTGGTTTCGTTACAAATGTTACATTTGTGTAGTTCATAATTAGTTAAAACATGAAAAGAAGTGCTTTGTTGTGAAATCATTTTCATTGTGTTGTGTTTCACCTTCTCCTTCGCTCATTTCATCTGTGCAGAAAAAGTACCGCTTGAGTTGAATGATAGTCGTGCCCGAAATCATTATGCTGAACAGGAGCTGAACAATTTGGGGTAAAACAAAAAATGGATCGGACCCGAGAGGAATTAACATCTACAACGAAAATGTGAGCGCATGCATGTTTGATCGGCTGATCCAAACAGTGTGATTATTCGGCTGTTAAGTGCGTACGAGTTTTATTCATTCACCCGAAGCCGTTATCTGGTGTGGATGCCAATTTTATCGAATGCTTTGGCGAAGTCGAGAAATGGAATTGTTAAATGTTTCTTTAGAGAAGAAGACAAGGTGGTCTACATATAGTAGACTATCTTGAACCGATTTGCCACTTTTGAAGCCGAATTGGTTGCTATGTATGAGTTTGTTAGCCATAGCCTTTTTGCTAGTATTTTATCAAGGACTTTGGCCATGCATGGGGTTTGGATAGGTGAGCGGATTGGATCAGAGCTTTTTTAATAGTAGCTGCTTCCTTGATTACATTGCTACTGTGCTGTTTGCGTGCAGATTGTTTATAGATGGTGTACCTAAAGACGTCAGAGTTGGGGAAGAGGGGGCAGGGAGTATTGATATATGGATAGGGAAGTGGTCACTCCAGTGAAAATCGTTAAAGACTCTCCAAGAGGTCTCTGGGGAAATGTTGGCTGTGGCAAGAGAGAGGTCGATGTGGGTAAATGTATTGTGAGTAGAATAGTGTTCAGGGGACTTGTTATTTAGTAGTATGTAATTAGATCTGTCAATGAATTTGGCAACTGTGTTCCCTCTAGAATTGGCTCTAAGGGTGCCCCAATATGGGTGCCAGCTGTTGAAGTCTCCTAGTATGATAGTAGGAGAAGACGACGGTGTGAGAACATTTTCTAGGTTTTTAAGGGTGAAATGTTTGGAAGGAGAGATGAACGTGGATATGATTTTTGTTTTTGAGTTTATAGTGATTCCAGTGCACAGTGGTTCGGCTTGTATGGAGCCGCGGACATAAATACTTCTAGTTGTTGTATTGTTTCAAAACTTTTCCCCCAAATTATAAAAAATATTAGAAATATATTTTATGAAAATTGGCCATATAATGCGTCTATATGATATAGCTGCTATAGGAATGATCGGTTTTAAATACAAATTTGGTATGAACAATTTTTTATTTTATTTTATTTTTAAACTCCCAGAATATAAGTTTAATAAGAGTTTTACATATGCTAAGCAAATTTTATTAAAATCGGATAACTAAATCATATGAAAGTTTACCTATTTTGTGTTTTATTATACATAAAATAAAAATAAAAAAATCGTATACTTTTTAAACTCTTCCCCCATCCAATCCACAAGCTATACATCTACTAAAATATTATCATATCAAAAAATCCTAAATTAAACCATACTAAACCAATTAATTAAATTAATATTTGCGGGGCGCTGGCATAATATGACCTGTAAAAAATAAGAAGATGTGTTAGCATATTAGCGATTACAAATACATCCGCAACTTCCCGCACCTAACTTTAACGATTTTAAATTCTTAAAACTATGACAAAGATAAAAAATAATTATTCTAATGTGGAATCGTGTGGGAACACAACTAAAACTTTAGGTAAACATATTTGAGACACACAAAAAAGGTACAAACAAAAGGGTTTCACATATCAAGTTACTTTTTATTAATTTCATATGAAGTTAGTATAAATTGATTTCATAAATTAAAGTTAATACCTTGGGGTTCAAAATCCATTTTAAATAATATAAATTTATAAACTTGAATAGTTAC
>VNJN01009657.1:0-11201 GCA_008042485.1 Drosophila mayri
GAGCAATGGCTCGTATCGCTTTACGCGATTACCATTTGGCTTGAAAATAGCCCCAAATTCATTCCAGAGAATGATGACCATCGCTTTAGAGCCGGATTAGAGCCATTACAAGCAATTCTTTATATGGATGACTTAATTCCGAAAAACATTTTCCGAAAAACATATGCTCAAGAACTTAACTGATGTCTCCGAGAAATGTAGGCAACATAACCTAAAGCTACATCCTGAAAAATGTTCATTTTTCAAGCACGAAGTCACATTTTTGGGACAGAAATGCACTGATAAAGGAGTCTTCCCAGATGACAAAAAATATGACGTCATAAAGAACGTCCACAGTCCCACATGATGCGGACAGCGCTAGACGATTCGTTGCATTTTGCAAATACTATAGGCGCTTTATAAACAATTTTGCAGACTATTCTCGTAACATAACAAGGTTATGTAAAAAGGATGTAAAAAGGAACCCAACCTTGTTATAGCGGTTTTACCTCAAAGCCAAAATGGACTTCAACTTCCAATTGCATACGCATCAAGATCCTTTACCAAAGGAGAAAGTAACAAGAGTACTACTGAGCAAGAACTAGCTACTGTTCATTGGGCTATAACACATTTCCCACCATATATTTATGATAACCATTTCACGGTTAAAACAGACCATAAACAGAATTTGATTTTACGGTAGAATACCTGAAGGGGAAAAATAACTTCGTCGCTGATGCATTATCTAGAATAGCCATCAAAGAATTACAAACTATTACTGGAAATATAAATAAAGTCACTACAAAAAATCAAAGTAGACAGAAATCCTGCGCAGGAGAAAAAGAAAAAGAATTGCCTAGGCAATCTGATGAGAAAGCTTGAAAGCCCAACGTATATGAAGTCATTAATAATGATGAAGTACGTAAAGTAGTGACCTTGCATGTAAACAATAAAATGTGTTTCTTCAAATACGGAGAGAAAATTACTGCAAGTTATGATGTTAGCGGCCAATTCTTCCAAAGGCTTGAAAAGCAGGCCGGTATTAACAAGATCAGCCAACTCAAAGTGGCACCGTGGGAAAATATCTTTGAACTCGTTTCAATTGATAATTTTAAAATAATAGCCAATAAGATACTAAAATCATTAAGAGTAGCGCAAATCAACCCGGTGACCGTAATAAATATGAAAAATGAAAAAGAAGCTATACTATCTATATTACATGATGATCCAATACAAGGAGGTCACACTGGCATTACAAAAACCTTGGCCAAGGTCCAGAGACACTACTACTGGAAAAATATGTCGAAAGACATAAAAGAGTACATAAAAATATATCCTCAATGCCAAAAGTCTAAAACGACTAAACACACAAAGACCCCACTTTCCATAATTGAGGATACAATCGGTCCACTACCAAAATCGAACAATGGAAATGAATACGCAGTAACGGTAATATGCAATTTGACATAGTATTTGGTAGCAATACCAACACCAAATAAAAGTGCAAACACAGTAACTTAATCTATTTTTGAAAATTTCATTCTGAAGTACGGTCCAATAAAGACGTTCATTACGGACATGTGAACAGAATACAAAAATTCAATCATTGAAGATCTATGTAAATATTTAAATATTAAAAACATAACTTCAACTGCACACCTCCACCAGGCTGTAGGTACCGTGGAGCGAAGCCACAGAACATTTAATGAGTTCATCCGTTCCTACATCTCAGTAGACAAAACTGATTGGGATACATGGATACAATACTTCGAATATTGCTTTAACACAACCCCCTCTATGGCACACAATTACTGTCCATACGAGCTAGTTTTTGGTAAAATTTCAAATTTGCCAAAACACTTCAATAGCATAGATAGAATAGAACCCCTTTATAACATAGAAGATTATGCTAAGGAATCCAAATCTAGATTAGAACAGGCATATAAGCGAGCTAGACTTATGCTAGATGATAATAAACAAAAAAAACATATAGGTACGACAAAAATAGTTTAGATTTTGAACTAAAAATAGAAGACCAGGTTTTATTGAAAAATGAAACAGGTCATAAACTAGATTTTCAATATACAGGTCCTTATAGGGTAAAACAAATAGGAGATAGAGATAACAAATATTAAAAATAAGAAACAATTAGTACACAAGAATAGATTAAAACCATTTATTTCATAATTAATTTGGTTCTTTTTCTATTCCACGTATTTCCATACATAGCATAAAAACTATATTACAACTTTATAAATAACATAAGAATAAATAAGAAAACTACACAAAAAAAAAAAAAAAATTGAAAAATGTTTAAATTCCAAAAAAAAATTTCTTATATAAAATATATATATAATTATAAAATAACTTCATTATATTACGTTATTTTTCAAAAGGAGGAAAATGTAGTATGCATATATATCGAATACCCAGTGTTTACGCAATATAAATTGCCGGTCATAAACCTCCAGACGAAATATGAATCACCCAACTTATACATTGGCCCGCACACGTGGAATGCAAGTGTCAGCATAATTGCAACACGAGCGGACCAATGTATATGTATATGTGTATATACCTCCGCGCTCAGCTTAAGCGAGTCTTAAGCTTATATTCATAAGATAAGAACCAATTGTGACTTTGGAGCGACAACTATGGTTGCTCCGAAGCAAAACACAAAATTAAAGATACAAATAAAACTATAACAAAACTTCAACAACTCAACGAATACATTATTACTTGGAGCGGGAAATTCTGATGGAAACTGATGGGATCAATCTTTACAGGGGAGTCTATTTTGTCCCCACTTGTTCTGTATAGTCTTCCGCCGTCCACTCGGTATTCTTTATCGTCTGGTGGCTCCCCCATTTCCTGAATTTTTCGTTCAAACCAGCTAGTTGCCTTTAGAGTTTTTATCTCTACTCTTGGGGTTCGTGACAGCGCATCCGCTACCGCATTCAGTTTTCCTTTTCGGTATTGTACCTAGAATTGGAATGGTTGTAGGCCGAGTGCCCATCTCGCTACCCGCTTCGAGGGACTTCGATTGAGTTCCGCCACTTTAGTGCCATATGGTCTGTTACCACTATGAATCCTTAGCCTTCCAGGTACGTTTCATATTTGTGGATTCCCCAATATATCACCAGGCACTCTTTTTCCGTGGCACTGTATTTTTTTTCAACCTCGCTGAGCATTCTACTTGCATATGAGATCAGGTGTTCTCCGTCTGTTCCTTCTTGCGTCAACACCGCTCCGATCCCCAGGTCGCTTGCGTCTGTCTGTACCTTGAACTGTCGTGTGCAGTCTGGGCAAGCTAGTACTGGTGCTTGCGTTAGACTTTCCTTTAGAATGTCGAAGGATTCTTGCTGTTGTTACCCCCACTCGATTTATACTTCTGCCGTAGTAAGTTTTGCAGAGCTCCGGCCTTTTCCGTGAAGCCGGGTATGACTTTCCTATACCACGATGCCATCCCCAAAAAATTGTGTACTTCCTTCGTTGTTTAGGGAGTTTGTAGTTCCTAGATTGCAGATACTTTTTCCGTATCGATTCTTATACCTCTGTCGTTTACTACGTGTCCGAGATATTTTAGCTCTTTTTGGAAGAACTGGCATTTGTCCGGGTTGATCTTTAGGTTAGCTCGCTGAAAGACTTCTCGAAGTTTGTCCAGGTGTTCCTGCTTGTTTCTCCCGATTACCACGATGTCATCCAGATAGGCGAACGCTAATGGTTCCACTTCTGGTCCTATAATAGAGTCTAATGCTCTTTGAAATGTTGCCGGTGCCGAAGTTAATCCGAATGGCATTACTTTCCACTGGAACAATCCTCGTCCCGGGACAGTGAATGTGGTGTTTGCTGTTCGCTTCCATTGGTATCTGCCAGTAACCGGATTTTAAGTCGATCGTTCTGATAAATCTTGTTTCTCTTTGTTGGTCCAGAATGAAATTCATCTTGGGTACTGGGTAAGCATCTTTCTCCGTTTTTTTATTCAACAGCCTATAATCTATACACATCCTTCATTCGTTGTTTTTTTTCTTTACTAATTCCACCGGAGCACTGTATGGGCTGTATGATCGTTCGATTAGTCCTAGTGCCAATAGTTCGTCTACCTGGTCGTTTATAATCCCTTGTTGTTTGGATTCCTGGGGTAGTATCGTTGTTTTAAGTGTTTGTTGTCCCTTAGATAGGTTCTGTGCCTCATGATGTTACTAACCCCCTGCATGTTTTCAAATACTTGACGTTGTTATTCCAGAAATGTTTGTATTTCCTCCTCCGTTGGCTCGTCTGTCTTCGGGGATTCTTCGTCTTTTCCCTTTACTTCATGGTTGTTGGCTGTTGTGATATCCAGCTTTAATTCGTCACATTGTAGCGTACTTCCGATTCCTGCTAAGAAATCCATTCCTAGTAGTATTTCTCCTGCTACTTGTGTCAGTATCATGCACGTTATTTTCACTGTCTTGATTCCGAAGCTGATGTTTGCTGTGAAGCCTCCTATGGCTTCCAGCATTGTGCCGTTCGCTAGTGTTATTGCCAGCTTTATCTGCTCAGGCTTGTTGCGTTTCCCATCCCACTCTGTAACATTCTGTTGTGCGAATTCCGTTCCATCCGCATACCCAGCAAAATAGTCTCTGTGGGTTCCTGCAGGCTCGTGTCGTATGTCCTGCCCCCCGCACCGCATACATATCTCTGGTCTTAGTTGTTGCTGTTCTGGCTGGTCTGTTCATGTAAGTTTTTCCGCCGTCCCTATCTCCACTACTTCCTCGGCCAGTTTGAGAAACAGCGTCAACGTCTAGAATCCTGATTTGCGCGTGTATAATTTGATCTTGCTCCTGCAGTTTAAGAATATCCCATCGAGTTTTTTTTCCTCTGATAGCTTGGAGAATCACATTAGTTTTCTCAGTCCCATTGCGTATTCCCTTACTGGTTCATTTTCGCGCTGTTTTAGTTGCGCTATTTGTGTTTCTATTTTTTCCTCGTATCTTGGTGGTAGGAAATATTCCAAAAGCTCCGTGGTTAACTGTGTCCAAGTCTCTATTTTTGTTGGTATCGTGTTCCACCAGTCGATCGTTGATCCCTCCAAGATAAAGGGCATTGTCTGCACCAGAGGGTCTATGTCAATCCTGTATCGTGCCGCCCAATGCTCCATCTTATCCAGAAATTCCAACGGTTTGCTTGCCCCTTGATAACGGATCCCACAGCCTCGAACTCTATCCACGATTTCCGTCTAGATTCTCCTTCCCATTTTGATCTCTTCCTTCTGCTCCATGTTTACCCTTTTTTCCCCCGGTTCGGTTATTACACGCGGTTTGGGACTTTCCGTTTTGTTTCGCCTTACTCTCCTCGGTTCTGGTTCCCCCTATTAGTGGTGTGGAACTTCTTGATGGGCTTTTGTCTCCTTTATGCTTGCTTGAAAGTTCCGCTAGCCTTTTCCTAGTGACTTCGTTAGGATCCGTTCTTTTAACGAAAGTTGCTAGTATTCGTCTCAATTCCTCGTTTGTCCCTCCATGCTCTAGCATGAACTTTGCTGCGTATTCCGTCAGCTCTTCTTTTGTTGCTAGGTATACCCACCTCGACATTCCCCTCTTCGGACTCGGGCGCCACTGTGACGGTTTGGTCAAGGTGCCGGGGCATCTTGATCCCGATCCGTTCCCAGAGGTGAAGGCGTGAGGAATTACCCAGTAATTAGATATTTCTTCTTTTATTGGGCTTTCGCCAAATTCAGAGTTCAACAATGAGGAAAAAAAAATACAATAGTAAGTGTTCGCGAAACGTACTAGTTCGGCTTCCGCTGCTTCTGGGTTCGGTGTCTTCCGGGGCTTCGTTGCGATGAGTCGTCGGTGTCCGGCGGATGTGTAGTCGGAAAATGAGAGAGAGAGGCCCTGTAGGTCTGCTAGTAAAAAAGAGCGAGTGTGAGGCCTTTGGAGGTCTACTATTTATGAGATTCATTTAGAGGCCTTTGAGGTCTGCTATTGGTAAGAACAGTTTAGAGGCCCTTAAGGTCTGCTAGTTATGGGAACAGTTTAGAGGCCTTTGAAGTGTACTATTTTAGAGTTTTAGTTTTAGAGGCCGTTAAGGTCTTCTATTTATGAGAAGGGTTTTAGAGGCCTTTCATCAGTCGGTTCTCCGACCCAGATTGGTAGAAGATTACCCTACCTTCGCGCGCCCGCGCGTTTGGTTCCAATTTTAAAGGGTTGTTCCCATTATATAGATTTTTGTTTATTATCATATTATTATTGCCATATTAAATTTATAGTATTATTAATAGTATTGTATTATTATTGACAGTATTATTTGTTTACAGTATTATATTATTATTTACATTATTATTAGATATATTATTTATTGTGCGCCGATGGGGGTCACACTCCCCCCTCCTTTTGCTTGGGATTGATCGCATTTGAGCGGGAGAATGTTACCCGCCAGGTTTTGGCTCCATCCCGAATGAGGCATCGCTTCCTGATTTCCGCCATGGCCGCTGGACGCTGGAGAACATCACGGTCCGGAGATGTTGTTGGTTGCCGTGATGATGTCGGTAGCTCCTCCGGGATCGTGGGCATTATTCCTCTCGGTGTCGATTCTCGTTGCCGTTTGCGTGTCTCGTTCTTGGCTGCTTCGGGTTGGCGCCCCTTCTCTGCCACGTAGCCACCCAAACCGGCTAGGATTTAGTTTCTGTTAGAGTACCGCCCGGGCTGGGGAAGGTTATCCTCCGCACCTCGCTGTCCTCCCACGCTTGGCTTTGATTGTACTTGGCCCTTCGGCTTGTCGTAGCTCTGGTGCTCCGCAGACATGTCTGTGCATGTTTGTTCGGTTGCGGCGCGCACATGATGTGTGGCGACGCTTGGCCTTGCCTGTATTTGACCCTTCGGTTTGTCGTCGCTCTTGCTGCGTTATTTCGGTTCGGGACGGTTCTGGGCTATTTGCACTGTGCTGTCCGAGCAATGGTGGGTTTTTGCCGGTGGCTCTTGGGCGTTTGTCCTGGCTGGTGTGATGCGTCGTGGTGCCTGCCGTCCCATTTTTGCTGGTTGTGTTATTCTTCGGCTGCCTCCGGGTATCTCTCCTGCCGCTAGTAATTGGGTCTTGTGGCATGCCGCGTCCAACTGGGCGTGGCTTTCCGTGAATTTTTGGATACTGCCGCTGCATCTTCCGTTCTGAAATGATAAGTGATTGGCTTTTATTATCGTATGTTTTGCCAGTGTTGGTTAGTAGCGCAGGGGGTTCTAGTAATCGATTGTTATCTTTCCTGGGTCGTCGGTTCCTATCGATTGCTACCGATGTTAAGTTTCTAATGATTGGGTTTCTATCGATTGTTACCGATGTAGAGTTTCTACCGGTTTCTACCGATGTCGATTGGGCTGGTTCTAATGGCTTGGATTTTCTACATGATTCGGTTACTTCGAGGGTATCATTTGCTAGCTTCTTATCATTGTTTTCTTGTTCGTAGGGTTTGGTATCCCCAATATACACACGTTTTAGTTTTTTCGACTTTGTGTCCCGCGTTTGTATTATGAATTTGATAACCTTTCAAGGTCCAACATATTTTGGCGCCAACTTTGCATTGAATTTGTCTATGGCCTTTGATAATGCGTGTATTTTGCACTATACCCAATCGCCAATTGCTGGTTTCCATTTTCGTTTGCGCAGGTTAAAGTGATGGCGTTGTCGTTCCGCTGCCTCACTCGTGTTGTTTGTGGCTTCCTGTCTGATGTTGTTTAGTCGTTCCCATCTTTCGTGTACCTCTTCCGTTTTAATTCCTGAGCCTAGTGCCTGGTTGTCGAATAATGCTCCAGGTAGTCTTAATTCCCTACCGAACATTAGTAGCGCTGGGCTGAATTTTGTTGATTCGGACGTGCTACTGTTGAAGGCCAGCATTAACTTTGATAGGTTTTCATCCCACCTCGTTTGATCCTTCCCTGTTGCTTGAGCTATCATTGTTTTTATCGTTCGGTTTGTTCGCTCCGTGGTTCTTATGGTGTGTAGGGCGCCGTAAATTGTTGACGTATTCCCCATTTTTCCATGGCAGTTTTGGTCTTGTGTCCGGCGTATTGTCGGATATCAGTCTTGCTTTTACGCGTTCCCTAAATGTCATAAAGAATGTGTCTGCCGTGGCTTGTCTAAGTGCTGCCAGCTCTACCCATTTCGAGAACTTGTCTACTATCACGATAGCATTGTATTTCCGTGTTTTGTTCTTGGTAAGGGTCCTACGAAGTCGACACATATTGTTTCCCAGGGAAATTCTGCTACCATTGTCAACATTTGTCCTGCGTCTTTTTGCTGGAATACTTTGTATTGTTGACAGCACTCGCATGTCCTTACAAATTTCTTCACATCCCTTGTCAGTCCGGCCAGAAGTATCGGGTTCTTATTCTTTTGAGTGTTTTCGAGATCCCGAGGTGGCCTGCTTCTGTCGTACTGTGGTTCTCGGCCAATACCGTATGTATTTCTTCCTCCCTGACACATAACTTTCACGGTTGGGGGTCCATCTTGTCCCCATTCGTCCTGTATAGTCTTCCGCCTTCCATTCGGTATTCGTTATCGTCTTGTTGCTCCTTCATTTCCTGAATTTCTTGTTCAATCCAGCTAGTTGCCTTTAGCGTGTTTATCTCCACTCTTGGTGTTCGTGACAGCGCATCTGCTACCGCATTCAGTTTTCCTTTTCGGTATTGTACCTCGAATTGGAATGGTTGTAGGCCTAGTGCCCACCTCGCTACCCGCTTCGAGGGACTTTCGATTGAGTTCAGCCATTTTAGTGCCATATGGTGTGTTACCACTATGAATCGGTAGCCCTCTAGGTACATTTTATATTTATGGATTCTTCAATATATCGCTAGGCACTCTTTTTCCGTTGCACTGTATTTCCTTTCAACCTCGCTGAGCCTTCTACTTGCATATGAGATCACGTGTTCTCCGTCTGAATCTTCTTGCGCCAACACCGCTCCGATCCCTAGATCGCTTGCTGGGCAAGCTAGTACTGGTGCTTGTGTTAGACTTTCATTCAGGCTATCAAAGGCTTCTTGCTGTTGTGACCCCCATTCGAACTTTTTTTTCTTCCGTAGTAAGACTTGCAGTGCTCCGGCTTTTTCCGTGAAGCCGGGTATGAATCTTTAATACCAGTGGTCGGCACGGGCCTATCTAATGGGTATAGGAAAGTGTCTGCCGGCAGCGCTGCCAGCACACAGACAGCATAAAGACTGTTGATCAAAGCATCAGCGCTGTCAGATTGCTAAATATAGCCACTTTTATAATTTACTAATAGCTATTGATGGTTCATAGAAAACTAAATGCTAGCTATATTATTTTATAGTTATATTATCATATCTTGACATAGAAGTCGTTTTACTCACTCACACATATGCAATTATGGATTGCGATTGTGATAGTGCCGACCACTGTTCTATACCATGATGCCATTCCCAAAAAACTGTGTACTTCCTTCGTTGTCCGGGGAGTTTTTAGTTCCTGGATTGCAGATAATTTTTCCGTATCGGTTCTTATACCTCTGTCGTCTTTTTGGAAGAACTGGCATTTGTCCGGGTTGATTTTTAGGTTCGCTCGCTGTAGCCTCTGAAAGATTTCTCGTAATTTGTCCAGGAGTTCCTGCTTCTTTCTCCCGATTACCATGATGTCATCCAGATAATGGTTTCATTTCTGGTCCTATGAATGAGTATAATGCTCTTTGAAATGTTGCCGGTGCCGAGGTTAATCCGAATCGCATTACTTTGCACTGGAACAATCCTCGTCCCGGGACAGTGAGTGCGGTGTACTGTTTGCTGTCCGCTTCCATTGGTATCTGCCAGTAACCGGATTTTAAGTCGATCGTTCTCATAAATCTTGTTTCTCTTTGTTGATCCAGGAATCCCAACGGGTTGCTTGCCCCTTGATAACGGATCCCCCAGCCGTGAACTATATCCACGATTTTCGTCTCGATTCTCCTGCCCATTTTGATCTCTTCCTTCGGCTCCATTTTTACCCTTTTTTCCCCCGGTTCGGTTATTACTCGCGGTTTGGGAGTTTCCGTTCTGTTCCCTTCCGTTTCGGTTATCACTATTAGTGGCGTTGGACTATACCCCTTACTCTCTTCGGTTCTGGTTCCCCCTATTAGTGGTGTGGAACTTCTTGATGGGCTTTTGTCTCTTTTATGCTTGCTTGAAAGTTCTGCTAGCCTTTCCCTAGTGACTTCGTTATGATCCGTTCTTTTTACTAATGTTGCTAGTATTCGTCTCAATTCCTCGTTTGTCCCTCCATGCTGTAGCATGAACTTTGCTGCGTATTCCGTCAGCTCTTCTTTTGTTGCTAGGTATACCCACCTCGACATTCCCCTCTTCGGACTCGGGCGCCACTGTGACGGTTTGGTCAAGGTGCCGGGGCATCTTGATCCTGATCCGTTCCCAGAGGTGAAGCCGTGAGGAATTACACAGTCATTAGTTATTTCTACTTTTATTGGGCTTTCGCCAAATTGACAGTTTAACAATGAGGAAAAAAAAAATACAATAGTTAGTGTTCGCGAAACGCACTAGTTCGGCTTCCGCTGCTTCTGGGTTCGGTGTCTTCCGGGGCTTCGTTGCAATGAGTCGGCGGTGTCCGGCGGATGCGTAGTCGGAAAATGAGAGAGAGAGGCCCTGTAGGTCTGCTAGTAAAAAAGGGCGATTGTGAGGCCTTTGGAGGTCCACTATTTATGAGATTCGTTTAGAGGCCTTTGAGGTCTGCTATTGGTAACAACAGATTAGAGGCCCTTAAGGTCTGCTAGTTATGGGAACAGTTTAGAGGCCTTTGAAGTCTACTATTTATGGAAACAGATTAGAGGCCTTTGAGGTCTGCTAGTTAGGAGAACAGTGTAGAGGCCTTTGAGGTCTACTATGGCTGAGAACGGCTTTAGAGGCCTTTGAGGTGTACTATCTAAGAGAACAGTTTTAGAGGCCGTTAAGGTCTACTATTTATGAGAAGGGCTTTAGAGGCCGTTAAGGTCTACTATTTAGGAGAACGGTTTTAGAGGCATTTAAGGTATACTACAGGTATCTGCTCGTTCCTCGATGTGCTCTATGAAACAAAGCGGATCCGTCGTCCCGTCGGACGAGAGGCCTCAATTGATAATCCGATCTAGTAGGGGGGCTCCCAGCTTACCATGGTGACTTGTTGTGCGTGGTGGATCCTCGGTCTATGCTGCAAGAAGTGCTCCGCGGTAACAAAAGCGTGAGCGGCGCGTCGGCGCTGCGGATCCCGGAAAGTTGGCC
>VNJN01009665.1:0-12171 GCA_008042485.1 Drosophila mayri
AATAGTGAACACAGCTGGGAAAACGTCGGAGCTAAGAATCTCCGGCTTTAACCAGGTTTCTGTGAACACAATAACATGGGAGGCGAATGCAAAATACAATTTAGGCAGCTTACTCCGCAAGCCTCTTGCATTCTGATAGGAGATTAACAGCGAAGTATTTAGTTTTTTTGGACAGAGTCCGAGGAGGTAGAGGGCACAGTGGTCCGATCGGGCTTAGGAAGAGTTATCCCAACAGGCCGTTTCTTTTTCTTAGCTTTAACTTTAACTACAACATACTCAGGCCAGAATTTGGTTGAGCATATCGTGCCGAAGAATGCGTTTGGGATATTTATTTTGAAAGATGAAATATCCCTAGTGTAAGAAAACATGAATTTTTTCACATTTAAATTTAAATTTTCGGCTCCAACTTTGCCTGGTATAAAGGCAATAACATCTTCAGATGTTTGGCCAGGGGAAACCGCGAGACAAATATTTGTTTCGTAGGTGGGACAGCTATGAGGGCTTGAGGTGAAACAGACTGAGTGCCTGTAGTGCACATATTGGCCGGTAATTCCTGGGAGACGAAATTGAAATTTGCGGTGGAACGTTTAGTCCCACAACACCTTCAGGAACCGAGTCTTTCCTAACACTTGACCTCAGAATTCTGGGATTTAATTCTGAGGTCAAAGGCTGAGTCAAGGGCGGCTGCTGTTGAGAGCCCGCCGCGGGTTGTTGGGATCCGTCGCAATGCTGCACTCCAGTTGCAGTTTTTTTGCGCATTGGAGACTTATTTAGTAGCGTAAGGCTATTAAATTGTTTCTCAAGCGCTAGGAAGCTGTTATGAGTTTTATTGAATCTCGATAACAGCTCCTTAAAACTGCCCTTGGTTTGCCGCATGAAAGACGACACTTCCCTTTCAACTACACGACATGCATCGCAACAGTAGCGCAGGCGGATGTTTTTTCTCACGTCATTAACCGTCCGGCCGGCAACCCCAATGCACTTTGCGTGCAGAATGTTGTCGCACACCCAGCAGCCGATGGTAAGATCACTTGACAAAATTACCTTCTTGCAGGATTTGGAGAAGCAGACGATATCGGAAGACATTATTAAAGACTTACCACTGTACTTGTAGCAATAGATAATAGGGCGAAAGATGTGAGAGGAAAAGTGCAGCTGCACCGAGAGAGTTGAAGCACTGAAGAGCGAGGGAGTGTGAGATTAAGCGAAGCTTCGAAAACGTTTAACTGTCGCGACAGAGCAACACCTGCTAAACGGGAGAGGTGAGAAGAGGAAATACAAAAAGAATAGAAAAAGCAAACACAGCCAGCACATTTAATTATTAAAAAATAAAGAGATTAAGAATAGATTAATAAAGCTGCATGCACACGCGAAGTGAACGGGAACTAAATAGAACACAATGTAGAAGTTTTAAGAAAACCCCGGTGGTTTTAACGTAGAGTGTTTACCAAAACGAGAGCGCAAGAAAAAAACACGACCGTTTAATTGAAAGAGACAAATATCTTTTTGAATGACTTAATGAAACAGTATATTCGCTTAACCTGGTAATTGATACTATATTTACGATAAATGCATGTTGCTGCGACTGAAGAATTAGTATGTAATATTTATTGTGTCTTAAGAATTTAGTTTATGAATGAACGTTGCCGAGACTGAATATTATCAACCTTCAATAAGGTCGAACGAAAAACTCCGTGGGGTAGGTTCTGGTGCTGGGTGTTCCGTACTGTGCCTGGGTTCGGGTATCCGGTGTAAAGGTATCCGGCGTCGTAGTGTCCATTTGCTGATTGTCCGGCTGAAAGCCCATACAATGCCTAATCGCTAGGGCCACATAGGCAGCTACTTGATGATGTTGAGGAGTGACGAGCTGATCCTTCCTAGTAGTCATCTTTAATTTGACCAACTGGCAAAGCGTTCCAGTTCCAGTGCCTCCAAACTGACTTGCTTGGCTGCCGTTCCTTGGAGTGGCTCCGGTGGGTTCTTAAGGTCAATCTCTGTGATATTGCCAAAACGAACATATGTTACCTTCGTTTCGCTGACCACAGTGCTATATGTGCTCACGATAAGTTTTGAATTGCGTGCAGTGCAATCTGGGACTAATGACAATAAGCCCGTTCCGTTGAGTTGCACTGTGGAAATTATTTTATGTTCTATGAGACTGTGTGTGGCAAACATTAATTTGTTTCGCTGATGCGTTGCCAACCAAAACAGCTCGGACCTTGACTGAGACGGCTATAATTTCGGTTTTTAGCCTAAATCACTGCCAGCTTCCGGCCTTCCATGTTGGGCTAGACATGATGCTGAACACTTCCCGTTGTGTTACAGAAACCAGTGGTAGGGATATCTTGAAAATGACGTGATTGCGCGTTGCGGTGCCTTTCGGCATGCATAGTTTTGAAGAGTTTGATAATATTATCCGACGATAGTGGAAGCAGTTGATCCGGTGGGATATGTTCCCGAATCTGATCTAATGGCTTCCTTAGTTGCTTGGGAAAGACTAGCATCGGACTAATCGTTCGACGGCGAACGTTAGTGAGCACATTCGCTATTTGACTCTGCATCTGCTGCATTCCCATTGCCACCAGAGTTAGCTGAGCTGTCAGAACCATAAACGCTTGCTGAAAGTGGTCGCCTTGGTACTTGCCCCTTTCTTGTTTGAGCGCACCCATTTGGTAGCGTTTTGATCTGATCGTTGGTGAAAGAGCTGCTCTTTCTGACTATGTTTATGTCGTAGAGTCCAGAATTGACGTTTGATTTTTCAAGAGCATCAGCAATACGTCTTCGTTGGACGTTACCTTGTTTACCACTTTGGACATGTCGTCAGCGTACTAAGAGTCCAGAACGCCAAAAAATGAATTCGCCACATTTCCGACTATATCAAGTGGTGCTCTTCGTTATCGGGAATGATTAATCAACTCATGTCTCGATTGTAGCTTTCCATATACATGTTAAAAATGTTCATATACTGACCTACAAGCATTAACGTTTCGTAGTTCATTTGTGTTTTAAATCCGCTATCCCGGCAGCCAATATTCCCATGTCGCTCCAATATGGCTGCAAGTCGTAATATACAGTTATCTTCCATTTCGAAATTGCCATTCTGGACGTTCCGAGCCGTATGCAGAATATTCCCGGCTGACTTGCAAATGGAGTTACGTTTACTGATTGTCCCATTGCTAACGGGTGTATAAGTAGCATTGCCAGAAATGTAGGGAGGATCGGTAATGACATTTTCTTTTTCTGAGTAGGAATCTCTTCTGCCACGGTGCGTCGTGACCTGAGATGTGTGAACATTTTATGGCTTCTTTTTTCTTTATCAAAGGTGCCAAACGAATAACTGGTCGTTTACATGTGCCTGGTGCCGTTTTGACATCTACTACGCGAACCTGATTGTCTTTGCCTGGGTACGTCATTACTATCCGCCCCATATGCGAGCTCATTACCGCCACCTTGTCTTCTTTTATTAGGACTAATAGTCCTCCTTTGACATTCTGTATCATGGTCTTTGGCATTGGAAGCTCTTGTAGATATTCCATGGACCACTGATTCCAGAACGCCTGTTTGAGCCTGGATACTACCTCCCATCTTTTTACCAGAGTTTTTCCGGGAAGGGCAAGATTCGCATCAGGAAGCGCTACTAGAGGTTCACCAATTAAAAAATGACCTGGAGTGAGCGCTGATGTATCCGTGGGATCAGATGACATCGAAGTGAGGGGCCTTAAATTGAGTATCGCCTCGACTTCAATGAATACCGTGCTGAGCTCTCCAAATGTTAGCGATGATGTGCTATGTCCAATGCGGACTCCAATTCTTTGGCTCCGCAAAACCCCTTTGAAAAACCGACCCAGGGTCCAACTTTGCCCGGAATACCGGCCGTGGTTGGTAACAATTCGTTACGCAAGCCCCTCACATCAGTCCCACCTTCGAAAACAATATTTGTTTCGAGGCTTGTCCCTGATCTCGCATCTGAAGATGTCCTAGCCTATATTTAAGGCAAAATACAAGCTGGCAATGTCAAGGTGGAAAAATTCAAATTTTCGTATGTTAGAGACATTTCATCTTTCTAGATCCCAGCTCTTTGACATTATTTGCTCGGGTGACTTCTGGCCCGAGTACGTGATAGTCAAGGAGGACGAGGCTCGACATAAGAGAAATCGACCTGATAGGGATCCATTACTGGCTTTGGATGACTTCAACATACCTGGAGCGCACTGGTCCTCTGATGGTGTATCTAACGTTCCTCATACTGCGGCACAGCATGACTTCATAAATAGCTTGCTCGATTTAACTTTATGCCAAGTTAACCATATCTTTAATTCTTTAAACAGCTTACTGGATCTATGCTTTGTCTCCGATCCTGTAGGTGTAAATCTAATTAGTGTTCCTCCAATGACGCAACCTGAAGATCCTGAACATCCTACTTTCGATGTGACTATTGACACTGGGACAGTTTTAGCAATTAAATCTGGTAGTAGTTTAAACAGAGTCCGCTGTTTCCGACTTGCTGACTATCAGAGGCTAAACGCTCTAATAACTGAATTTGATTGGTCAAAACTTCACACGAGCTCGGACATGGAATCCGCCGTTGATATCTTTTATAGTGCCATGAATTCATTTTTCTCTTTATGTGTTCCTGAAACCTACCCATCGGTCTCTAATAAACCAATTTGGTTTACCAAAGGGCTGACACGTTTAAAAAACGTAAAATCTAGGCTTTGTAATAAATTTAAACTCAATGGTTCCAAAACGGCTTTCCTATCTTGCCTAAATGCTCGATCTAATTTTTTCGTGCTAACGCTCAGTGTTATAAAAATTATTTAACCCGTTGCAAGGTCCAGTTCACGTAGGACCCTAACAAGTTTTATAACTTTGTTAACTCTAAACGTAAACCCACGTTACACCCTCCCTTGCTGTCATTTAAGAATACTACAGTAAATTCTGATCAGGCAATAGCTAATCTCTTTGCAGAGTTCTTCAAAACTATTTATTCGGACTCAGCATCTTCAGATCATACACTTTCTCCAGTTATGCCCAGTTCCTCCTTATTATTCAGTCCTAGTTTAAATTAAAGCTAACTTATTCTCGATCTTCAACGTGTTAAGCCAGTCTTTTCACCAGGTCCTGATGGAATACCGGGCTCTGTGCTTAGGTATTGCTCCGAGACGCAGTGGAGCCCACTTCTAAAAATGTTTACCTTATCTTTAGAATCCTCAGAATTTCCAATAGCCTCAGGGTCCCATCCGGCGTCCCACAGGGTAGCCACCTTGGACCACTGCTACTCACATTATTTATCAATGATTTGCCGCAGGTTTTAACCAAAACCAGAGTACTCATGTATACTGATGACGTTAAACTTTGCCTGCATTAATTTGGGTCGTGCCCTTGTGCATCTGACACAAGTGTGTACGATGCTTCTGGCCCTTGCCTTGTCGTTCAGAATCCAGTATTGTTGTCTTGCTATGGCTCTCCACGATTGCGCTCCGCAATGCATGTTCTCCTCATGCATCTCTCGTAGCTACATATTCACAATTGGATCATTGTATGGAAGCAAGATCTGATGCTTTGCGGAATATGGCAGGTTAGATTTTTCCAACCTCTCTCCGAAGCTGCTGAATCCGTCATTTCCTATCATTGGAGACAACAAAACGATTGTACTTCTCTTGTCCACTGTCCTGTGGATGCGAAGTTTTTTATGCTCAGCACTGAATTCAATTTATTGAATAGTGCTTAAAATGAGTGTCAGCATGAGACAGTTCGCCTACACTTAGCGTAGATGTAGGAGCTCGGTTCTGCTTGTGACAAAGCGCAGCATGTAAGCTACAATGCGTTGTAACTTGTAAAAGGAGTTGCTGTGATTGCAAATGTATAGTTCGCTTCCCAGTTGATCTTGACATGTTGGCAAACTCACTTGCTTCACTCGTCGATCTAAATCGCTGGGAGTGATGCTTGGTATCTTGTGATTGCAAATGTATAGTTCGCTTCCCAATTGATCTTGACATGTAGGGAACTTGATTGAATGGGGTTTCCTAGTGATCTTCTTAAGTGGATTTCGAGTTATCTACTTGACAGGACCCAAAAGGTTCTGTTTAGAAACGTTCTATCCAATAGCCTCAGGGTCACATCCGGCGTCCCACAGGGTAGCCACCTTGGACCACTGCTACTCATATTGTTTATCAATGATTTGCCGCAGGTTCTAACCAAATCTAGAGTACTTATGTACGCTGATGACGTTAAACTTTGCTTGCAGTATAGGGACAGTTCTCGGATCTTGATAACTTCCAAGCATGGTGTCATGCTAACGATCTACATCTCAACAGCTCAAAATGCAAACTTATGACATTTTCACGTGTTACTACCCTGCTTGCAACCTATATGCTTAACGACTGCTCTTTGGAAAGAATTACTATTGTTGATGATCTGGGTGTCCGCCTGGGTCCTAAACTTTCGTTCTCAGAACACATTTCTTGTATGGGTAACAAAGCCAGAGGCATGCTGGGATTCATTAAAATGTGGTCGAAGGAATTCGATTCTCCTTATGTAACGAAGACTCTCTTCACTTTGTTAGTTCGCCCTATATTGGAGTACGTTTCGTGTGTCTGGAGTCCTCAATTTGGAGTCCATAGTAGCCGCATCGAATCTGTCCAAAAGAACTTTTTGCTTTTCGCCCTCCATGGCCTGTCCTGGGATGTTAATCTTAGATTACCGTCTTACTCTAGTAGACTTCTCTTACTTAATCTACCTTCTTTAGCTAACCGTAGGACGATGCTTGGCGTCGTCTTATTCCATAAACTTATTAACGGTGATGTGGAGAGCCCCTACCTGCTAGGCCAGCTCAATTTCCATGTTCCACGTCTTTCATCTAGAACTTTTATACCATTAGTTGTTAACCTTTGTAGGCGTGAGTTTGAAGTGCATGAACCCTTTAGGATTGTATATACTGATTACAATCGTCTCTTTAATAGTATTGAAGGCATTCAAAGCCTTCAAAAATTAAAAACTGTGTTGCTTGTAGTACTAGCCCGTAGTGTATCCTAATTTTTCCTAATTTTTCCTAGTTATTTTTTATTTTTTCCTTCTATCGCGTCTTTTTAGTACGTGTTTCGTGCCGTACGTCACACTGTTGCGCCCCTCGGTCGGTTAGGCGGGAGGTGGGCGTGGGACTCGCGCGAAAAAAAAAAAGAAATTGTATAGCCAATGAGTCCGGTTGCAGAAAATATAATTTGGTTGCTTTCCAACGCTGTCAGATGAGCATTATGGGCTCTTCTGCTCCTATCTCGGTTGTTGACTGCGTTTTCCTGTTCCCAGCACTCAGCTTCGCTGGTTTAGGAAGCTTAGCATTATATCGAGACCTTGGAATTCTCTTAACCCATTTAACGATTGTTCGTAGAAGGCTCTATTTGCAAAATCCAGTTTTTGCTTGATGATAGCAATAATGATTGTATCCCAGCTGGATATATTAATGCCTAGTCCCTTTAATGATGCTAGAGGCTCAATTGTTGTGATATACAACTCTTTTGATGAGTTTGGATCATCACTGTTTGTATGATGTTGCAAGAGATGATTGAGAATCGTATCTGCTACATGGCGTGGATTGTTGTATGCGTCAACCAATATTTTCCATGCGATCAGATAATTTTCTTTTTTAAGATCAATATGCCTTATTAATCTTTCTGCCTCTCCAGTTACGGTGGTTTTGAGGTACCACATCTTCCTGACTGTGGGCAAGTTGGTATCATGAACCATGCATTTGAATAAATCGAAGAACTGATTTCATTTGAGTAGATCCCCATCGAACTTTGGTATGCGTTCTCTGGGCAAATGCACATCTTCATTGTTTAATTCATTTGTTTGCGCCCCCAAGACTCTTTGCACATCCACTTCTAGTCGGAGGAACGACTGTAAGTTGTATGCTTCTTTGATTGGATCTTCGTATTCTTCGTGAACTGCGAAATTGACGTTGACATTGGGACCATAATGAGTTTATCGAATCCCTTGTTATGGCCTTGCAACGTCTGCTTTTTCCAGGGCATTGCTCGAGGTTGCCGTTCGGGGGGCATTGCTCGAGGTTTGAACCATTGCATCGGTTATTATCGTTCTGTATCTGTCGTATGACTCACGACAGTCAACGAAAAACTTTAAATATTCTGCGGTTCTATATTCCGCTGGAATATTTTTGTCATTATCCGCGAATCGGTTCCATGCTTCATCGATTTCGGCCAACTTTGATTTATAATACGTTGGATTTTGCTTTATTTCTGCAGAGTCTTTTTTAATGTTGCGGATGAGCTTCGAGATGTCTTGACTGATCTTTTCCTGCAAGTCTAACGCCTCTGTGACATCTTGCTCCTCCTTATTAGACATATTGAAAATTGTTTTTAATTTCTGACCGCTGTGAGTGTTTTATTCGCTTTGACAGGTGGATACGCTCCTATTCGCAACCGTGATATGGTAGAAGGAATCAACAAATGGTCCCAAGTTTATTGGGAGATTTTTAGAATTTGGACTTTGGAGATTTTTAGAATTTAGAGTTCCAAAAAAGGATTTTGGTCAACGTGTAGTTGTGATGACACTGTCCCGATAGGTTTCCAAGAGTTACGGAACTTTATCGGTTGATCTCATCAAGCTTAGGAAAATTCCCAAGAGTTACGGAATCTTTTCTGTGCTTTTGACGTATCTAGAACAATTTCCTGTGAGTCAAGGCTTCAACAAAAATGTTTATTGATGGGTGAAAATTAGGAAGATCCCAAGAGTTACGAATTCTTTCTTATTGATTGGAAATTAAAAAGACCAAAAGAGTTAGGGATTCTTCCTTTTAATTGAAAATTAGGAAGGTCCCAAGAGTTACGGATTCTTCCTTTTAATTAAAAATTTGGAAGATCCCAACTACAAAGGCGTAGATGCCTGGCAGATAGTGCATAAACTATTGCCTTGGTTGTCGCAACTAGCCCTTGGAACTAGGGTGACGGCTGGTTAGTTTTGGTTGAAGGAATGAGGGTCTGAAGACACAGCGATAGCCCCTGATGCATGAATAAAAGCTCTTTGTTTAGGTAGAACCCGTACTGCACTTTATTAAAGAAAATTAACAGTATTTATTGTTTCAAAATTGCTTATGCTAACAAAAATATTGTCAAACAAATAATGTGGGTTATTGTGAATGTGCGTTATTGCGAGCTAACACTTATTGCCCTATTCTATTTTCTCATGTCTGCATGCAATGCATATTCGCTTGACCTGGTAATTGATTTACGATAAATGCATGTTGCTGCGACTGAAGAATTATTATGAAATATTTATTGTGTCTTAAGAATTTAGTTTATGAATGAACGTTGCCAAAACTGATCGATCGATTTAGAGACTGCATTGCGAGCCACTTTTACTGCATTCATCAAGTCGAGTGGCTTGTTTTTTTTGCAGTTCGATTGTTGCTTCTTTGATGATTGAATCAAGTGATTTTAATACAACTGTCTTTTTATCTGTTGCTTGGTTCCCATTCCAATTTTTTCTTTAGCTTTATCATATCGTAATGAACCTCTGGCCAGGATAATACTCAGCCGTGTCCAGGAAAGATCACACAAGACATTTGTATGTTGGGACTTCGGACTTATCTGGAAATTTCGTAATTGGCGTGACCCTAACCTCAAATCATGGCGTCTCGCTTAATTTCGAGGGTTACGTTTATGGAAAGGATTCCCACAGGGGCAGGCCCGGAAAAGAATATGCGTGGTATTCTTATAAAAACACAATTTATTCTTAAATGTCTAGCTTATCTCCAGATACAAAGCGGCAAGTAGTAAAAAATAACTGTCGGGGCCTATCCGCCCGAAAGGTGGGATTGATGGATATAATGAGTTTTGGTATGAAAGAAAGAGAGACTTACGTGCAGCCTTGCGACAGCCAGGAAAGGAATAGCCAGCCTTGGCTGAGCGTGAGGCGGCGTGTGTGTTCGCGGCGGGAGTTTGGCACCGACGGGAATGGTGGCACCGACAGGCGTGGTGGCACCGACAGGCGTGGTGGCACCGACAGGCGTGGTGGCACCGACAGGCGTATTGGCCCCCGGCGGGCGTGTTGGTGCCGGCGGGCGTAGTGGCCCCGGCTGTCGTGGTGGCCCTGGCGGTTGTGGTGGCGCCGACGGGAGTGGTGGCGCCGACGGGCGTAGTGGCCTCGGCGGACGTAGTGCCGTCGGCGGACGTAGTGACGTCGACGGGCGTAGTGGACCCGGCGGGCGTAGTGGCCACGGCGGGCGAAGTGTCCCTGTCGTCGCGAGCTCTAGCGGACGCGGTCACCGGCGATGGTATCCCTAGATGAACGTCGCGGGGACGGGTGCAAGCCCGGTGGACTGTACGTGGCCGAGCAGAGCGGCCCGCAGTGGCCGCGTGCTGGCGGCGACGTGTCCCGGTGGCCGACGGGGAAAGAAAAGACTTCATCCTAGCGGGACTCATAGTAGTCTGAAGTCCTTCCTTGTAAGGTGCAGCACGTAGCGGCTGAGTTTTTCGTTGGGCACTCTGCACATGATATTTTACTGGTTCCGGAGTTTCTTCTCCATCTGCTTCTTGCGCGTGCGTCTGCCCGACTCTCTAGATCGCTTTGGAGCGTTCTTAGGGAGACGGGGACGTTTTCTGTTCCGTTGCTCGTCAATCCGACGCCTTCCTTTGCAAGTACATCTAGTGGCTGGGAACGCAATAGATCCGCACTAACGGTGTCTTTCTTAGGGTACCTAGTGCTTTCCTGCTTGTCAGTGAATTTTTGGAGCAGATCGCCGACGATTGCATGGATTTGATCGGCGCTTGACTGTCTACAAACAAGTTTATCGCCTCATGTTGACGGTCTATTCTCTGAGCAAGCTCTGCCGCCTTCCTAATGACGAAAACATCCGCCTGGAATATGCTGCATTGGCTTGGTAGCTTATACGACAGTCTTGTCCCATGGTCTGTGCAGTATATGCCCGATCCTACTCCTCTTTCCATCTTGGAGCCGTCAGTGTATATGTTGGCCATGAGCCGTTTTCCAGTCTTCCGGTCCCATGAGTGTTGTTATTTTAGCATCCTTGCAAGTTCTGAGAATCATGTAGTCAGATAAACTGCTTATGTCTCGTCCAATTGAACTATGCTCGAATTCTTGTGGTGACATATCTCCTGATGCTACTAGGCGTTGTGCGGCCTTTCCTGCAGTCAGCTGAGCATGAAGGGAATCGATACTGACTATGACTTCGAATTCTTTTGTAGGGGTTGACCTCAGCGCCCCTAGTATGCTGAGCAGTACCTGCCGCTGGGTTTTTTCATAAGCTTGATGTAAGTTTTCTTTTCCGTGGCTTGCTACCCACTAAGGCTCCGTACAGCAGTGTCGGACGTACCACCGATATGTAGACCCAGTACATCAGAGTAGGTGAGAGACCACATGTGCTACTAAGAATTTTCTTGCATAAAGTGCGATAGTGGCCTTTTCCACCATCTCTAGTACACTGGGATTCCATGCCAGCTTGCTGTCTGGGACAGTGCCACAGTATTTGACTTGTGTTTTCGCGGTCAGCCTGGTTGCGTTAATACATGGCGGTACCATGTTTCTCTTGGTAAAGAGAATGAGGTCCGACTTATCCGCGTTGATACTAAGTCCTACCTTGTCCGCCCACTCACATATCTCCCTGAGCGTTGATTCCATGATCTAGCTGAGGGTCAAAGGACATACACCCGTGATAATTATGCTTATGTCATCTGCATAGGCTGTTATATTTGGGGCTTTCCTCTTGAATCTCTTGATCAAATGGGACTTCAACCTGTGGTTTGCCCCTGTGCGCTCCTTTCACCATGGTGGCACTGCCCCAATCAGATTGTACCCGCCTGCAACTTAACAGGTTTCGAACCCAGAAGTTGATGTCGGTGTGCCTTCCGGTCGCCTTTAGGCGGCACAATTCTTTATCGTGCAGGGCTTTCTCAATGGTGGCTACTAATGAGTGTAGTGCCGTCTTTACCGATTTCCCCTTTGTGTAGGCATTCAGCTGCTTTTAGCAGCTAGAGTTTTCAGTAAGAAAGAGGTAAGGCTTATCGGTCTGTAATCCTTGAGGCTCTCGTGACTACTTTTTCCTGCTTTGCGCAGGAAGAAAACCCGAGAGGTCCTCCATTGGATAGGGATGTAGCCCGTTGATGTAAACGGATGCAAGTAGAATGAGAGCAGCAG
>VNJN01009668.1:0-11074 GCA_008042485.1 Drosophila mayri
TCCTCTCACCACGATTTGGACATCGGGTGAGCTAACGCGCTCGGCGCATAGAATTTGAGAACAGTTAGGGCACCTAGAATAGGGAAAAACATACAGTAGAAAACGGGGCACCAACACATAGCAAATAAGCAAATATTTAAGATATGAAATAAAACAAGCAGAGAAATGAAAGTAAAACAAGTGGCCCCATTTATTTCCCACCCTAACCAGTCTCTCACACCCCACTGTGCCCCCTCCTCCCCGCCTCAGTCGCCGTTTGGTAATTCCAGGCGCGGACTCGGGCAGGACGGGGACAGGAGCGACACGTTGCTGGGTTAAAATCCGGACGTGGACGCGGGCGGCGGCTGCGGGACCCATCCCAGCCGTCTTTGCCCAGTCTCAGGATGCGCCACAGGGATTAGCCTTGGGCGCCACCGCTGGCAGATTGCGAGTCAAGGGGGAACATATTTTAGAGGAGGGCGTCGGCCACCGTTGGGATACCACGGTGCAGCCGACGGCCGCGGCAGCTCGGGCACGCCGGCACCACGGTCGTAGGTCAGGGTCGCGGGCGCGGGAGCAGGCTGCTGGGTCACCCCGAGCCACAGCTCCAGTCTCTAGGGGAAGGGTCTGGCCGCTGGGAACTCCAGGGCCGGCAGCGGGATCCCGCCAGCGTGGGCAAATAGAAATCTGGCAGTTAAAGTCGGAGAAACCCACCCTTAAAACTCTCGAAAACCTCGGCCTCCTCCATTTCTTGGCGTTTCCAATAAATAAATTTAGCTGGAAGGGACTCTGGGCCGCTAAGTTCATATCTCGGCCGTAGTGCATCCTTACAGTAATCTATTAGATTTAGTGTATAACTTGCGTGGGTGTAACTTGTTAGAATTATTGTTGTGTGTATTTCGATGGTATCCTTCCCTCTATCGTGTTTTAGTGTTGACTGTAATATACATATATATATATATATATATATATATATATATATATATATATATATATATTTATAGCTTTAGTGATTTGTTTTACAACAGTAATAAATATTTGATCGTACGCTAGTGAACGTATGGCGAAGAGGAGAATATATTCAGAAAAATTTAGTATGACGTAGTTGTTTTAATCTAATCTTGTTATTTGGAATTTTCTTTTCTGTATTTAAGTTGGAGTTGTTGTGTGTCAGCATTTTTTTTTTTTTTTTTTTTTTTTTGATGTGGCTTTGTAGAGTATTAGGGGTCTTTTGCATATTGTTGTAGTTTTTCTTTGGGGTCTGTGGTTCCAGTGCCCTATCAGCGATTGATGTGCACATATACGGCCACAGAGAGAAAAAATTTTTTTTTATATTTGCATGAAGTACATATATACATTCCTTTATTATATTTTTTTTTTGTTTGGGTGTATAATTCAATCGAGTGGTCCCAGTGTATTATGAGCGTTTGATGTACACATATTCGGTCGCAGCGTGGGTAACCACTGATACTCATGCGAATTGAATCATTTCGAACAATATGTTAATCTATATTTTTATAAAAAATTTTTGGTTTAATTGGTTTATGTTACATGTATTATTTTCTTTTATATATTCTTCTTTGTACAGATATAATACGATAAGAAGGTGGAGCATTTTTAATCTCCTGGTCCGAATCCGGCTGCGCCAATTACAGTAGGTATGAAGATACTGTGTCCAGTCCAGTAGGTGTCTATGGAATCTTAGATATTTTCCCAAGCTTCCAATAATAAGAACCGTCTTCTTGTCTGGTCAAAATTACAATGAATCTTTATTCTGATATAAACTCTGAAGTGACTTATGAAATGAAATATGCATATAAGAGAATGAATGGAATGGAATGGGGGAAACTGAAAGGTTAGCAGATTGGAGTTGGGAGCGAGAATCTGCTTGGTCGTTGGTTTCGTTTAAATTTGCCTGTTAGGCAATCGGCTCCGTTTCCGCTGGTTTCCGAACTCAGCGTTTATGTACCCACATGTGTGGGTTGATGACCGTTCATCTACGTCGCTGGGGTTTTGGGGGGCGGCGGTGTGTCCGCAACAATGTGTGCGGTAACTCGCGCGCAGTTTAATTAAAAAATTTGCGGAAGTTTATGAGTTGCCTTTTATTCATTCATTGGTGTTCGTTTCTTTATGTACATTGCTTCATTGATTTGTCTTTACATTGTTTACATAAGTCTTCCTTGTGTTTTTATTTTACCTTATATTTATATTTATTCATATTGTTTTGTTTTACATTATATTTATATTTATCTTGTGCGCGACCCGCGTCACAGACCGATGCCCACAATCAGGTAGATGTGGTGCCTCAAAACCAGAAAGATTAATAAGGCATATTGATCATAAAAAGGAAAATTACATGAGCGCATGGGAAATATTGATTGACGCGTACAAAAATCCCCGCCATGTAACAGATACGATTCTCAATCGTCTCCTGCAACACCATACAAACCGTGACAATCCAAAGCCCGAATGAAGAGCCATACATGCACTTTTGCGAGCGCTGGAAGGCAAACAAATTGTCCTTTCTGCAAACGGACTTATTGGCTATACAAATGCAATGATTTCCGCAGCAATAACAAAAATTGTGTGTTAACTCTTTCAGCAGTGACCACAAGACAAAGGATTGCCGAGGCCGTAAGTGTTTTAAATGCGATAAAAAACACCGCGCTGATCATATTGCCGATTGCAGATTTCCTTTGTTCTTCCATCCGCTTCCAGCTTTCCTCCACCTTTTCTTCTTGCACCCCAGGCCCTTCGGTGGATTCATCGAACACTGCTCCTGGAAGCCGTAGTTCTTTACCCAACACTAGTTGTGCGGGGTTATATTTTGTTGCTTCTGAAATGCTGCTGTTGAATGCTATGATAACATCAGTTCTGGCAAATGTTAGTCCCACTTTGTTTGATCTTCTCCTGTTATCTGGGCCATCATTGTTTTGACAGTTCTGTGTGTTCTTTCCGTTGGGTTTTCCTGGGGTGTATAGCCGTGAATAGTTATTTTATGCCCCATTTTTCCATTGCCTGTTTGGTTTTTCGGCCGGTGAATTGAACTCCGTTATCAGATATCACTATCTTTGGGGCTCCGAATCTTGCTATTATTCGTTCTCGGAAGGCCTTTAGGAATGCGTCTGCTGTGGCTTGCCGAATAGCTGTTAACTCTACCCATTTGGAATATTTGTCTATTATGACTAGTAGCTTTGTATTCCCATGCGTTGTACGTGGCAACGGTCCTACAAAGTCTACACACACCGTTTCCCAGGGTGTTTCTGCGATTTTCGTCATCATTTTTCCAGCGGCTTTCTCTTTTGCCACTTTGTATTTTTTGCAACTGTCGCATGCTCTTACAAACCGTTTCGCATCCCTTGTTAGCCCTGGCCAGAAGTATCGGGTTCTAATTCTGCGTATCGTTTTGAATGTTCCTAGGTGTCCTGCTTCTGCTTTACTGTGGGTCTCATTGCTTTCATTGTTTCATTGTTGCTTGTCGTTCGCTTTCCTGATCCGTTTTTGCAACCTTCCCCCAGACATTTGGTAGTCCTCGTTATTGGGTTCCATTCGTATTTCTTCCATCTTCTGTTTTAACCAGTCATCTTGGTGTTTTAGTTCCTTTACTTCTTTTCATGGCAGTCTGCCACCACGTTGAATTTCCCTCATCTGTATTGGACCTCGAATTGATACGGTTGTAGGCTTAGTGCCCATATAGCCACTCGTCCTGTGGGGCTTTTAATTGAGTTAAGCCATTTTGGAGCCATGTGGTCTGTTACCACCATGAATAGGTATCCCTCTAGGTACCTTTTATACTTCTCGACGCCCCAATGAATTCCTAGACATTCCTTTTCTGTTGCGCTATACTTTTGCTCCGATTTGCTCAGCCTCCTGCTTGCGAATGATACTACGTGTTCCCCGTCGTCTGATTCCTGCGTAAGCACTGCTCCTATCCCGAAGTCGCTTGCGTCTGTTTGCAGTTTAAACCGTTTTGTGAAGTCTGGAAAAGCGGAAACTGGTGCATCTGTCAGGGTCTTTTTTAGACGGTCGAATGCGTGCGGCGTTTTTCCGTCCATTCGAATTTTTGTCCTTTTCTGATTAGTTCCTGTAACGGTCCTGCTTGTTTCGTAAAGTTTGGCACAAACCGTCTGAAATGGAGTGGGCGGAGGATTTTCCAAAAAAGACCGGCTTCACTGGCTGCTGTGATCGCTGATTCGAATGAAAAAAGAATCCAATTCCCAAAGAGAAGGCGGGAGCAGAAATCGGAGACCCGGGACCGCGGAGTGGTGGGTTTTCCTGGGAGCGGGAGAGCCCAGGAGAGCGGGAGTGCAAGCGGGAGCACAAGCAGGAATGCAAACGGGAATGCACGCTCTATCCCACACTGCTCAGAACTAAGCGCCCTTGTGGCGCGAACATTCTCCCCGCCCTTGCGGCAGCAAAGCAGGACTACTCTTCCTTGCACAATCCGGAGACGGTCCAACCGAAAACGGTTCTCTGAGCGACGGGGAGCCCATTTTCCAGCCTTAGGAACCCCGGTTGGATCAGCTTGGGGAACAAATCTGACCCCAACGCGAGGGAAATGGTCGATGGGCGATGGAAAAGCTCATCCGCGAGCCGAATATCATTGAACTTGGCCCGAATGGTGTCGCTCAGAGCTCGTAAGGGCGTCCGAATTTTAAGGCTGGGATCAAGCCTTATTACGACCTCCAGACCCGGAAGTCGCCCGTGCGGGATCGGAGAGTCGCCGTGCATACCTCATCCTCGCATGCCTGCGTGATTGGCAGCCGTCATGCCGCCGCCAACGACCGGTCAATGCTGCTGACCGGCATGCACGGGTCGATCATGGCCCCCATCTCAAAGGTCGTGCTCCCGGTGTCGAGCAGCACTGTCGGTAGGATATGCACCACCTTCTGTTGCAGATAGGCAGCCACGGTCGGAGATGGACTGGAGGCCGCCGCACGCGCTGGTTCCGGGGGGACGGGATGACCAGCCGGAGATGGAGTGGGGGCCGCTGGACGAGCAGGCTCCCTGGAGACGGGCTGACGAGCGGAGCGCTCGGAACGAGGTCGGGAGGTCGACGGCAGCTTCTCGTGCATGTGGAGCAGGGTGTGGTGATCACCTCCACATACTATACAGCCCTCGGTGCTGCGGCAGGTCCCTCCTGAGTGCTCGTGAACGAGGCAATTCGAGCAGTACTTATTAATAAGTACCGCCCGAAGGCGCTTTTCCGCGCTTAGTTTATGGAACCTCTTGCGGTAGGATTGAATACCTCGAGTACGTCTGCTATCCAAATTCTGGGCGGTACGAGGACGCGGCACCATTATGCTGAAGTTGTTCTGCGAGGAGAAGAGAAGAAAACAAATGATTTAGTACAGGACCTCGCAGACGTAAATAGGTTAATGGCTGGAAGTAGCCGGTTCCTTGCCCTCCATAGGGAGAAGGATAACTTTATGAACGGGGCGTTTGATCGTGCCGCGCGCCGAACTGACTTCAGCCACTCGAACTCGGCCATCGGCTCCAGGGAAAAGAGAAACAATTCTGCCGAACCGCCATTCGTTCGAGGGCAAATTGTCCTCCTTGACTACCACCATATCGTCAATTTGGATGTTTCGGGTCGGAAATTGCCATTTGTTACGTTTGTGGAGTTCTTTGACCTTTTTCCTCCGCGCACTAAACTGCTGATGGGCCTTCAAATGTCGCCAGCGATTGATTATCGACTTGGCTTCGCCTTTTATCTCAGGCTCAGCCGTGGAAAGCAACGGCCCGCCGATCAGGAAATGAACAGGCGTGAGGGCTAGCAGATCGGAGAGATCTGCAGACATCGAGGAGAGAGATCGGGAGTTGAGGCAAGCTTCGATCTTGGCTAGAAGCGTCGCCAGTTCCTCAAAGGTATACTTGTGGGTAGCCGTGGCTTTGTAGAAAAGAGTTTTAAAACTTTTCACCCCTGCTTCCCACAGACCCCCATATGTGGAGCCCCGGGCGGGATGAAACGCCGTTCAAGTCCCTGATGGCTGTATACATCAGTCACGCACTCTTTGACGGATTGAAGAAAGTCCCGAGAAAGTAGAGACGCTGCCCCCACAAATGTCTTACCATTATCAGAATAAATCCGCACCCGCGCCTAGCTACGAAACGAGCAAGGGCTGTTAGGAACTTTTCGACGGTGAGATAGGATGTCGGCTCTAAATGGATAGCCTTCGTGGAAAAACACCCGGTATAGTTTTTAATCTCGAACGACCCGGCATAATCAATGCTCGCATATGTAAAGGCCCTCGAGAAGGAGACTCTGTCCTTTGGAAGATCGCCCATCAGCTGAGTTTGCAGTCTCTTCTTGTAAATCGTGCAGATCTTACACGGATTCACCACAGCCTTGACCAGATTCTTGATTTTAGGAATCCAATACATCGATCGGATCAGGCGTACGATCAACTGACTACCGCCATGAAGAGTAATCTGGTGGCTGAATTGGACGAGAAGGCGAGACAGTCTACAGCCGTAGGGCAGAATTATTGGATGCCGTTCATCATACTGGAGGGCTTTAGAAGCTGTGACGCGACTACACGTCCTTGGGAGGCCGAGTTGGTCCGTGAACGGAAATAAATTTAATATTGGACTTGCCCCCGAAAGGGGCTTCTTTTCTGCCAAATGCTTCAGCTCTTGGCCGTATGCTCGACGCTGCGCAATGGAAATCAGCGCTCGCTCTGCCTTTCGGATTTCTTCACTTATGGGCCGTGAAGTAGAGGGGATCGCGCCCTTACGGCAGCGACTAAGGAAACGCCGAACATACGCCAGAACTCGCAGCGCTTTGTTCAGCTTGGAGAAACGTTCTAGAAACTCGTCAGACCTGGATGAAATGCATTTTCACCGCGCGCTGCTCGAGCTCTGTGTTCGGCTGCACATGGCTTTGCGCTGGCCACAGCTCTTGTGGCCCTACAAGAGCTGTGGCCAGCGCAAAGCGATGTGCCCTTGCAGCCACGCTGGCCCGTGCCTCCAAAGTTGACTATCCGCTAACTCGAGTAGGGACACGCCTGGACTAGCTAAATCGGCGGAATTTTGTTCGGATCGAACGTGTGCCCAACAGTCGACTGGTACTGCCTGGGTTATCTTGGCTACTCTGTTGGCTACAAACGTGGTCCAGTTGCACGCCGGCTTCCGTAACCAGGCCAGAACTATTGTCGAATCGGTCCAGCAGCGTATGTCGGAACTTGGTGTAGGCGTATGGGGAAGAATAGCTGTCACCATTTCGGCTAAAAGCTCGGCGGCACATAGTTCTAGGCGTGGAAGTGACACGGTCTTTACTGGAGCGACTCGTGTCTTGGATGTGAGGAGGTTAGAAAGGATTTCCTGACCAACCTCGACACGCACGTAGATCGCCGCTCCAAATGCCTTTGGGACGCATCGCAGACCCCATGATACGCCACTTTGATTTCAGGCTGAAAACAGACCCATCTCGGAACGCGGATCTGGTTGAGGTCGGAATACTCATGGAGAAACGCCTGCCACCTCTGACGCATTTCGCTGGGAAGCTTATCTTCCCAGCTTAACTCCTGTAGCCAAATCTCCTGCATGAACATTTTGGAACGTATTATAAACGGAGCGAGCCATCCGGCTGGATCAAACAGCCACTATTTCTGGCGGCACGAAGTAGAATTCGTCGGACTTAGCCCTCCATCGAATCCCGAGCGTTTTGGCAGGGCTTTCGGTATCGATATCGAGGAACTCGCTATGAAGGAGGTGTTTGGCTGGAAGGTGACTGTTTTCAATTCAAAGTCTCGGAAATCACCCTCTTTATTAAGGAACAGGATTCTTTGAAATGGTGTATGCTTCGGATCGACCCAGATCTGACGGTACATCTTTATGATGTCCGCGCTGAACACCAATTGGAAATTTCGCTTCTTCAGAATCTGAATGGTCAGACCGGATTGCAGTACTGGACCAGCATGAAGAATATCATTTATGCTGGTTCCATTCGCAGATGGACTGGAGGCGTTAAATACAACGCGAAGCTTTGTCGTGGTACTTTCGGGCTTGATTACCGCGTGATGTGAAAGATAGTACGTTGGGGAGCTATGAGTTGATGGAACTTCGTTCATATGACCCAGATCCAGATTCTCCTGAATCACGCAGTCATATGCTCTTTTAAAGGAAAGTCTCTTTTTAAACGTTTCTCGTTTCGAAGAAACTGAGCCAACGCAATGGACCTTCAATATCCTAAATCGGACCCCGAGTTTTCGGGGTCACAGAATAGGAGCGTAACCACGTACCTCCTGCTTTCGTCTCTCTTGGTAGTCTGGAGGAAGTTCCTTTTGCAATAAGAATCTGACTCTTTTACCATCTGGAATGGTAGATCCTCCACCTCCCAGAACTTGCTGAGAAGCGAGCCTAAGGAATCTTCATTTTTGTGGTGTACTTGAGTCGTGAAGGATGCGACTCTGTGGGCCTTAGTATTGGGAATCGGCCCGGTAAGTACCCATCCGAAGATGGTCTCTTGGCCTAGGAGTGAGCCACAAATGTTTCTCCTAGTGCCCTGCATCATCACCGACGGTAGAATATCAGCTCCGATCAGTATATCGATTTGGGAACTTTCAAAGAAATTTGGGTCTGCCCATTGGAGATCGGGCAGGTCTTGTAAAGAATTCCTGGAAACTGGATGGGAGGGCAGTTCAGGAAGGACGTAGGCTGCGGTATCTAATTGTAGACCCGGCTTAGTAGGGGAGCGAATTGCAAACTGATTGGTTTAGCCCTGAGACTTGGGTTTGTATTTTGCGGAATGGCAACTTGAGGAGGTTGAACATACGTTCGGAGATGGACGTAGCCTCCGAACCCGAATCGAATAAAGCTCGGGCTCGGTAACTCGTGCCCAAATGGCACACGTCAATAATTGCTGTGCTCAGCAGGACGGCTGTAGTGCCTGAGGCGAAGTAATTCTGCACCGTTGAGGTGCTCGCGGATGCATTGCGACTGGAGGGTCTCGAGGACGGTTGCGTAGAGGGCGCCGAGGTTGGAGAACTCGTAGTTGAGACTCTCGTGTTTAAGGAACTGGGTGAGCCGCGATGCAGCAGAGTATGATGCCTCCCCCTACACGTGAAACAGCTGTGTGTGCTCGTGCAATCACGTAGCTGATGGCCTCTAGCGAAACAATTTAGGTATATCTGCTTCTTTTTTATGTAGCGCGTCGACAGACATGTGGAAAAAGCGCGGGCACAATCGGATGATTTTCCTTAGAACATAAGTCACACCCCTTTTGTTTGGTGCTAATCTTGGTTTCGAAGGATTGCAGCCTTTTGGGAACTGACTGAGTCTGCTTCATATCCTCAGTAGCCTCCAGTGTCCGATACCTTTCGCTCAGGAAGGTGTTCATTTCCTCCCAAGCAGGAATTTCGGAATTTGAAGTTAGGGACTTTTCCCATAAGGAAAGGGTTAACTTTGGCAGTTTGCTGGCGCACAGGAAGACCAGCAGACAACCCCAGTTGTCAGTGGAGATATTGGAATGTGCTAGCGCTGTCAAACACCCCTGAATCGTGGACTGCAGCTCCTTTAGATCATGTCCAGATTTTTGAGAAATGGAACTCAAGTAGAACAAGAGCTTGAGTTGGCTGTTGACTAAAAGTCTTTTATTTTGAAAACGGTCTTGAAGCGCTTCCCACGCTGACGCGAACCCGTCATTTGTAAGCGGGGATTTGGACACTATGGCCTTTGGCTCGCCACTAGTTTTTGTGAGGAGATGGAAAAGCTTCTCGACCGGTGTCAGCCTGGGGTTGTTAACATAAACTGCCGTGAACAGGTCCCGGAAAGTGGGCCATCGGAGGTAGTCCCTATCGAACACTTCTGTATCGCAGGGCGGTAACCGGCAACCGGACGACATATGCGGTTGAGAGGGAGGAGCTTGAACGGCTTGAGGCGTCACTTTTTTTAGCGTTTCACTTATTTGTGCTGCACAGGTCTCGTATACGGAATAGCAATAGTCATACTTTGCTTGTAGGAGAGGCAAGGTGCGGAGGGATCGTTCCTGGGCAATTAGGTCAGAGCAGATTTCGTACTCTTTTTCGACCTTATCCCATAAGGCTCGCACTTGTTGCAGACGGACTTGCAATGTGTGTGAAGATTGCGAAGGCTGACCCGGAGTGTTGATCTTGTCTTCGAAAGCGCTGACGCGATCGCTCACGGCGATGAATTTGTGCAACGCAACGGTTGCGGCCGTTGGCTGCTCGGTTACCGACATTTTGCTACTAGCGCGTGTGACCGTGAGGTATTTAGTCCCGGATGCAGAGGGATTCTCTGGCTGGTTCACCAGTGAAGACTCCCTTGAAACTCTCGCCACCGGTTGGGAGACGACAATTCTCGGACTTTTTGAGCTTGTCGTTGGACGATCTCCCCCTTTTGGCGCGACAATCGAGCTTCTGGGTTTCGGGCTAGCGGACTGTGGCACTAGTTTGACGCGAGAAGGTAGCGGAGAGGAAAGTGCGGTTTTTGTTTCCTTTTTTGGTGTATGTGTTGGCTTCTCGTCACCCTCGACGGGCATACTCTGCTTTGCCCTACTACACGGACGGCCTGCCCGCCGCCAACAAAACAAAAAATTGGAGGAACCGAAACCTGAACCGAAGACTCGGTGAGGCGCAAATTCGCTTATCCACCCAAAAAAAACTTGAAACTATAGCTAAATACAGCCGACAATTATTGGGAAAATAGGGCAAATTGGCTTATACAGCTAAAAAATAGCTAGAAAAAAATTACTTAATATAGCCGACAATTATTGGGGGAAAAGAATAGCTGAATGCTCCTTCTAAACAAATAGCTAAATATAGATATAAAAAATATATCTATAAAAAAATAGCCAAAAAACCTAGCTGAAAAACGACACTAAAATAGCTATCGACTTTGAAATTTATTTTGACGATTATTCGGAAAATATTAATTTTTGTTCCGGCGATCGACTTTGTATTCGGGTATGATGCAAGATTTTATATGACCTGTGTTTTGCTCATTACTACTTGGATCGTATGAGTGCAGGTGTTTGTAGAAAAACAAAACGGAGACGAGATAAATTGCCTAATATGTGTTTTTTTTTTTTTTTTTGTATTCGATTTATTTAACAAACAAATTAACAATAACTAAA
>VNJN01009672.1:3450-46181 GCA_008042485.1 Drosophila mayri
GGGGGGGGGGGGGGTAACGAATTCCTACAAACATAATAATTATTTTCTTTAAATATTTCATGTGTACTAACTCCCTTTTATTTTTCTCTTTTTTTCATTTCACAGTCGACGCGCCTCAATTGTTAATAATCTCATTTGCCCGAAAATGAATTTTAATGGCAAAAAACTGAAAAAAATTTCATAAAAAAACTTAAAAAAAAAACAAAAAAAAATTATAATCGAAACGTACGATGTGAAAATGTGTAATGTGAATTTTAGAAGTTAAGCGCGGATTGTATGTATTATTTAAATTTTTGTTTGAATATTTTCTACGAAAAACCTTTAAAAAAATAACTGAAAAATCGAAAAAAAAATCGGAAAAACGAAAAACAAAAGAAAAACGACAACATTTTTTTTAAACTCTGTTGCACATTATAAACGAAAACAAAAACAAAGTGTAAGAGAAGCGGGCAAAAGGAGATACAAAAGAGGAACGGACGTAAGCAAGAGCGAGAGAGAAAAATGTCAACGTTCTTGAACAATTTCTTCCCGGCAGGTAAGTGTAAACAAAACAAAAGCAAGCACACACAGGGAAGGAGAGAGAAAAAAGCCAGCTGGTGGCATTTAATTGAAAGTCACCTTTGGCATATTTCATAAGCGTTCTAGCCCAAAGGGGGGTCAATCTGTAAATTAAATGGCGCTTTTTTTTCGCAAAAAAAAACCCTTTAATTTAAATATTATTTTTCTGGGTAATTTCCATTTTATAACGCTTGAAATATTACGTGAATTTCATTGTTAGAAATTAAAATAAATTAAAAATATATATATCTTATATCTTACCAACATTTCTTTATACGATTCGGCATATTTTTTGACAAGGATTTATTTAAAATCATCATTACTTATTTTTTAATTGATAAATTATGGGTAAAGGTGATTGAGATATATTTATTATTTATAGGATTTTGGAATTAAATTAGCTTTCTCATCGGGATCTTTTTGTTATTTATTTTTTGTGTTCTCGCTCCACTGCGGCATGTAAATTGAATTTTCCTTCTGAAGCGCAGCTTGTGATTATTGACAATTACGAGGACGTGACCAAGAATCAAAGCGGCGGAGCGAGCTAAAAACGAAGGGATAAAGGGAGAGAATTCAGATGAGGAGAGCTGAGATTCTCGATGTAATCAATCTACCCCGGGACATGGCCTGGCCTATCCGCTTCCCTTTAATTACATGCATTCCTCTCGCTCTCCGATGCCATATCGATTATTGTTTTCCCTTCGCTCTGCCGCTTTTTTATTCCTGGAAATTCTCAGATTCCCATTTTCTGTGCTCCTTGAAACCCCTCCAGGATCAGGAACAAGTTCCACACTTTGGAATCTCTTGCATTTTCTTTGTCCTTACGGCAAAAAAAAAAATATAAAAAACAAGAATAGAGAAACATAGATGGAGAAAGAGAAGCACAAGCGAGAAGAAGGGAAACTCATACAGGTAGGGCAGGAAAAACCACTTCCTCGTTTTCCCTGCCCTTTTGCGAAAGTCAAAACAATAAGAAACTGAGGGAAGTTGTGTGCTGGCAAGCAACGAAACTGGAAATGCCCTTTCAAGTGCATAGTTTGAGTTGAAATTGTGTTAAAAAAAGATTATAATTGATTAGAGGAAGGATGTCCTCGGTTTTTAAGGAATTCCTGAGAAATTGGAAGAGTTGTGTGAGTTTAAATGATCACGAATTAGTAGCTATTATTTAAATTCGCTGTTAGGTCTTAATTTTATATTTAAACAGTGACTTTGGGCTGGTAAAGAGAGAATAATCTAGGAAGAATCGTTGGAAAAAATCCATAGAATTAATTTTAATCATTAAACCCTTTCGCGATGGTATTAACAACCATCGTAAAGCCTGAGAATAAACATTAAGAAGGGGGTTGAATGGGCCGAGGACTGAATGCACTCTTTTCAAACCAGTTTTAGCAAAGCCCAAAAAATTCAGCCGATCAACTCTTTTTGGTGGCGTCAAAACAGACACTGAAACAACAACAACAAAAGCAACCAAATGTGGAAGAACAACCAGAACAACTACAACAATATCAACAATAGCAGAGGCAGCAGCCGAGGGCAACGGCAGCTGACGGAAACACATTGACTCCTCTCTCCTCTCTCCACTCCCCTCCACACCCCACCCAGTGCCTGGTGAGATGGCAACTTCTGGTGCAGCGTTGTCTGTAGGTGCACTGGGTTACCTGTTGATGGCCAGCGCTTTTCCTCCTCGTTCTCCTCCTGGTTGCTCCTCCTTCTCCATCTGGTTGCTTCTCCTTCTTCTCCTGCAAAGTGCTGGCTTCTTGTGTCCGTTCGTTCTGGTCGAGTGCAATTGAGAACTGGTTTCCCACCTTTCCCCCTAACTGGCTCCTTTAAGCTGCTGCATTGGCCTCTGAACTGTTTTGGCTTAAACATGAGCGCTTCTCAACCAAAATTGGAGATCTCAAGATCTGGATTTTGACTCCTAAAAAAGAAAAAACCATCTGTTTAAAGTTGGAGCAAAAAAATCATAAGCATTTCGAAAAAGGAGATTCCATTTTTAATTTTATTTAAACATAGATAAAAAAGAGTTCCTTTAGTGAATTTTTCTAAAACTTTTAAAATACCGTTTAGTCTGGCAATATTTAACAGTATTAAGCCTTCGTTTAGGCCATTTTCCTTAAGCTTTTCGTGACATTAGAACTGGGCTTTCAATGGCACAGCAACAACTGGTTCCTCGTACATGGCCATCTCTTTAATGGGAACCATGGAGCAGCTGTTGTCCAACGTTTCTGTTTTCCCAACGCAGATTTCGTCCATCTCTTGGGCTTTCAATCGCCAAACATTCAATTTGGGCTTTTTGTTTACGGCCCATAAAACAAAGAGGGTGAGAAAGGAGGGGGAGGGCAACAAACAAAAGGAAAGCGTTTGGCGGTTGTGAAACGCTGTGCAAATATTTTCGCCCAACTTTATTGACGCACCAAAAACTGAACTAAAAGCCAGCCCCCCCATAGAAGTGCCTTCACTCTATCCGCCTCGCTTTTTATTTCTCTGCAAAAAAAAAAAATAATACAGAGAGACAAGCTTAATTTTATTTTTGTCAACTTTTTTATTGTCTAACGATTGGTGAATGGTTCTTGTTGTTATGCGACAAGTGCACGAAACATGAAAACTGTATCGAAAATATATATACGCAACAAAAAAAAAACTATCTATATCGATTTTATACTCGATTTTCTCGCGGAGGAGGGGTCCTTTGCGGGCTTGTGTGTTTAGTCCCCTTTCCTTTTGTTTACAAAATTTCATGGAAATTGCCTGCAAATAGCTTTTTCATCAAACGCAGTTCTCACAACATTCACTTTGTTTATGTCACTAAATTTAGCTATAGGGTTTTTTGTTTTTCTTTTTATAGTGTTATAGTGTTATGTGGAAGGGGTTTATTGTTTAACATTCCTGGTCTTTTATTAGTTAGTCAGCTTTTCTTTTAAAAACTGACTCATTTATTGAGTAATTTATTAAGTCTCCAAGGTTCACGATAATCAACGTCAATTGATTTGTGCTTAGCAAAGGTCTTGAAATAAATAAATATATAAATATGAACATATAGATATGAAATATGATTATGTATATTGTTTAGGTAAGCGAGTTATTATTAGGTGGATACATTTTTATGAAATATTTATTTATTTGTTACAAACTGTAGCTTAGTTTTATAGAAAAAGCCTAGAGGTCAAAGCTGAACGTTTTTTAAATATTTAAAGAGGCATTTGAAACCATATATTTACGGGAAGTAAACTTTTTTTCTATAAAACATTTTATTTTTATTCTATAAAAAAAATTTAATTTTTAACTTTAATTTTTAATCTAACTCGAAATATTTATTTTAAATTATCTAACAAAATAGTTGCTTAAGAAACTTATGCAGACTGAGTTCTCACTATAACGAAACAAATTTTAAAACAATTACCAGTAGTTTGCAGCTTAAAAACAATTTGTACTTTTGCAAATTACAGAGCTTGCATGCGGTTACCCACCCATATGAGATAAGAAATTAAGGGTTTTCCCCTACCCAAGGAAAGTTCACATAATGTGAAAATAGCAATACAATTTCTTTTGAAATCTTGCCAAGCGGATCACCCTCGATTAGTGGTGGTGTATCCCCATATCGGAATTAGCGCAATATTAGTACGAGTTTCCCATCGTCGCCGCTTTGGCTTTTGTGTTGTGGCTGCCCCATAATTTAATTATCGCGTTGCGAGCGTCCCAGACGACGATGTTGCAGACAAGTTGTCGTCGCTAATGTGCCAGACTTGGCACTTTTGTTTTTGCTGCAGCTTTTAGTCTGCATTTCGTTCTTATTATTTTTGTTTTTATTTCGCAGCTCAGCAAAGTATGCAACACATTCCTCTGTTGGCACGCACAAGTCTCTTACATGGTCTCCGCTTTTTCCTGGCTTTCCACGCTTTTCTGTTTGGCAAGCGGCTAATAATGACAATATCAGGCACTGCTTTTCCTCTTCCTTTCTGAATTTTCTCTACCCCCTTTCACACAATTTGTCTATTTAATTTCACATTTGCTTTTTCGCCTTTTCGCTTGCCAAAAATCAGATTGTGCCCTTGGGCTGCACACACACAAACTCACAAAGGTATTACTCATACGACGGGGTGGTTGTGGGTCCTAGCTCTGTCCGCAACCTCCATATTTCGCACATTATAATGGGAAATAACCATATGCACAGGGGAAAATATTGATGAAAATAAAGGATTATTTTTTAAGCTGAATTTATATCATGAAAAATAACTTCTTTTCTATTAAAAATTTAAATATTTCAAGCTTTATTATATCTATTTGAACTTTTTTTTTGTATACTTGATCCAATTTTTGTTTAATTAAAAAAAACACGATATTTCAATCAGATTCTCTAAGATTAAATTTATATAAAAATGTGTATATTTTATTTGTAAATTTTTTGTTGTCTGTGTATTTCGTAACCATTCCCTTTACGATTTATCTCGTAAATATGCCGCTGGGCCTGGGGCCCACAGTCTAGTGGCCATAAAGCAATTTGGCCAAGTGCGTGGCCCGGACACGTGCCGAATCTGAACAATATGGCAATCCGGCAACGGACAACGTTAGTATATAGAAGCCAATTTTGGCCAGTTTTATTGGCTTTAGTTAGTCGGTGCCATTATCTCATCCCAGCACGGATTTCCGCTGTTTCTACACATGCAAATGGAGGAGAGCTCTTTTTCTTGGCAGGATATGAACATCCTCCTGAATCGGATTTGTTCTTTCTCTTCAGTTTTAGCCATATGGTGAAGATGTTTTGCTGGATTTAAATATAAGCTTTAACCTCAGGGATGTCCTAAATATTGAGTATTATGAATAACTTTCAGGCTGTTATTTTAGAAATATTTTTAAAAGTCTCCAACAATTTTTTTTATATTACTTTAATTTATATTTGAAAACAAGGCTCAATTCCAAGACATTACTTAAAAATTGAATTTAATTAAAGTCTGTTTTATAGATCCAAGAAATATTCTCCTCATAAATATAATACTTGAGCTAAAATTTAATTTTTTGATAAGCGGATAATTATCAAATTAAATTACTGCTTAATATATACTATATTTAACATATCTGAATGGCGCTTATCTGGGCTATATTTTTCCCATCTTTTTCCCACTTTCAATTGCCATTATCAAATTTAACCCTTTACCGCTCCCTTCCCTTTCCATCACGGTTCTCCTTGTCCAATGCTTCGAAAACTGTATTATCACGGGGTCGTGACGTTTGTTGTTTTTCCTTTTTCTGTTTTGTTTCGCTTCGTCGGGGATTTCATTTTGGTTTTCTTTATTTATTGTTTTTTTTTTTGCTTTTGCGCTGTTGGTTGTTTTTGTTGGTGGCTTGTCTCGCATTGTTGCGCCTGGCTGTTTGCTTTTGCACTTTGCTTTGTGTTTTTGTATTGAGAGGTGTTTGCGTTTTTGTTTTTTTTTTATTTTTTATTATTTTCCTTCCTAGCTCTTTCTCTCTTTCTGTTTCTGTTTCTCTCAGTTTGCCACCTTGCTTACCTTTCGGTGTTTCTTGTTAGTCACTCTTTGGCAGCGGTCGCGAGCGTTAGCGAAGGCCCCGCGCGTCTTTAATCGCCGATCCAACCAAATAACAAAACACACACGCCCCTTTTTGCACCCACCCACGCCCCTGGAATTATCATAAAAGAGTGCTGTCGGTGTGTGGCTGTTGTGTGTCTGCTTTACTGTTTATGTGCGAGCGTGTAAGTGGAGGTCTTAAACAGGCTGGAAAAGTGGAGCGACAATAAAGAAAACGAAAAAAACAAACAGTTGAGAATCGGAATATAATGCGTGACATGTGTTAACCCCCAACAAGGTAAAGTGTTGTTGTTGTTGTCAGGGGCGCATACCGAAACAAACTGCAAGGGGATTTTAGGGAAATAAATTATTTAATGTTCTGAGAAATTATTAAAAATGATCATAAAGTTGGTAACATTATTTTCTCATAATAATCAGGCAGCCTTAACCCCAAAAAAAAATCTCAAAAAACCTCCCACTGCTTACTGCTGGCTGATAGTTGTTTGTGCCGTCAATCACATGAGGGCATCAATCAAATGCTGACTCTGAAGCTGAGACACAAAGAAGAAACCGCAGAAGACACAAAGAGTAGAGAAAGAGAGAGACACGAAGAAGAACTTTCACAAAGTGCTGTCGTCGCCGGTGCCTTTGTTTATACATTTCAACTTTTGTAACTCGAAGGTTTCCGTATTATTGAATTGTTTATTTGTGACAGATACAGTTGGTGAAACGTGGAATTTGAACTGCAGGTTAGGTTTTATTCTTGAAAAAAAAAAAACAACCAAAAACCAGGCTTAATATGCAAGCTTCACCCTTGGGTTTTGTTTATTTACAAGTTCCTTTCAATAGAAAAGTTTGTATAAATTCTTTTTTACTTATTCAAATTATCTCTTCCATTGCAATGAAATTCTACTTATTTATATTATGGTTATTTTTATGAAAAAGAAAACTCGTTAAAGAAATTTTGTATACAATATTTTAGACTGTTTAAAGCAGAGATTTGATATCATTTTGCCATAAAAATGGCTATATTTTTTAAAACCCTTAAAAATTATTTACAATTAGAAAATATTTTAAAAGGGAGCTGTGTTCCATGTGTCAGAGAGTATTGTGAGGTTCGACTGTAAGAAGACTGAGCTCCCGTCTGTTGAATATCATTTTGCGGCTCGACTGGCTTCACATTTACAACTTCCGCTACTGGTGTCACCCTTTCTCCCTCCCCTCCCTCGCCTCCCTTTCGCACAATAATTTTTTCCTTTTCTTTGTCAACTCAATGGCCGCATTTCGAAAAAATTTAAAACTTCACGCTGTCGAAATCGCATGCATACGAAAATGAATACGAGCGGCGAATAAATAAAATAAAGAGCGCGTAGGCTTAATTTCATGTGTACATATTTACACACAATTTACATTTTCGGACTCGGTTTCGGGGGCTTGAGTTTGAGTTTGAGTTTTCGCTTTCGCAATTGTTTTGTGTGCTGCCCAGTGTCTGTCGGCTTATCCCCCCGCCATGAAAACCAGGCCCCCACCCCCCTTACGATGACCTCCCCCGCTTGAATCGCTTGCACAGCTGTTCGGCTCGAGCGTCTATGATTGAGAGCAGCTGTTGTTGCTTGGCAAAAAATTGGGTCAAACTGTTGCTCAGTAGTGGCTCTCAGTGTTGCCACTGGCAGAAAACCAACCAAACTTGTCTGTTGTTGGCCAACAACAAAGCCAAAGGCAAAAGCAATAGCAACATCAGCCCGATATCAAGCTCAGATTGCGATCAGCAGTAAAAAACGATTGACAAGCGGTTTACGGTTCTGTGTTGGCCAAGTTTAGAGATGGAAAGACAGACAGTCGATGGCCAAAGAGAACAGCAAACAGAAGCCGGCAGAAGAGTAATCGCCATGATTGGCAGTGGTTCCCACAAAGACAATTAATTTATTCTCGAATGAAGGAAATAGATTGGTGGGAAAATTAGGATGGTTATTAGAAAACTGATTTTATAATTTATATTAAAACTATGTTTGTGAAAATACAAAATTTAATATTGTAAACTTTTGGAAATATAAAAATTAAATAAATATTGTAACTTATAATTTTTCAATTTTGTTAAACGAAAAACACCTTACAAACGATAAAAATAAAGCCACAACTAAGTTTACTATTCAATTTCAAATTAGCATAGCCCATATATAAAATCATAAAAGTTTAAAGTTCAAGCTCATAAAATATTTTGTATTTAACCTTAACATCACTTGTCGAAATCAAAAGTATAATGATTAATTTATCTTCTTGCTAGATTTAACCACATTAGTAAAAAATTTCGCGTTTTACAAGGCACTTAATAATTTCGGCTCGTTAAAAATTAGTAAATATTACCTTGTTTTGTTTAAACTTTAAACAAAGCTCATAAGAAAAGCTAAGCTCAAAGTTCAAGCTCAGTGAGCATTAGTAACCAGTTGACTAAAATCAGATATATCATTGAAACAAAATCTGCCATTAAGTCAATTAACTCATTGTTAATCACTTATTTAATATATAAATTATTTTGTTTTAGCTAAGCTTTCTGTAAGTAAATTGTTTTAGCTTATTTAATCAATTATTAAATAAAGTTTTTTGCTAGTGAAGTAATAGTTTAGTTTTTTTGTATTTATTTATAAGTGTTAACAGGCAACAAATTGGATTTGGTTTTACAACTTGTGTTATTTTTTGTATTTGCCATAAAAATCTATACAACTTAATTTTCAGTTTTAACAGCAGTCAATTTCCTTCAGATTTTGTATTTATTTTATGGCTACTGCTATTCATATATTTTATTTTTAATTACTGAAAAACATGGTCAAGTGGTAGAGCTGTCAAACCTCTCTTATCTTTTGGCTGAAAATGAATAGTTTGTTCTTCGCCTAACTTTTATTTCTATCAATTTTGTGGGATCATCAGATGGTAATACATAATGTTTGGGCTCCAATCAATATATGTATGCTACAGCCCTTATGTGTAGCATACAGGTGCTCGTAAATAGTAGAAATATATAATATACCCGCGGTTGCCTGCGGTTGGGCTGATAATGAAGCCAAAGCCTTGACTATAAATATTTCATTTATTATGTACATACTTACAAAAGTGTGTGCGAGTGAATTATTATTACACTGACAGCTTTGCATGCCGTGGCGATATGACCACGTGTAGGTTATATACGCTCCCTCCCGCCTATGTGGACCTATCAGATGATCGTTTATAATATTAATAATAATAATAATGCCAGACCATAATTAGATCCGCACAAAACTCGTTTCGGCAATCATAATGGGGAGTGTAATCAGAGTGCAATTCTCCCTGCTGATCGTTGGGAATAATGGGGGTCATTGGAATCGAATTGTAGTGCCCCTCAAACTGTGCACACTTCGTGGTGCTGTAAGAGAAATAAAAAATAAACAAACAACGCGAATGGATTTTCATTGTTCTTGTGTGCTTGTTGCCGTTGCGCGTGTGCCTGCTTAGCTTGAACTTTCCCACCCACAGTGGAAATTGAGATACTAACATGGGGTTTCTGGAATTAATATTATACCGTAGAATATATTTTGGATCATGGTTAGGCACAGAAGTAGCCTGACAATAAAAATGAATCCTTAGACTCTAAAGTTTGGACTTGGGTCAAGTTTTTACGCTTGTTTTTGTTTGGTTTTACTTTAAAAATCTTTAGATTCCCTATGATATGTAGGTTATAATAAAAATTCTAAACTATGTATCTCTGATTCATAGATCTTTGTAATGCTGCAAAGTTAATAATAAATCCTTAGTTAGTGGTACATTAAATTTGGCTCTTAGAGGCTTGACTGTTGGTGCTGTAAAATCAACACTAACAACTGCAGCTGATGGCCACATATTTACAGTTAATCGAGCTGGCGAGCAAGCAAGACTCACACCACAATACACACCACATCGCACAACGCCACACGCCCACTTTGTCTTCGCCGCTCGTCTGTCATCGTCACACAGTTTGAGCAGCACTGTGGGGCTGGCTATACTCGCTCTCAGTCTTGCTCTTGGGGTCGGCACAGTGGGACAAATAGCCAAGTCTAGCTAGAATTTAGTAATTAAAGAAATCAAAAATTGGATTACTTTTCTATTATTTTTAATTGTTGATTAAGAGAAGTTAATATTGAAATGTTGTATCAATCATTCTGATTCTTGCTTGTGGCTTATACGAAACTCCTAGTGGGCAGTTTAAATGTATTTAGGAAAGGTTTTTTAATTAGGGAATTTTCCCACATGCTCTTTGACCATACCTGGAAGGCATACTGGAAGATAATTCAATTTATCTAGCGTTTAAACCTTTTTTCCTTGTTTGCCTAAATTATATTATTTTAATCAGATTTTTTCGGCATTTCTCCCACTGTTCTGTGGGAGCCGCTCTGCAGCCGCATTTCCCCAATCGCTTGTCCCATTCCGATTCCGGCTGCCGTTTTCAGTTGAGAGAACGCTACGCTGCCGCTTGGTTGTTGGGGTTCCGTGACTCGTGATTTGCTCGTGGTGGTGGTTCGTGGCGCGATCGATGGTGGGTCTTCCCATCCAAACCGATACTAACCGATCTTAACCGATCCCGCCGCTTGAATATGCATTACACTTGGTGTACAAATAGCGCGAAATATAAAAGATAACAAAGTGACGTAGTGAGCGGGCGTTACATGCGGCTAGCAGCTACATACATATACGAAGCGAACCGCTCTGCCACATCTACATATTCGCGTTACGTGACGTAACAGCATACTTTTTGTTATTGTTTGGCCCTGCTCCCCAAACGTGTGACTATATATACGTATAAATAAAATACATATATACGATTTTCATGAACGCGTTCGTGATCTTTGAAGCAAAACAAAGCCAAAGCCAAAAACCGAAGAAATTTCACCGCGGCGAAAAAGCAAACTAAATCATTGGTTTTCTATATCTACCAAACTTAAGGCTCATGTAAAGCCCGTGAAATATAGACATATATTGGCTATATAAGTGATTATTTTCACCCGACATCATGGCCACTGAATAAAATTCGGTGGCTTATAATTAATGTAAATGTAAATGCAAATTTATAGTGAAAACAACGACTAAACTTGGGTTCATTCTCAGCGGTTCTAAAGGCACTGTGTGTGTGTGTCGTCGGTCATGTCCAAGTAAGTTGGAAAAACACCTGTTTGTGTCTCTCAAACTGTTGCTGTACAGGTAACAGGTTATAGCCCACCCTGTCCCCCTAGCTCCCTCATCTGCTCCTCGAAATTACTCTGGTGAATAAAAACAAATAATAACGCTCACACACTCACATAACATAATAATTATCATTAACATGGGCATTCAATTAAAACGTTTCGCGTCCGTTCTGTTTTCGTTGTTTTTCTTGTTCTTGTGTTTGTTTTTGAATTCGAAGTCAAATAAATAAAATCGGGATACAAATTATTACTTATATGGAAACGGCATCTTCAACACACCCCGTGGGGTGTTTAAATTAAATGAATTTTTTTGTTTAGTAAACAAATTTGGATCTTTGACAACTAGTGGGTGCTCTTAAAAAATATTTAATAAATTTTTGGTAATACACTTTCGGATTTTTAAGAATTTATGGACGGATTTAAGTTATTATCTGTGGATACTGATACAACAGAAAGGCAAAGCTTGCAAAAAATAAATAAAAAGTATCTCAAATATAACATTTTGTATATATTTTACTGTTTTTTCATACAACATAAATCACATTAATTTTTTAGGATCATCTGATAATATTTATGTATTATTTTATTTTCAAATAAATCGATTTAAAAGTCGTTCAATTATTAATTTAAAATTCTTTAAATGATCAATTATTTTTAATTGTTGCATAAACACATTTTATTTTAATCTTTAATGCATTAAAGAAAGAAAATTAAAGAATTTTTATAAAATCAGCAAAAATTGTTGCCTAGCTTATCACCAAAAAGCTATAATAAAATAAATAATATATACATTTATTCCCAAGGGGTATTACTCTTGATTTCTTGAAATTTGAAATATATTTGTTTAACAATATGGAATAAACCCAAAGCTTTACTCTTGCTTACTTAAAATTCAATCAATAAATAAATACGCTTTTGACTTTCATTTCTTTCTCTACCCGAAATTGCACGAAATCCGAATAATACAACCTGCTCCATATAAATATAAAAATATATACGTAAGTACAACGTACGAGTATCTGTGGGGTCTATATATACATATATAGAGAATTCAAGGCCAATATCACTTGTTTTCACTTGAGGCATTGGCCCCGTACCCCGAAATTGGTGCAAAAACAAATGTTTTGCTTTTATAATTACAATTTTATGGTTGCATGTTTCTTTTTTCACTTTCACAAAGTTGCCTTAGCGAAATAAAAAATCAAAGTCCGCTTAGCATTGATACAGCACTCGAATATATATTTAAAATCAAAAAAAGATATAAAGTCTGAGGTGGATAGATACTTTGAAGCATAAGAACGTTTGATTCGTCATGACGCTGCTGCTTCCGAGTTGTCTATATAGAAGAAAGGTATAGTGATTGACACCTGAGATATATCCGTTGAGCAACAAAATCTAAACATATATGGGAATATATGGTATATACATATATTTCTTTAACATATGCAAATTTAAAGAAGACACCACTACTTCTATATAGTTATTGTTGTTTACCACAGAAATTGCGTCTTTAACTTTGACTGGGAACCTCACAACCACAAAAAAATGAAGCGGAATTATAAGCGGTCTATCTATATATATATTGCGCATACTCCAAAAAATGCTAGGCCTTCTCCTATCACACGATAACTGTGGAAAATAACAAAAAATAGGAATAACAACAGAAAATAGAAATATAACACACCACACATCGGTATATATGTATATAGTTTGATGGGGTAGCCAGGCTTATCGCATACCAAGTATTTTCTGTTGATGTTTGTTTAATTGATTTCTAATCAATTATCATCATGTGTATGTGTAGTAATACCATTCTTCTCCCTCTCCTATTTCCAGATACGGCTGCTATGGATCCAATTTTCTTCTCGCAAACGAATGGTATACCGTCAGAGAGTAAACTCGCCACATATATGGTAAGTTTTGATTTTCTTATCCTCTTTTCCCAGCAATCAGTCTCCCCCTGAGTCCTCAGTGACAGTCCCTTGGCACTCGTATTGATAACACGATAACACAGCAGTTCAGAAATAATTTTTAAATAATTTTATCAATCGGAAAAATAAAAGAAATATAAAAAAACAGCTGCTTAGCATGCTTATACACCCCAAAAGTTAACAGCTGTGGCCACGTTTGCTCGAGTATTTTGAATTATGCTTTATTTGTTTTCACTCAATTTGCTTCGAAACATTTCAATTTCAACGCTCAGTCGCACAGAATATACACTTGACCGACTTTTTGGTTTTATTATTTTAGAAACCACGCACAACCAACTGCCATATAAGTCGGTGTGTTGTGTGTGGTGCAGCACGTTAAGTATAAATTTGTGTTTATGCATGGATTTTTTAATCGCTCTCAGGGGGTGTGCAAAATTCGAAATATACATATATGAACTGAAAAAGCTCTGTAGCATTATATTAACAATAAAATATTTAAATGGAGGCCATTTTGATAGCCGCTGCGGCTGCATAATTGCCCTGGAAGTGTGCTAATGCCAAACTATATGGAATTTAATTGTATTTTGCGTGAATTTTTCCGTTTAAAATTCATTAGAATTCATTTAAATAATTCAAAGATCAAAGAAATTCATATGAAACACTTCAAAAATATTAGGATGCGCCCCCAAATTCGAATTAAAAGAAATAATAGGGTGAAAAGGGGTATTTTCCAGGAAGTTCTAATTTTTGTAAATTAGTAATTTGATAAAATAAATAAATAAAAAATATTTCTGAGTATTAACTACAAATAGGAAAGCAAAATGGGAGTTAAGAAATTATAAGCCAGCTGTTTTATTTATTTATTTATCTATGTTTTTATAGAGTTAACCTATAGAAAACAGTATTCCCCTTATGTTAAATGTTGGTTTATCTATTCAAAATTTTAATTGCCATAAATACTTTACCATCTCTGGTTTTTCTAGTAAAGAGCATAATGTTCTCATCTAGAATATTACATTATCATAGAAACGGACATTTCACACTGATATTTTGAATTGTACACATCAGATAAGATAGTGAATAAATAGAACAAAACCATACACAATATCTAACTCACTCGGGGAATTAAAAAAAAATACTACAACTTTCACAAACCCTCTTGAATACCCTGCTTTATTTATTTATATCTATAACTCAAAATGAACTCCTATTTATTATGTTGCTCATCTCTCTACCTCTTTCTATTTCTATTTCTCTTGATCTATTCTATTTTCTTTCGTATCTCCTTGACTTTTCTGTGCTCCCTAATTTCGAATCTAAACTGATTTTTGGTGTCTTCATATATCTCAGAATCGACAGAATGTCGCCACACCGAGCGGTTATGGGCTGAATAACGGGTTCTCACTACTTAATTTGGATTCGCCCTTAAATAAAAAGTCCCAGGTAAAGCCCTAAAAATCTGGTTACACCCATCCACCCCCTTATTCGTTCTATCTGTGATCTGTGACATCCAGAGATAATGGCTTAGAGTTGTATGTTTGTTTACATGCTTTAGTAGAGGTTTAGTATCCTCTTTTTGGGCGTTTATATAGAGATTGTCTTTGTTAAGAGTAGTAAAAGTAGTTACAAGTAGATATATTTTATTAGCCAAAAAATTGATAAATTAAAGTTTTCCATTATAAATAGATATATATTATATATGTGTGTGTGTTTGACCTATTTGGCAAGATCTAGCGAAAGTTGATTTAATTTGCGTGGTTTCTAAGACTATTTTCACTTTTTCATTGATTAAAAATTGTAAAACCATCTGAAAAAAAGTTTAAAACATATCAGTTTGAAGTTAAATCCCCTTTCACCTGATCTTGCCTAATACATATCTTAAATCCTTAGCTCATAGAATTCCTAGTTTAATTATTTAATAAAAATGGTTTCCCCACAGGTCACGCCGCAATCGCCCGAGTTCATACCAACGCGCATTAACTCGTCGGCCAACTTTTACGCACCATATCACAACGCGCCCATGCAATTGAGTGGGCTCAATGGCGTCAATGGGTTAACAGCCGCCGCAGCAGCAGCAGCAGCCGCAGCAGCATCAGCCGCCGCGGCCGCCTCAGTGTCCTCATCCACATCGTCGGTGTCCTCTGCCGCCTCTGTGACCATTAGCAAAACGGCCAACGGCGGCGCCTCTATGCTCTCCTTGCAGAAGACCGCCTCCATAACCACTGTCAACATCGCACAACAACAACAGCAGCAACAGCAGTCGCAGCATCCCCAAAAACAACAACAGCAGCAGCAGCCACCGTCGCTACAGGTGGGCGGTGGAGCAGTGTCGGCTGTCTCCGCCCCCATAGCAATCAGTGGCGCACCACCGAATCCCGCCGCCGCTCCCTTTGTCAGCAGCATGTCTGCTCAAACACCGCTGAAGGGTCGAGGAGGAATGCTACGCCAGGAATCACCCACGGCGGCCATGCTTGCGGGCGGTGGACCCGGCGAAAAGTCACCACCGCATGGTATGACGCCGCACGGAGCCTCGCCCATACCCACAACGCTGCCTACGAGCGTCCATCAGGTGGGTTTTGTGTAATCTTTTCATCCAAAGAAGCCATCTTACTAATTATGCTTCTTATACATTTTTACAGGAGAATGTCGGCGGTACCATCTACTTCTATCCAACTGCCAACGCACAGAACAGCCAGCCCGTTGTCAATTCCGTGGTGGTGGATACAACGCATCCCGCCCACCATGGTGTGAATGCTGTGGCGCCAATGAGCGCCGTCGGCGGTGTTCCATCAACGCTCATGTATACGGGTCATGTTTATCCGGGCCCGGCGTCTAACGTGATCACGCTGCAACCGAAGACGCAGTTGGAATCGGCTTTCTTTATACCGGATGAGATGCGTTCCGAAATCCTTGCCCGCAACGAGATCTCCAATTTGATCATGGACGCAGCAGAGGCTGCACAGCATGCCCTGCCCATGGAGGTGGATAATTATCATGCGTTATATCCCTTAGAGCCGCCGGCGCAGCCGATGCACGCCAAGCTAACGCTACCCGCCAGCACGTACCGGGCCACGCACAATACAACGGGCTACAAGTACTGCCTGCGAAGGTTACACGGTGAGCACATGTCACCTGTTTATTACCCTTTCGAGTTTTTACAACTAATTTGAAATTCTGTATGTTTTTTAGGGTTTCGCCTGCAGTCGACCAAGTGCATGACGCTGGTGGAGATGTGGAAGAAGCTGCAGCACACGAATGTGGTACAATTGCGTGAGGTCTTCACGACGAAAGCATTTGGTGATAACTGTAAGTGTTTGAAAGGGAGAGGATTTGGGTTAAGTCATCAGTTTAATCATCTGTAAAGTGTGTGTTATAAATGCTGCTCCTGGGAGTAAAGACCATGTGTCATCAGAGTAATTATAAATATAGTTTCCCTGGCAAAGTGCTGACCTTAAGACTGTTTGTAAAAATATCTTTATAACAAGTTAGCAAGACCTCTTTGATTATAAATAGACCTTGTTGAAATTTCTAATCAATGAATAATAATCAGCAAAATAATAAAACATAGATTGTTTGCTTGTCTAAACCGATAACAACTATTTGTAGCTTCGAGGCACATTGGTAATCTTAGGGTGCAATTGTCATGAATTATTTTGAATTATCAAAGAAAGATCCCAAAAAAAAGTAACTTCTAAAGTGGAAACCCCTCTTAAGATTCAGTTTATTACAACTGAGACGAATTTCCGGGATACAAATACACCTATACACCATGTCAATAATGTGCAATCCGCATTCCAATACAGCTTTAGTATTAGTGTACGACTATTATCCCGGCTCACAAACATTGCTGGCCAAATACTTTACACCGGCGCCAGAGACCAACGGTTACACTGATCCATTCCAAGGCGAAGCACGCCCCTTCAGGTGGGTTTCTTTTTAACCTAACAGATAGCAGTTCCCATTATAACAATTTTCTTTGTTTTTACAGTCATAAGAGCAACATGCAGCGAACCAGCAATGGACCCTTGCTGCCGGAGGCCACCATCTGGTCGATTATTATGCAGCTAACCGCCGGCCTAAGGGCCATCCATCAGGCGGGTCTTGCTTGCAAGTAAGTCAAAGACCTGACCACATTTACTTTTCATGTTAAACATATATATTTTTTATTTTTCTAGGGTTCTGGATCCCACAAAGATCATAGTTACTGGCAAGCGTGTGCGGTTTAGCTCCTGCTGCATCTCGGACATTACGCAATTCGATCCAAATGCAGCTAATCCATTGGCTTTGGTCAACATGCATCAGCAGGTAATGAGGAAATTTCTTTTATTTATCTCCACATATTTATTTATAATTTTTTCATACATTATTAGGACGATCTAACTGCTCTGGGTCGCTTAGTATTAGCCCTGGCCTGCCGCTGCCTCCAATCCGTGCAACGCGACAACGTCCAGTCGAGCATCGACATGGTCACGCGAAACTACTCCACCGATCTGCGTAACTTTATAGTGTAAGCTAAGCTTTAACTTTATTAAATTTGATTTCTATTATTAATTATTGTTGATCTCTAATAGTTACCTCTTCACCACAAATAACCGTCGTTCGGTGACCGATCTGATGCCAATGATTGGTGCCCGTTTTTATACGCAACTGGATGCGCTCCAGAGTCAGATCGATATGCAAGAGGATGAGCTGGCCAAGGAGATGGAGAACGGGCGTCTGTATCGCATTTTGGTCAAATTAAATAGCATCAATGAGCGACCCGAGTAAGTAAAAGTAACACAAAGATGTAAACTTTCAAAAAGATAATAGATTTTGATCGTAAAACTTTTCTTTCTTTACTTGAAAACATACAGTTTTTAGCTCAGTTTTTAAACAAAAATATTAACAACATTTTAAAATAATTCTTTAATAAATATTATTTATTCACAGCTTCAATTTGGACTGCACTTGGTCCGAGACTGGTGATAGATACATGTTGAAATTATTCCGTGATTATTTATTCCATTCCGTCACTGAGGATGGCCGGCCCTGGCTAGATCACGCACATATTGTCCAATGCCTCAACAAGCTGGACGCTGGCTCCATAGAGCGCGTAAGTAAATTGGGATTTTGTTGTAAATAAAAATAAATAATAACATAATGCCAACAGGTGCAACTGATGTCACGCGACGAGCAATCGGTACTCATTGTCTCCTATGCTGAACTCAAGAATTGTCTGGAGAACGCCTTCTCCGAACTGATGTCAAGTGCGGCCAACTGAGAGAGCCGGCGAGCGTCTCGGAAAGTAGAAACTAAAAACACGCGCAGCTCACTTAGCCACCAACTCCTCCTACGACCATACAGAGCGACTACGATTAAAAGAAAGAGAGGAACGGATTAGCGATTAAGCGAAACATTCATTACGACTAAGAAGACATTTGAGAATCATTAAACAAAAGTAAAATACGAAAACTGTATATTGTTAAGCCCAAAAACCCGTAAACAAAAGCAAAAAACAAAACAAAAAAAGATGAAAACTGATATCCAATGTTAATGTTAGATCTTAACTACATTTTAGGCATTTAAAGCGAACGAAAAAGAAGCAAAAAACACAAAAATATACCAGCAACAACAGCAAAAGCAACTCAAAAACAACAACAACAAAAACAAACTTTTTGAAAACGAAATCTCTCCAAAAACAAGAAAAAGTTCATACAAAATGCAAACAATACAAAAAACAAAAACTTAAAAGCAAAAAAATTTGAAAAATCGGTTAAAAAAAAGGAAAACGAGATAAAAAACGTATAAAAAATGGGAAAAAGAAATCGCATGGATCTATTTTTACAGAGCTAAGAGAAAAAGAAAGAAAACGAGCGAGAGTGGAAGAGAGGATGAAAGTATTTATAAAACATGTAATAAAAAATCAAAAATGAAAAAAATTGTAAAATTTTGCAAAACAATAAATATGTGTAATGATTGTAATGACAAAACAAGGCAGCAAAAAAAAGAACAAAAAAAGATGTAGATGGACTAAGGACTAGTAAGGATTATTTAAGAAAGTGAACAAGGAACCACATCAAATGTTTATGAAGCATGTCGTCCCTGTCGGATTTTGCTTCATAAAGCAAAGTCCGACTGGCAAAGAAAACAAAATAAAAAACGAAACGAAATTGTAAAGCGGACGTAGATGGGCAGGATAAGAACAACAGCAACCGAGAAACGTTTTTTATTTTTCAACTGTGTATTTTTTATAGCAAAATATTTTAAAAACGAAACGAAACAGAACAAAAAAGAAAATCGAAAAAACCAAAAATGAAACAAGACAAATTTTCTAAATACAATTTAAAAAGTTTACAAAGAAAAAGAAACCAACAGAAAACAAACGAAAATGTGAAACTATGTATTTGTAAAGAGAAAAGAAATGTAAAATGCTGGTTCATGGAACACTTGACGGCTGCACAAAGGGATGTGTGTGTGGTTCGTTAACCAGAGGGAGTAGCGAGAGCAGGAAGAGCCATGGGCTTGCCCATCGCTGTTTTGCTCATTAGAGTTCATCCTAAGTCTTTTGCAAATCAGTAGTAGATGATTATAATGTTGCTGTGTGTGGTTCGTTTACCAGTTCTTAGTGTGATTTATCCAAAATTTTAACTTGTTGAGTTGCTCCTCGAATGTTATTCACACAACAAAATGTTTGCAATGTTTTATTCTTGATTGTTTGTTTTACAACTTTTATATACTTTATTCTCTCTTTCCGCTTTTGATCAAGATTACTATTGCGTACTTTATTTTTAAATTATTGTGTACATCAACGTAAGACTAATTATTTAATTAAAAAACGAGAAACGAGTAAAATTTAAAAAAAAAATACATGTAAAAAAACAACTTTTTGAGAAAACCAATAAAAAAATAATAAAATTTTTAAATCATTATATTTTCTTGGTGGGAATTAAAGTGATTTTTTCGTGAGAGAAGACGATTTCCGAGCCGGAAATCTTTAGTAAAAGGTACAAATGTATATGTACAGCCGTAGACAGCTGATTAGAAAGATAATTATTCTCAGTGCTTTTGCATCAATAAAAGGAATAATAAAGGATTTTTAAAACTCGAAAAATTCGTATTACCTTCTAGAAATATTAATCTTAAATTAATATTAATAATAATAAAAACATATTAAAGATAATATTTTTATTTATAAATTTATTTTTATTTATCTTAAAAATGATTTATAAATATTTAAAAAACATTTAATTCGTGTATTTTTGTCCGAGGTATTTGAATTTTTCGCAACGCTTGCCCGATTTAGGCGGGAATCCCCAAGGTCGATACTAGTTGAGGGAATCCCCAGGAAGATTTCCTTGATAGGGAATCCCCAAGGGGGAGATTCCTTCCTTGATAGGGTATCCCGAGCATAATTATCTTTTTACAGTAGATCAAAGGTTTATAATACAAACAAAATAAGCAATAGGAATTTAAAACAAACCATAATTCAAAGGACATGCGCACTCCGGACCATGCTCAGAGAGATGGTCTTTCCAGTGAGCTCCTAAAAGAGTGCACGGTTTTTGGTGACCTCCACCTCGAGCCGTAGTGTACACGATTCCCAACCACTTCTGGCAGTGCCGGCATGGAGTAGCCGGGGAAACCGTGGTCAAGTCACTCTGGCTTCTCTTCAGTTGTCGAATAAATCTTTCGCCTTTTACTAAAGATTTCCGTGGAGAGTAGCACTCTAATGAGTCTTAAATAATTTTTTATAGTGCCCTGTCGCAAGACTGGGGCCATGTTGAATAAATTTTAATTGTAAAATAAGAGATTCCGTCTTATCCCCCCAAGAGTAAAAGTCTGTTTATCGTTGGTTTTTATGTTTTTATTTTAACTGCGTAAATTACAACTCTATAATACAAAATTTATTTTTAAAACTTGAAAATGTACAAATTTTCAGTGTGTGCCAGTTTTAGTTTTTGTATCTCAGAGATAGATGGTGGAAAAGATAGTTTAAAGGGCAAAAGCGGCTGAAAGCTTTGATTTCTCTGGGTTTTTCTTTGCTATTTTTCTGAGGGAAAAGCAATTTAGATAGTGATTTCTAGGGCCGATCTGGTTGGTTATTGGTCTCTTATGATTATCACAGTTTGCTATATGGAAATTTCGATTGCTTTCCATATAAACCATATAGAACGGGGGGCGAGATAGTGCCAGAGTAAGTTTTGAAAGCCTAAAAGAAAGTTGTGGTTGTGTTTTCGGTTCTTATGTTTTTCTGTTTTCTTTGTTTCTTGTGCGAATTTGTAACTAAGACATAAAAACTACTTACTTCACTAAGTTAGACCTATAATTAGTGTACAAAAAATTCAGACGAAATTTAGCAACGTTTTTTCTCGAGTATTTCGTTAGTTTTGGGGCGGGGACGGCGGCAGCAAAAGATTGTTTCTTGGCAGTTTCGCGCTTAAAAACTAAGTTTAGGGCATCGCTTTCATATAATATTAACAATATTAACATCCTTTGTTCCATCCTCGTCCTTGTCTTAGGCTGGCGCCTCCGTTGGCGCGTGGCATCCCTCAACATTCTCGGGCCAATCGCAGACGTTCTCCTGAGGGTTGAAGACCAGGTTGGCGGGGCAGGGCATGTGATGCTTGCGCTCGCCCTCGCACATGTAGTAGTGGGTGCAGTCGGCCCAATCCTTGTGGTAGCTAATGTGTCCATCCTCCTCCGCGCAGGTCACCTCGTGGGCTAATATAAATTGTAAGTTTTAATTGGATCTATATTATATCCCAGTAGGACTTTGCTTTCATAGTTTTCTATAGTGAGTCCGCATAAAGCAAAGTCCGACTGGTATATGTATATACAAGTATAAACACTCACGATCCTTGGTGGTGTAGGCTCCTCGTGGGCCGTGGGACTCATAGGGTCCATCGTATTCCAGCTCCACCTTGTAATCCTTCAGCTCCTCGCTCAAGGCGCTGAGCAGGGGGTACTTGCCACTGCCGCAGCGGCCGGAGAAGTCATCCATGTCAATGGACCACACCATTATGCCACCAAAGCCCTGCTCCTTCAGCCATTCGGTCTACAAAACGGCCACTAATTAGTATTAACCCTTGAGTATTATAATTTTTTCCCCGCCTCACCTTGGTCTTTAGCGAACGCTCATCATCGAAGCCCACCCACTGGTTGCCGCGGTAGGCGAAGGGCACCTGCTGCTCCGAGTCCCACACAAGCGTGGTATTATCCGCCGCCAGGAAGGAGCACACCTCGTAGTAGCTAAGGAAACCAGCCTCATTTGTGAACTTGCCGGCCTTGCCGCCGCCAGACGAAGGCGATCCAATGTCAAATTGGGTGTCGTTGACCAGCTCAAAGCTGCGGCCATAAGTGGGCATGCCAATGAGGAGCTTTTCCTTGGGAGCACCCTGCTTCACCCATTCCCTGGCACTGTAGTCCACAGTCAGCTTCTTCTGATAGCCGGTGGCGGACTCCAAAGCAAACAGAGGCGAATTGTGGCCCACGGTGCGCTCCCACTGACCATGGAAGTCGTAGGTCATCACATTAATAAAATCTAGATATTTGGAGATCTCTGGGACATCATAGCCGGCAGCAATGGCCTCAAAGGAGGCGGGCACGGCGGCAGTGAGCAAGAGACGTGGCAAACCCGAAGATTTGGCCTCACCCTCGAAGGCCACACGAAGCTCCTTCAGCAGACTGACATAGGCCACACGATCCTCGGCACCGCGAGGATATTCCCAGTCGACATCCAACCCATTAAATTTATAGTCACGCAGGAAATCGATGGCCTCGTAGACGAACTGATTCATTCGGAAAACATTGGAGGTGAGCTCTTTGAAGGGGGTGGAGCCAAAGGCCCAGCCGCCGATGGCCAGCAGTATTTGCAGATCAGGATTGGCATCTCGCAAAGCAATCACACTCTCATAGTTCTCCGGATCATCATCGGTGGCTTCTGTCAATTTGTAATCCTGCAGGGTGGCAAAAGCATAAACAATATGGGTGCAGAGCTTGGGATCAATGTTCTCGGGCTGGAATTTGCCAGCTCCTGGTCGCTTGGCCGACCAGCTGGTCAGGTAGCAGAACACCTGAGCGGGACGAGCTAGGGATAAAAAGGGTTTATTAGGATTTTTTTATATAACTGGAAAAGGATTTATATGCCAACTTACTGTTTGTATCAACCGCATTGGCTCCAGACTTGATGCGCTGCTTCTTGAGGATCTGCGGCTTGCGTACTTTGTTCAGGACCTCATCCACCGAGATCTTGATGGGCTCCGGTTTCTGGTTTCAGATATTCAATAAATAAAATAATGATTTAATGATTTTTTTCCGAAACCCACCTCTTCAATATCCTCAAATGTGGCCGCAATGGCTGTCCAGTTCACATCCTTGGCCTCCTTGCCACGTGAGATGCCCAACAGCTCCTCCCTCATGGCTCCAATCAGCGGATATTTGACATTGCCGCCGCACACCTCGCCCTTGAAGTCATCCATGTCAATGGTCCAGACCATGGCGCCTCCAAAGCCATTCGACTTGATCCAGTGCATCTTGTTCCTGATGGCACGCTCATCGTCAAAGCCAACCCACTGATCGCCGTCCACCAGATACGGAACCTTCATCTCATCATCCCAGACATAGACGGCGCCATTAAGCAGCATTTCGCAGATCTCATAGTAGGCCAGGAAACCACTCTCCTTGGTGTACACACCCTCGCGTCCACCGCCCGAGGCGGGAGCATTGGGACCATGCTTATCGGTGTTGGCCAAGGTGAAGGAGCGTCCATAGGTGGGCATGCCGATGACCAGTTTCTCCTTGGGAGCACCAAGTTTGACCCACAAACTGGCCGCATTGTCCACGGACAACTGCTTACGCCACTCGGAGTCGGTGGAAGGAGCATAAAGCGGAGCATTGTGTCCCGTTTCGCGCTCCCACTTGCCGTGGAAATCGTAGGCCATCAGGTTGATGAAATCCAAGTAACTGGCAATGGCGGGCACATCGTATCCACCACGGACATTGTCGGGTCCGACGGGCACGGCGGCAGAGAGCAACAAACGTGGCTTCTTCAATTCCTGGGCCTCGGCCTCGAAGGCTTCGCGCAGCTCCTTCAGCAGCAGAACAAAGTTCTTTTTGTCATCGGAGCCCTTAGGGTATTCCCAATCCATGTCCAGCCCATCAAAGCCGCGCTTGCGCAGGAAGGGAATGGCAGAATACACAAAGGTCTGACGGGTGTAGCGCGTAGCCGACATGTCCTTGAATTTCTGGGTACCAAAGGACCAGCCGCCCAAGGCCAAAAGGATCTGAAAATTAAGGAAATAGGTTTAGATTTCACAAATCTTTTATGTTATTTTCTTCAAGTTTATCCACCTTCAGCTTGGGATTGGCCTTGCGCAGGTTCATCATGCGTTCGTAGAGACCGGGAGTTGTGTCCTTTGTCTCATCATTGGACTCGTAGGAGCTCAGTTTGCCCTTCTTTAGCCAGCCAAAAGCAAAGATAATGTGGGTGCAGAGATCGGCCGGAATGTCTTCTGGCACAAACTTGCCGATCTTGACGCGGTACTGCGACCAGTTGGTGTAATAGCACACGATCTTGGGCGTGCCATCATCCACCTTGGTCTTCTTGCCCTTCAATGAGGACCCGCTGGCCACCAGGGCAGCTCCACCAGCTGCCGCTGCTGCTGCTCCGGCAGCTGCTCCTCCCAATTTCGCCTTGGAGCGGAGACGAGTGCGTCGGACACTTGTGGTGGTGGCGGCTGTGATCTGATCGCTACGCTTCTCTGCCGCTGGAGCTGGAGCTTCAGTGGACTTCTTCGACTCGATGAGGTTGCTCCGCGACGAGCTGACCGACGTTGTGGGACGTCGCAGGCGTCGACGGGTTTTGGCTAGAAAGGAATTTTTATAATTCATATTTAAAACGAAACGTAAACATAGTTTTTAAAGTTTGTATTGGATTTTAATTTGGATTTTATCAATATTATTTTTTTGTATTATTATTATTAATTTCTAAATATATATAAATAGCAAATAAATAAATATAAATAGCTTAAATAATTTAATTAAATATATATATAAATTGGCTTTTTATACACATTTTTAAATAATTAATTCATTATAAATGTTTATTTTTATTTGGATTTATTTATAAACATATATAAAAGGCAAACAAATAAATAAATAAAATAAATATTTATTATTTATACATTTACATTACATATTTATTTTTAAATGCATTCAAACAAACAAAAAAGCCAACAAATTATTGAAAGAAATAATTCTTAACAATCAAAACTTCATTTCGTATATTCTAAATATAATAAATAAATAAATATTTATTTTTTATACATTTACATAACATATTTCTTTTTTTATTTAGAATATACGGATATATTTTTATATTTATTTTAATATGCAATCAAACAAACAAAAAAGCTAACAAATTATTGAAAGAAATAATTCTTAACTATTAAAACTTAATTTATTTAATGTAGCTTAATAATTAATCTTCTCATGAAGTTAATAAGCATTTTCCCCAACTTTAAGTATGTACCATACGCTCCCCTTTCAGTTCAAGAGATTCGCCCACTTGTGACCCACAAAAGTGTTCAAAACTTGACCTTGCCCAGAGGTTGCACAATCCCAAGCCCATGGAGACAGCGTAAAGTACAGTAGCTGGCACCTGAGCGATGCTGGTGTGCACCTGTCATCCGTCAGCCGTCAGCCATCGGTGCGGCAATGTGTGGTAATGACGGGGCTGTTGCCGCAATCTCGATCTCAATCGGTGTTCGTAGTGGCAATTGCGATTGGATTGTCAACCACTTGCGATCGTCGAGTGTCGATAATTTCGAATTAATGTTTGAAATTCATTTTGATTACGCCGAAAAAAAACTCAGGCCAAGTCGTGACGCTGAGATTTAGTCGGTTCTTCAAGCATCCCCCCAGTAATTAAGATATCGAAAGGTAGATAGATATATTTGCTTTAAAGCAAACATGCATTCGTAATTATTAATGGAATACGGCTACATTAAAGCCGCTTGGCCCACACCGGTTTCGTTTGTTAATTTCGCTAAATGAGTTGGAATTGTTGCAGCAGAAATAACAATGCGAGATTATATTGCTAAACCTGTTTAAATATTTCATTTAATGGCCGTATCTTTTGCATTTTTCCACTGCGCAAGCCCACACACACACGCCGAGCCAGCACCGAAAAAGGGTGGGGACCTGGGTGTGCGGGCGAGCCGGTGGCTGCCTTCCTAAGGCTACTTTTAGCTCTCTCACTCGACTAGCCATGCGCCTCTAGTGGCCGTTTCTCCGCTCGAACTCCAACTGGGGATATAGCTCAGTGGTAGAGCATTCGACTGCAGATCGAGAGGTCCCCGGTTCAAACCCGGGTGTCCCCTTGGTAAACTTTTTTATTCTTATTATTTTCTAGAATTCCTATTCCGATCAGTCCTTATCATTTATTATTCTAGGAACTGGTAGCAGTGCCTGCTGATATCAGGCAATGCTGTGATGTAATTTTAAACAGAAACAGTCGACAATTGGCATTTGGAGGCTGCTGTGAACCCCGTAGTCACAGTTGGGGATATAGCTCAGTGGTAGAGCATTCGACTGCAGATCGAGAGGTCCCCGGTTCAAACCCGGGTGTCCCCTAGGTAAACTTTTTTGATAGTGAAGCATTTAAGTATATTTTATAAGTTATTTCTTCATCATCTAAGCTTTATTTATCTGGTTTCCTTGGCCAATAAATTATTTTCTTCCCCTGCATGTAATAATCTGTACAAATCGTTTATAATTTGCCAGCATTAAATGCTTAAATATCCATTTTTATGTTTCTGCAAGAGCCATAAATAATTGCATTTTAATTTCATATATAATCGTTTGTATAATTGCAAGTTGTTTTATTTATAACTTGGCTGCTTAAATTATCTGCCCAGTCGAGGGTTAAATAGCCAACAGCCAACCATAGAACATGTTGCATTGCAACTAGAACCGCGATGCTAGCAGTCAAGTAGCTGTTTAGCCACCGCCTGCTAACATGGGGATATAGCTCAGTGGTAGAGCATTCGACTGCAGATCGAGAGGTCCCCGGTTCAAACCCGGGTGTCCCCTTGTTTTTTTATTTTTTTGTTTCTTTATTTATTAATATTTTATTTTTTTTTGTTTTATTTCAGTTCAATTTCAATTTTAATTTGGAATGATAAAAAATGATTAAATTGAATTTAATGGAATTGTTGTATTGTGTTTTGGGTTTTAAGCAAAAATAAAATATATTTAATGGTTTATTTGTACGTCCTCTATTATTGTGTTAAAAATTTGCAAATTTCGGGTAAAAGACTTTATTATCATTAATGAACTAGCCCATCTAAATTTGCTGCCTTTTGTTAATTTGCATTTTAAACTTGTTATATGAAAACTAATGATTAATCGAAATATATTGACTTCTGTTTTGTCTTTGCCATTATTTTCTTTGTTTCTTTATATAATTCGTTTTTAATTGCCTCTTAATTAAGAGCTAAGGTGTTATCTAGCAGGGCTTGGCTGCCACGCCCTTAGCCTTTCTCTAATTAATTTTTTCAATGGGTTGGGCAACAAGTGAAGTGAAGTATTGAAGAAATAGATAATGAAGTGACAGATAACCGATATATAAGGGTTTAAAAAGTAAGAAAGGCATCGTCAACAGTCGTTTTTTATCAACTTCCGCCCACCGACTACAGAAAAGAACTAGACGACTCAAAAAGCAACTAAAAATAGTTAAAGATAGGCACGTTCTATGATCGAGTGGCAGTCTGGTTGCGTTTCTTGGGTAAATTCCATTCCCCTATATATGTGGGGATATAGCTCAATCCCGGGCGTCCCCTTGGTAAAACTTTTTTATATCATTTAATATATGAAAAGTGTTTTTATTTATTTACATTATGTTTGCTTACAGTTAAACTAAAACTAAAATTAAACTAAATTAATTAAAGTTACTTACTTTGCGCACTGTCTGTGGCAGGTGAGAGCAAAACAATAAGCAGACATATCACAAAAGCGATTCGCAGCAATCGCGGTGGAAGCTATGGAAGAGAGGAGAAACAACATGTAATTAATCACTCGGGTTTATGCTTTGATGTACGATTAATAAACTCTGATTTATATGTGAGGGGGCATGTCGACTTTCGACAAATTACGTGGCACTTGTTGCCGGCTGCCACCTGAAATTGGGCCAGAGGGAAGGTCATTCGCGCACTTGGCACAAGTGAGATCTCGGATCCCGCGGGGTCAGTTCCCTTTGGCGCCCACGAAATCCGAACACGTACCATCGCGACATTGACCCAGTTCCTCACCGACCTGATCCAAGTCGATTGCTCGGCCAAACTAATTATCAATTAGCCCGCCGCTGCTGCCCATAATTATTCAACTCGACTGTCCGTCCATTGTTCATTGTCCATTGTCTTTGGGGAGGCAGTGCTCATAGAGCTGTTAAAATTTTGGCCTGACATCTTCAGTTGCACTTTGGACGCTTATTAGCCGTTTTTGTGAAGAGTTACTCGACTTTGAAAGTCAGTTCCCCTGGTGGCCTCCAGTCCCCTTCACCCGGGTTCTTCAAAGTGACGGGAAGAAAATTTGGTGGTTTTTCACATTTTAGATGTTAATTTATGGGCTTTTATTTGGTACTAAAAAACGTTTAAAAATGTATTAGAAACTAACAAAGACATTGGGTAAATTGTCCTAATAATAAGTCCTAATAGGTTCATAAAACAATAGAGATCAATATTTAAAACATCCATTCATTTCTTATAAATTTTAACAATTCAAACTTTTAAGATATATTTTTGCTTAGCATCTTTGTATCTTTGCTTAGTGAAAGTGTGGAAATATTGATGATAATTATGAAGAAAAGAAAAAACAGAATAACAAAACCTGTTTTCTTGAATAACTTATAAGCTTCATTAACAATTTCTGAAAACTATGAAAATCGAGTCTAAAAATGGCTTAAATAAAGCACAACGAATTAAGAATAAAGCAGCAAAAACTGCCATTATGATTTCCTGCTTAAGCAAAAAAATAAATAGCATTAGGAAAAGAATAATTAATTATAAATAGTGAGCTTGGCTTTGACCTAAACATTAGCAAAGATAAATCTAACAACACGCCAATTAAATGCAACGTGCTGACAGTATCTTCAATTAAATCTGAGCACAAATCTGAATAAATTTCAAAGAAGTTTTATAGTTTAAACGAAAAGCATTAACCTTAAAAAATCTAACAAGTGTAAAAAGAACGCAGTCTCAAAAATATTTCGTTTTATCTTTGCCTACACAAATACTAAATAAACCTTATGTGTACCTTTCACATGGCTTTTGTTTATGTTTATTTTTTTAGATATTTATTTTTTAGCAAAATAACCTCAATCGCCTATATTATTAGAGGTTCTCTGGGCCATTAGCCGTTCACCTTCTTGGTCATTCCGCGGGCATCTCCATTAAGAATACCTTACACAACGCCCGGGTTATGCAAATTGAGCCGCAGGCCCTCGAACCAACAAACAGTTAGAGAAGAGAAATGGCCAGAATTGGCACAGGCCTGAGTTGATTATTAAGTTCCAAATCTTACAGTTAGAAAGCTGACTCTGGATGTGGATATTCCAGGCCAGGCAGGTATCGCTCAAGGTCGTGTCACCGAACACGAACCGAAAAAGGTTGACTAATTTATGGTCACATCCCCCCATTTAATCGTTCGCAGTGGATCGCAATTTCCTTTAGATCTCTTCAACATTTAAACAAAAAGTGAAACTGGTTTTGACTTGTATACATATATTTTGGGCTATTTATTTAAATTAATTTACGGCTGCATAAATTACAAAGAGTCTCTCAAAGCCAGCAAAGCAAAGCAAAGCAGCTAACGCAAAAGGTTCCTTATCGCGTGGGGCCAGTTAGGCAAAGTTGCCATGGGGAGACGGAGACTGTATGGGGATTGGGCTCGGACTCGGACTCGTACTGGACCAACTGGTTTGCTCTCGCTTTGGATCTTTGGGTCTGGAACTGGGCGCGGAAATAAACATGAACGGAATGACCGTAAAGAGAAATCCAACTGGCACCGGGCTTGGCTCTCAAATGCCTTTCATTTTCCTTGTGCGAAAGCGAAAATCCCCTCTCAGAATGCTTGCCTTTTTTGTTTCTTTCTTTAATTTTATTATTATTTTTTTTTGCTTTAACAAATCATCTTTCAATACAACTCTTGCGTAAAATGTGTGTGTTTCGTTGTTGTCCATTTCGGGCAGTTGTCCAAGTCGCATTGCTAAGTTTGCCACAAATGTCCATTGTGTGTTGCTGTTGTTGGTATCATTAGCCAGTGTCCAAGTTGTCTAACGGCTCGCTGGAGCAGAGCCAAGTTACACAGGGGGAACATTTTAAAATACACAGCCTTGCATTATGGGATTATAACACTTAACAGTTGGTTTTAGCAATTGGGATAATTTAATTCAGTTTAATCAGTAAAAATTCAAATAGAATAGAAATCCTATATAGATATGATATAAAAATATCAATTTTATTTTCTATACTTTCGAAGTTTTTAGTGTATAGCTCCTTTGCCTATCTAACATTTCTTTATTGGCTTAAAAAAGAGCCGCCTAAGTCGTGTGTCTGTGTTTTTGGTTTTTGCGTCTGACTGTGGTTACGACAGCGCCAAATAAAAGTCAATAAATAATAGAAAGAGAGAGGGGGAGTAGCGGGTGCCACCACTGGCTACAAGGAGAGACAAGCCAACTGCATTCCAGCAGTATGATTGGATTGGATTTGTTCAATTGTCTTGCACAAAAATAAAGGAAAACAGAAAAAGAAACAGCAAGTCCAAATGAAAAATCAGAGAAAATTGCATTTTCCAGGCACCAGGGATTGCAGCAACAGAGATACCCTAAGCATTATTATTATGACTAAGAATAACTATGGTCATAAATGCGAAGAAATTAATTGTTATTATCTTTTATTTTATTACTTTCAAGAATAAAAAAAATAATTTAACATACATATAGGAAATAAAATTTATAACCATAAATTCAATAGAACGGGCTGGGATTTAAGTAAATATAATTAATATGATTAATTAATTCAACTCAAGCAAATATCTTTGAAAGCTTTTAAAAATTAATATAAATATTCCACATATTTTATCCCTTATAAATACATATATAGGCCAATCATAACGAGGGTATCTGTAAATATGAGCCGTTTTGTGTGATTGTTGGATTTCACTTGCACGAAAGCACAGAAAGCGCAGAAATTGCAATTCATTTGCGTAAATTTTTTCTGGCTTTTGTTGCCGTTTAATGCTGGTACTCGTGCTACCTCAATATATTTCCAACAGGCGCGACAAATTGCGCAAAATGTTGCATTAATCATGGGCCAACGTTGAGGCAGTGCAATATCGTGGCCATGCTTTCGTCGCGTTCGTCGCCTAAGTCTTTCGTTTTTGTGGTGAGATGCAGTTTGGCGCTTGCACGCTCGAAAGCTCGTTTGAAGTGCGATTTATTTAAATGTGGTCGTTAGCTGCTTTCCCCTCATCCATTTACCATTTTAGCAGCTGTCGAATCGATGTTGTCCGACCGTCCGTTCGTTCGTTGCTTTGTCGCTCTGTCGCGCCGCTATATTTAATTAAATCTTGAACGCCTTTTTGCTTGACCGAAATTAAGCTCAAGGTGAGACGCAACGCAGCGCAGCACCAGCAAAAAAAAAAAAAAACGCAAAGTAAAAAAGGTAAAATAACATATAAAAATAAAAATGAAAATACAAAAAATCACACAGAGAAAATTAAAGAAAAGCCGCGACACGCGCTTGTGTGGGATGTGGAGTCACATAAGTCATAACTGTTTGGGCAATACGTTGGCTTGGCTATGATTTTGCTGGCTAACTACTTTGTTTTTATTTTGGTGGACCAGTTGCATACGTCACAATTAAGCCGAGTCGTGAGCACCTGTCCTGTTCCGACCAGACGACCTTGCGCAATCTGGCCGGAGCTCCGCAAACGAGTCCAGAGCAAATGAATGAGTCAGTTGTACTTAAACCGAAACTGGTTCACCACGAATCAATTAGAATAATCACACCGAGGCTTATGGCAATTAGTTGGGACTGGCCAGGGCGAGAATATGCGACTCCAATTACCAATTACAGTACAGTTTTTGGGTGCGGTGCCTTGCCGGATTCCTTCTGATCTGATCTGATGTGGCTTGGTCTCTGGCAATTACTTCCTGTTGCAGCATAACCCTGAAGCGGCCATTGACGCTTAAAAAAAACGAGTTGGATCAGCAGCCAGACTCCGCAGTAAATAAAATATATATGAAATGTATGCTAAGATTTTAAGAGCCAGTTCTAGGGCTTCTTACACTGGAAAATATGGAGCAAGACTAGAATAATGCAGTGGAAGCTACGCCATCAAAGTGAATATAAGATATTTCCTATTGGTTTTTTAATTTTTATATATACTTTTTTAATGAAAACCTTAATGTTTGTAGGCCAGGAATCAAAGGAAATACGTTAAAATAAAAATATCTCCCATTTAGTATTCATAGATTAAGACTTTTGAAAATTGTGTTGTATTTACTTTGTATATAAAATATTATTTGTTCTACGCCAAATTATTATTAATTTTTTTGTATGTGTTTTTAGTTTTCACTTCGTTTTTGCCAGTATTTATTATTTGCTTTATAAATTTCAGAGTTTCAAACTGATTTTCAGAGTTTTAAGTATTTGTTGAATTAGTATTTTAAATTTGATTGTATTTTTTATTTATTTAATTTAATATTTCATTTTAAAATATTTAATTGATTTACTATTTATGATCCTAACTGTCTAAGGAAATTCTTCCTTAAATATAACCTTTATTATTTTATTATCTCATACCCTTCGATATATTTTCTAAAATTTCCAGGCTCAAAACATAAATATCCCTTTTATAAATTATACAAACTAGGGAATTATCTAACATATTCATTATTTTTGTCAGATTCTTCCTCACGAAGTTAATAAAAATTACTATATTTTAGTCACCCTAATCACCAGGTAAGCCCAGGCAGTCCCTTCAAGCAACTCATTTCATGATGGATTAAGCAACACATCTCTCTGTGGTTACTTGACGCACCCATTGAATTATGGAACTGCATGCTTGTTTGACGTTTTTAATGTCCCAAACGTGAGTGAGGCACATACATATGTATTTATGTACATAAATGCCAGCCAACTGTTGCTGAGTCACTATCACAAAAAGCAGCAGCAGCAGCAGCAAGAAACCGCGACCGAACGAGAACATATAACCATTATTCTTGCAGCGGCAATGCAATGCCAGACCAGGCAGCAAATCTCAACAGTCGAGTGCGCAGCAGCCTCCACTTCCGTTCCAGTGCCGCCAGATCAAGCATTTCCTACACGCCGGGATCTTGTTCATAATGTCAATAAAATTTATGTCCGTTTGTTTGCCAGTTCGCCAGCTTGCCAACTTGCCAGTTTGTTTGTTTGTCTTGCTTTTGGCCTCGTAAAGAATTCGCCATTTGTCAGTGTCGCCAGCTTCTTGGGCTTTTTGTCAGATTTCGGTTTCAGTTTTGGCTTCAACAACATTAGCCTTTATTTCTGGGTCTTTTTGTCAGAAGCTCACTCTGGCGAGACCAAAAGACAGACAAATGTACAAAGCTAACGGCCTGGAAAATGCCAGACTCTTATGACGTTTATGCTATATAGTTCATGAAGTCATAAATATTACGAAATCGGAAATCTCTACCCGCTTGAATTTACTAAATAAAATTCAAGGTTTAAGCTTAGCATTAGCTGAATGTTTTTAACATTATAAATATATTTCTAAACCCTCTTTAAAATGAAATAAAATTATTGAAAAATTCAAGCATCTTTAAAAAGTGTATCCTATATTTTTTAAGTATATTTAAAATCCACAAAAACACTTCCTTAGGTGTGTCAAGTTTACAAAAAAGGCTTATGTTTCGCAGTTCCTAAAGAAACTTAAATTTAAAAATACTTTAAATTCAAATAACCCAATCAGAATGAGCTCAAATTAAGCATTTTATTATAAGCAGTGAGTGAGCTCCACTCTCTTCATGTTGCACACTCTTTTTTAATGGCTTTCCACGAAATGATTCTTCGCATAAACAAAGTGTGTGTGTGCGTCTCTCGAAAAATCATATTTTCACTGGCACTTTCTTGAGGCGTGTTTCAGCCCCTTGGCGGCAATAAGGAACTGACTGTGCGGACATTATGTCATCGTCATCGTCATCGCCCGCAGCAAGTGCAACACGAGGAGAAAAGCAGCACCAGCAACAACAGCAGCAGAAGCGCCAGCAGCCGCCTCCTTACGTAAGTCCATATATGCGCTTTTATTAATAAACAAAGCGTCCGAAAAAAAACAACAAAACCCCACAAAAAATAATAACAGAAAAGACACAAGAAATCATAGGGAAGCGGCGACGAGAAACGGTGAAATTTGTATTATTAGCAACTTAATGGGGGGTTTGCATCTCCCGTTCAGACGACGAAAGCCATAAGCAGGTGCTGGCGGCATCAACACATTTCGTGCTCAACTTTAACCTTTTGGCCAAAATCGGAGACACCAGCGCAAACCCGTTCGATGGCAAAAGCATGGCATCGTAGATGGTAAATATTCAAATTAAATGCCTGCCCGATTGCCTCGAGGCTGGGCCAGTTTAGTGGCCAGTTTGATGCCTCGATCAGAGCCTCATGTTTATGGCCTAGACAGTAAAACGGTATTAAGTCAAGTCACTTTATTGGCCAGGTCTGGTCGCTGAGTCTCGTCAGGGTGGATGAATTTATGGCCAAATGATACTGATTGGTAGAAAATGTAATGGCTAATACATTAAAATTATCGTAAATGTCATAGGAATACATATTGATAATTAAAATATATAAAGTTATTAATAATAGCAATAGTTTGATAATAATTGGAGATTTTTAACATAGGATTAGCCTTACTTTTCTACCATCTCCCCAACTTGCTAATATTTATGACCAACGAAAGGGTCAGCATTTCGGCAGCAGCAAAAAATAGACACAAATTATAAATTTTCGCCTAATTAGTTTCAATTATTAAAAGCCAGGGTTGTGCAATCGCTCGGCTCAGTCCAAGTCCATCCATCGACTTGACATTTCGATTATGTCGCTGCCACTGCCGATGTGGATATATACTCGGCTACGACTGATAAATATAGATACTCCGCCTTTTATATAATGACGCGGCTGAACGAGTTTGCCGCTCGACGCTGAATTGGCTTTTATTTCGGTTTGTCACCTCTCCAGCGCCGTCGTTTGTCTCTGACAAATGATTGATACACACGCATAGATCCCTGGTAAGCATATGGATTCAGATTTGGCTCAAGCATAATTAACATTTATTTGTGCTCGCCCCTCCACCACTCCGCTGGGGTTGACATTGGGCTGGCGGGGTAATTAAGATGGATTTCGTATCGTGCAAACAAAGCGAGCGAAGCTGCCTTTGACTTCCTGCTAGACCCTAAAACTGAAACTTGCACAGCGCGCACCAAGTTCGTTGCCTCAGTCTTTCGATTGGTGGCTGTGCAGAGTGAGAAATATGCGGCTTGCTTTCAAGCTGACATTAATAGAGCAATATTGTCATGGAAATTGATAGATGATTGCCTTAATTGTGTGGCTTGAGAGCTTTAAATTTGTAAACTAGTTTTATGATAGAAAAATCAATGAAATTAAGATTTATTCTTTGATTTATAGATACAAAAAAAAAAAATAAATAAAATTTAAGTTTTATTACTCTCTTAGTTTCCCTAGGAAAATACAAAGGAAAGCTTTACAAAACTACCTCTCAAGTAGAGTGTAATTTGTTTATTTTTAATGTTATGCAAATTGTAAAATATCTCTTTGTTTAATTATTTCTTGCTGTGCAATGACTTGCTGATTTACTCTCACTCCTAGAGCGTATGTTTATCTGCCAGTCTGTCTCTCTGACTGACTGACTGACTGTCTCGTCTCGAGGAGTTCAATAACCATTTGATGCGTTTCGATTTCAGCCAAACTATGCACACATATCAGCATAAAAGTGAGCGCGACTCCGAGGCAGTAACTCGATTTTCTCTATACATTTTACAAGTCGGCCTACACACACCGAAACTACTACTGCCTGCCTGGAGGCAACTGCAGCTGGCTGTCAGGGCTAGGCCAAAAGTGACAGCTCGCCTCTCAGTCTCACAGTATCTCAGAATAAGAATCTAGATACAACATTTTCCAGGCACTTCTGACCGAGCCAAAACGCTAGAGCCAAATGGCCGCAATTATGCTCGAGCTACTTGAGACAGCTTTGGGAGCTTGTTTTGTGAGTCGTGTGGCATTTATTCACATTTATTTCATGAAAATATTATAGATTGCTTAATGCTAACTTTAAATGCTTTGTGTTTGCTAACAATGAGTGACTTGGCTCGGCCTGCCTGCATTTAATTTATGTAAAATCAAGCCATAAAATTGATTTAATCACACCAAAAAAAAAGAGTCACAGAGATTCAGGGTTAGTTTAAAGGTAAATAAAAGGTCAAAAAGTTATGGTTAACTACAAGAAATCTCGTAACTAATATAAAACTAAAGAAATCTATTATTTATGACCCTTTAACTACCTAAATATTAAAGAAAATATCAAATTATATATTAATTTGGCTTTAAAATCTTATAAAAATGTTCATGCTATTTAGATAGCTCATTTTTCTTATAAATTTATATTTGTTGAAACTATTTTGTTGATTACCAAATCTGGCAAAAACTTTAATGAGAACTTTAATGACCCTCGTAATCGTTGGCTGACACTCGCATTACGTATACGCCCAGTCGGCCGGCATTAGCGACTTCCGTCACAATGATATAAAAAAATAATACCAAGACGTAAGGAAAAATGCGTTGCTTGTTTTTCTGTAAGGGAGAAAGTCTGTCGCTCTGCAATTATATTGTCTTGTGTGTTTTTACTTATTTTTCCATGAAGCTTTTCGAATGTAAACACGAGCAGCAGCAGCAGCAACTCGTCGTTGTCAGTGGCGCTGTCTTTGCCATTTGAATGGTTTGTTTTGCAAACAAAATTCTCTGCCAGCCAAGTGTGTGTTTTCATTCAATTGTCAGCGCGGCATTTCGCCTCGAACGAAAGTGAGAGTTTCAGTTACAGTACACTACGTTTCAGGCGTGTAATTCTGCCGACAGTGACGGCCTGCACACATGTCAGTCATGGCTGTCAATAGCGCGTGTCAGTGTTATTGTTATTGTTAAGGGGCGTGACTGAAGGTGGGGTCGGGGGGCAGGGCGGGACTCGGCCAAGAGAGTTATTAGCCAAAGCAGTGAAATGCCGGGAAAGTGCATGAAGGCAGTGGAAACCAATTAGCATTTGTCATTGTTTTTTTGTGGGTTATTTTTTTAGTTACAGTCTTGGAATTACTTTAATTTTGACCTACCTTAATCAAGAAAATTGTAAAAAATTTTAAAATAATAAAGATTGAATGTTGCTGATATACATACATATAATTCCAGAATAAAATTTAAATTTATTTTAAATATAACATTAAAAACCATTGGAAAAATATCTGTATTTCTGTATTTCCTTGCATAAAATTTAATTAAAAATATAAATAATGCGTTTATTTATTTAACAAACTCATTTATAAATAAATCTAATCAAAACCCAAAAGGCCAAACATAATTAAAGCTGAACTTAAGCAACAAATAAGGGCAGTTAATGAAAACTTTGACCCGTCTGTCAATTTTGTATTATTTTTTGCGGGTTTTCTTTCAAAATCGTACAAAATTTCGACCTGCTCCACATTATACACTCGTTCGCAGTCTGAAATATGATGGAATGGAGTGTACATATATATATCCATACGATCCAGTGCATTGTGGAGTAAGCGAGAAACACATAAAATCAAATGTTTAATTTATAAAGCTCGCAGAGTTTGGATTTTGATTGGCTTTTGCTTTTCCACTCTTTTCGAGACTTTACGTTTCGATATTTGAGTTGGACTTCGAGGAGACTCGAACCTAATTTTTGCGAGTTTTTCATTTTGCCGAGACCAGTTTTTTCCTATCTTTTTTTTGTTGTTTTTTTTCTGTTGCCAACAACTACTATTTGCCAATCGACGGCCAGTTGGCGAGTTATAGGTTTTGGCTTTGCTTTACGCTTGTTGTTTTCCTTTTTGCAAAAATATTAATTGTTGTAAAACAAAACTAGTTATTGTTAGTGCTATTGTTGTGGTGCGCCTGCAACTTTTACTTGGTAGCTAAATCGAGGCGTGCCGCCTGCTGCGGCCATAATGGAAATCTTTTTCGACCAGGCTAGCTCGCTTTTCGCTTTTTCAGTTAGCTTTTATCTTTTTTTAGTTTCTTATTTTCTTGGCTTTTCTTTCGTAGCCGCCGCTGCTGAGAGGAAGTAAAAGCCGTTGCCAATTGGCCAATTGAAGAGACTCCACGGTGTGTTCGCGCCCCTTTGAAAGCGAAACTGAAAACGCCGCCCCCGCCTGTTCCCAGTGTCTGTGCTGTTGTTGTTTCTTAACAACTTCTGGCCCCCAACTGGCTTTTATCGTTTATTTCATTTCGTTTTATTCATTGTCTTTGACAAGTTTGCCTTCAACTTCGGTCGGTCAGCAGTAGCGGTACAGAACCCGTTGTCGTTGTTGCCCAAGTCCGCTGCCTTTATGCTGCCTTTTCTCACACTTGGCCAAGTCAGACTGTCAGCCAGCCAGCCAGCCGTTCGTTCTGCCTCACAGTCTTACACAGAAAAATATAATTTTTTTATGGTTTAAACCAAAAAGAAGTAGAACTTTAGCTACTCAATTATGGGTATTTTTAAAGATTTTTCTTTTGAAAAAAAATATTTATTTCAAAAGCGACACATTTTCTTTAAATTACAAAACAAAAATAAATCAATTTAACACACACACACACACTCGGTTTTATTTTATAAATGTTTATTTCTCACTTGATTTTGACTATTTCAATAATTAAGAATTGTTTTAAACAAAATAATTCAGATAGAATAGAATATAGACTCAAAATCACTGGATAAATTGTGTTTATTTTAAGAAATTACAAGGTAAAGGTAACACATCAGCTTAAAAACATCATAAAATTAATAACAAATCCCCTATAAAATTCAATAAAAACTTTAACCCCAAAAAAGCATGTCCAATTCTGACAGCTTTTTCATAAATAATTTTTAATACCAATTGGCTTGCTTTAAGTAAGCTTAAAATGTTATTAATAACTATTCAAATAAAAAGAGACTATGATAAAAGTCAGGGCCAACTATTGAGTGGCCTAAACTCAGCTTTAGTTGGTTTTATTTTGATTTCAAACATGAACTCAGCCTTGTTAACATAAACTAAGAGCATCTTAAATAGTAAACATTAATAAATCTTTCCATAAACAGAAAAGGCATTTAGTTAATCTCTCGTGCGTTATTACACTAAAATAAAATCATTATTAATAATAATTTAAATACTATTTTTGAACCGTGCATTCTATGTCTACATTTACGTTCTCCCCAAGTGCCATGGCGTTGCTGCTGCTGTTTAACATTCATTTTTCCGTTGCGTCAACGGACTTTCAATATTCTTTGGCATGCTTTTTGTTCAGAAGGGACAGAGGGGGGTGTCCATGGGGGTGCTGCTTTATGTCTTGTGGATATGATAATTTCCATGGGTATAGCTACTATATAAGCTAACCATGCCTCTGACACACATTCGCACTCACTCACCATTTTTGAACTCGACTCTGCGCCGCGTGTATCCACGAGCTTTGTCAGCCGCAAATTCAATTCTCCTTGAAACGGCAGTGGGAATTAGATTGCGATTTGCGATTGGAGTTTGGTTTCGATATGGGAGATTGCCGATTGATATGGACACTCGAACACTGGTGCACTGCTCTGGCTGGAAAAAACTACAACTGTTGTGGGCAAATACCGCACATTTTCCGCCACTAGTCACTAGTTACTTTCAAAAATCCTGGCCCCCAGTAAGGCGAAGTGGACCGCTTTTTGGTTTCTGTTCGTTTTCTGGTCTTTTCTTGACTTGTCGCTGCGAACTCGCACGTTGGACTGAACTGAGCCGGACTGGGCTCCAAAGCTGAGAAACTGAAACTGATTCGAGCTCTGCCGGCGGAGCCAGGCCGTTGCTGCCACCAGCTGGCAAGACAAGGCGACGACAGAGACCAAGGCGGCGACGTTGACGTTGACACTGTGAGGAAATTATGGCTTAAAAGAAAAAAAAAATAAAGGGAAAAATTACCTTTTTAAAATAATAGTAAGATTCTTAAAAAAAATTATAATTTTTTAGAAAATATCTTAAGGATGCAAAAGAACAGAAAGTACGAGTTTTTAACCCCTTCATAGCTGCTTATGGCTATGATTCTGATAACTTTAATTATTATTCAAATAGGCTATGTTCAAGGAGTAAAGATTGCTTGGAAAATTAGCTATAAATGGATACATGTATAAATTAACTAAGTTAACAAATAACTAGTTTAACCAATGCCTTTAAGGCTTTAACTTTTGAAGCTCAGTTTAAGTAAATCAAAATATTCTACAAAATAAATAATAAGCATGAACTTTGTAATAATTCTTGAGCATTTTTATTTACAATTTACAATTTACAATTTACATATTTTCTTTTCAATAGTTTAAACCGTAACGTTGAATCACAATTTTATAGATTAATTTGAATTATAGAATCAATAACATCTTTTTTAATTTACTCCCGAAAAAAATATTTTTAAGGCAATTAAGGTTTTTAGTTTATATGTTTAATAAAGATCTATATTTTTTCAATAGGAAAGTATTATACAAAAATCAAAGTTCATGCCTTTTTATTGCAAGCATAAATTTTATAGAATTATTTTAATAGCAACTTAACTATTTAAAATTGTTTTAACAAAAACATCAACTTTTTATTTGAAATACATTTTATTTGTAGCAAAATTATATTAGTTTTCTTAGAATAATCCATTTTTTTTATTATTTATTTTATTCACATTCTATAATTATTTGACATGTTTTTTAACTAAAAAACTTAAAAATTTTTTAGCTGTGTAGCGAGTGGAGTCGCAGAGAGTTTTGAGCTCGGCTATGGTTTTGGTTTCTGAGTTTCAGGCATTCAGGCCCGCCACGTACGAGCGCCTTATACGAGCAGTCCAATAAAAACAACAACAAATTCAGAGAAACAACAACAAAAGCAGCATTAAAACAATTTCGGTTTGCAGTCCGCTGAGCTGTGAGCTGCATGGAAAATTCAATTTAAGCTGCGTTGCCTTTTGGTCAACTCCTTCGTTGGTACTCTGTTAGCCAGTAACAGATTGTTAACAGAGCGGCTAACTAGATAATAGCGGTAGTGTTGGTATTCCAACGGAACGGACTTCCAGCCGAAACCCGCTTCCACTGGCTTTGATTTTTATAAGATGTTAATTTGAGTTTATTTAATTAAATTTAATCAATTTCCGTTTTATTTATTTTGGAATTTTGATGATCTAAAATTAATAACACTTTTGACATTAATATGAATAGCTTTCCAAGAGTTAAACAAAGCTTTCATAACTTTGTAAACCTTTTGTTTTAATTTAGTTAATTTAAGCCAATTATCATTTACCCCCTTTCAAATCTCAAGTACGGAAAATTTAAAATGGGTTAACACCTTTTGGTTCGATAACTCAGCCAGGTGAAACCGGTCATCACCCATTTGTTTTGGGGGAGTCGACAGCGGCAGCATCAGCAGTCGCAGCCACCATTCGTTATCAGATTGGGGATTTTGTAAACAAACATGTTTGATTAGCATAAAGACAAACGGCCAAGAGCCGTGTCAGGCAAACGTCTCCGTCCGGCCAGTTGCCCATCTTGAAGCAGCATCTTCATCTCCATCTGGGACTGTGTCGGTGACTGCGTCAAGCCGTGGCAAATGCAAATTCAAATTCGAAATATGATTTACAAAATACGCAGCGCATAACACTTGGCTGGCATTTGGCTATCGTTTCACACGATAGAAAGCAGGAGGTGGCAGCCTCAGCTCCGTCTCATTTGCATAGGTTTTCATTCGCCGGAGTGCGGTGTGTGCTCGGGCATAATGGAAAGGGTTTCATAAGCACAGTCCGATCCGAGCCAATATCAAATCCATACCGAATCCGCGTCCAATCTCCAGCTTAATTCCTGACCCAGCCACGCCCCCCTCTCTGAAAAAATAACCGCGGCAATCAGCGAACAAACGTCAACAAATTGGGTTTCAAGTTTAAACGAAAATGAAAGTCCGAACAGTTGAGTGCACCCAAAGAAATAAATAAAAGCAATTGCAAAAATGTAAGGTGTGATCTTTTTATTTATTTTAATTAATCTCTAAATTAAATGCATTACCAATTAAGTTTTTATACCCTTACAGGGTATTCTTGATCAGCATAAACCGGAGAATCAATCTAGCCATGTTCAGAAATTTCAAATGGCAAATTGCAAAAAAGAAAAAAATCCAACTTGGCCAAAAATAAACGAATTTTAATGTGAAAAGTATTGCACAGCTTGTTTTTAAATTTTAAAAGATT
>VNJN01009690.1:0-50379 GCA_008042485.1 Drosophila mayri
GTGCTCTTAATCCCATGGTTGACATCTCCGCCGACACACAGCCGCTGAGGGAGAAGACCGCCGACTTTTTTGGTCAATTCGATGTGGTTGTGGTTAATGGAGCTTCTAACGAGGAGCTTTTGCGCATCGACACCATTTGCCGGGAGCTGGGTGTCAAGTTCTTTGCCACCGATGTCTGGGGCACCTTCGGCTTCTATTTTGCAAGTCTGCAGAAACATAGCTATGTCGAGTACGTATTATTTAATTATTCAAACATCGAATTAGGGACTAAATTGACTTTCTCCTCATTACAGAGATGTCGTAAAGTACAAGAAAGTGGAGAACTCCGAAAAGAAGACAAAGTTTGAGACTTTCTCGATTCCTACGCAACGGGAAGTGGACTACCCCGGATACTCGGCCTGGCTAGATTTTAACATCACAGCACCGAGCTATCAACGCAAGCTGAAACGCAACGGACCGGCTATTATCCTGCTGAGTGTACTGCAGAAGTTCCGTGCCATCCATCAGCGCGATCCCAGCTACAAGAGCCGGGAGGCTGACTTGGATTTGCTTGGCAGAATACGCGACGAAATTTTGCCAAACTCTGCTCTGAGCGACGAAACACTGGGCGCCATTTTTGCACAGATCTCTCCTGCTGTGGCCGTGGTCGGTGGCGTTGTGGCCCAAGAGGTTATCAAGGTGGTCACAAAGATGGAAGCACCTCACCGTAACCTCTTCCTGTTCGACCCAGTGACCTGCGCGGGATACATAGAGACTTTCGAGTCCAAGTAACTTAGAAACCCAATAATAAATCTGCAATTCCATTCATTCATTTCAAATAACACCACAGTTGAAAATTTTATTTGTTTTTAATGTCCCGTACTTATCAAAAAAGCTTAGCTTGGGTTTTCTTAGCGGGGCGCTTAAGGCTTAGGGGATGTTGGCCAAATAATCCTTGATTGAGGCCGGGTCCAGACGTTGGAAACCGTTCTGATCGCAGATTCCGATTTCAATATTATCGGCAGTCATTTTACCCTCAAAGCCCTCCTTTAGGGTCAGAATGGCGGTGTGGACAGCATCCTCCAGTTCCAGTTCTTCGCTGTAACTGCACGGCAAACGGAAATTTTAATATTAAAATATTACATTCGGTAATAGTTTGGTACTTACCGCTTCTCCAGGAAGGTTTTGCCGTTAACCGCATTCTTGCCTATGGCAGTGGCCTTCCAAGCGAAGTAGGCGCCCGAGGGATCGGATTGATAAAGATACGGACGATCGTTGTCCCATCCGCAGATCAGCAGGGAAACGCCGAACGGACGAACGCCACTAGAAAAAAAAGGCTAGTTTTAGGAGAAGAACAAGTAGAGGTATGGGCATGATCTTACCCTGACTGCGTATACTCCTGCATAAGTGTTGCCACGCGCTGCACCAGCTGCGACACCGGAATCGGCTCCTTGTAGGTGAGGTAATATGACTGGGCAATCTTGCGGGCCTGCTTTACCAGCAGGCGATAGTCCGGACCCATTCCCGAGTAGACCATTCCGATGTGCTTGTTGATCATCTCCACACGGTGGACACTGTGCTCCTCGTACAGCGGCGACTTGTGCTTGTTCTCGGTGGCAATGACGACGCCGTTTGATGCTACATTGAAATGGGAGTTACTTATTGTGCCCAACAATCAAATAACGCAGATTCTTACCCATAATGCCCACGGAGGGCGCTCCGCCGGACACCGCGGCCAAGGCATACTCCAATTGGACGAGCTTGCCCGAAGGACTGCAGAATTGCCAAAAAGTGTGTTTATTGCCCAGTCATGGTGAAGTACCGGTCGGAATATCGAACATTCCTAAATGGTTCTTAGGGTTCACTCACCTGAACGTCGTCAAGGAAAAGCTGTAGCGCTCAGTAGCCATCTTTTTCGGTCCTGAGCAGCAGTAATGTTATTTGTAGAATAAAAAAGCCGACTTACTTTGCACAGAAACAAAAATGACACAGCAAATGGGTAACAATCTGACCAGGTGCGAACTGAACCGAGGGTGAAAATACTAGTTCGTAGTTTTGTAGTATATTTTAGCAGATACGAGGTATCTGCAACCTGTGACGGTGCGGTCACACTTGTTTTCATCTCCCCAAAAAATATAACGCTCCGGCGTCACGAAAAATAACTTAAAATTCATCCTCACAGAAATATGGTTCGAGGAGCTCTTCGAGGTGGACGCCCTATGCGGGGCGGCATTCGCCCGCCATTCAAGAAGACCTTTGTGCCGCGCCACCCGTTCGATCTGACCCTGGCAGAGGTCTGTTTTCCAAAAGTTCCGCTTGCCGGCGCCGTGGATGATTCTGCTCTGACTGCGGTAAATCAATAAACGCACATGGGTGGATGAATGGAATTAATTAGCGTTATTCTCAGGCACTGCTGAAGCGCAACCAGGACCTGAGCCCCAATCCAAGCGAGCAGACGGCCATCGGAAACCTGGTAACCAAAGTGCAGGCTGTACTGGACAATCTAGTGGTGGCCCCCGGAGATCTGACTACTTGTGTAAGTAATCTGGAATCCCAGTAGAAACAGAACTCCTTAATTACCATATTTACCAATAGCAATTGGAGGAGGTGCGCCAGGTGGGCTCTTTCAAGAAAGGCACCATACTCACCGGCAACAATGTGGCCGACGTGGTGGTAATCCTTAAGACACTGCCAACCAAGGAGGCGGTGGACGCCTTGGCCAAGAAGGTGGAGGCCGACCTAAAGGCCAGTATGAAGACCGAGGTGCTTACCAAGGGAGACCAACATACTATTCAAACACATGAGCGAGGCTTCGACATCGCAAATGTCCACGCCAAGGTGCGCATCCTGATTGCCACTTTACCACAGAACTTGCGTAAGCTGGAACCAGAGATTCACATGGACCACAAGCTGATGCAGAGCCATCTGGCCGCCATCCGTCATACACGTTGGTTCGAGGAGAACGCCCACCACTCCTCGATCAAGGTTCTAATTCGAATTCTAAAAGATCTCACCCGGCGCTTTGACGCCTTCACTCCGCTGTCGGCCTGGATGCTGGATTTGATCGCACATTTGGCCATTATGAACAACCCGTCGCGCCAGGCACTGCCCATCAATCTAGCCTTCCGACGTGTCTTCCAGTTACTTTCCGCCGGGCTCTTTCTGCCTGGTTCTGCTGGCATCACCGACCCGACCGAGCCGGGTCACATCCGGGTGCACACTGCCATGACTTTGGAGCAGCAGGATGTGTGCTGCTACACGGCCCAGACGCTGCTCCGCGTGCTGGCCCATGGCGGGTACAAGCACATCCTGGGTATGGAAGGCAACACCAGTATTGTACGCGAAATGTCCGTCTGGAACGGAGTGTGCGTCTCACCACTGTCGGCTGTTTACGAGAAACCCATCGACAAAAAGGAGGGTGATATAGAAGAGGACATCGAGATGATCGAAAACGAAAATGAGGACGATGGAGGCAGTGACGAAGGTGGCGAGTAGTTACTCCGCCTTCCCACACATATTCAATCGCACTTTATATAGCACCTACACATGTATGCATGTATTTTTCAAAGCAACCCATTGACTAAAGAATTAGCATGCTCCCAGTTATGGGTTCATCCTCACTAACAGAGACCGTTATTTTTTTTCCCAGTATGTCCAAGTAAGCCTCGGCTGTGAGGCCATTTGGCTCACTGACTTTGATGGCCAAGTCGGCCATCTGTAGGCGGTGGCCTTTGTCAAGATTGCGGGCTGCCACAATAGATTTTCCCAACTTATTCCTGCAAGGCAGCTCGCAGTGCAAAATGTCTTTGTCATGAACTTCCCGGAGAGCTTCTTCTAACTCGTTTCCGCCATTTAGGCTTCTTACTATTTCATTGGTAGAGAGTGGTTCCTTTCCCAGTTTAAAGTCACCAATTGCACTTGACAAGGTGCTCAATTCGTGAGGCTCTAGAGAGCAGCGGTGGTCAGAACCCTTCTGATTTTTGTCCAGTGTGAAATGGCGTTCCACTATGCGGGCGCCCAACAAAACTGCTGCTTGGCTAATGGATGTCCCTAGCTCGTGTCCAGAGTAACCAATAACAACGTTCGGAAAGCGTCGCATAAACAAGGAAATAGTATGCAAGTGGCAATCTTTCGGAATAGTTGGGTAAGACGACACGCAATGCATAAGAGCGAAGTTGTGTTTTCCAGCCTCTTTCATTATATGCATAATCCGTTCAACCGTCACCATAGTCTGCATTCCCGTGGAGATGACAAGAGGCAAATCTAAACCAGCAGCTTTTTTTAGAAGCGGAAAGTTGTTGGCGTCTCCAGAGCCAATTTTGATGAAGGGCACATTCAACTCCAACAGGAAGTCCAAGGAGCTCTAGAGAAAATTAAAGAATACTTATATTTTAAATATATATACGAATGGACAATGATATTACCTCATCCATTGCGGAAGCAGTAAAGTCCACATTGAGCTCCCGACTGTAAGCTTGCAATTCCAAGTACTGATCCTTGGAGAACTCTAGATACTCCTTGTGCTCGCCGTAAGTTTTCCCCCACGCATGATCACTGACATATTCACGTTCTAGAGCGGATCTGGTAAACTTTGCTGGCAAATCAGACTTTTGAAACTTTACGCAGTGGCAGCCAGCTTTCTTGGCCTCAAAAATCATTTTCTTGGCCGTTGCCAGGCAGCCTTGGTGGTTCTGGCCAATTTCCGCTATAATATAGACGGCATCATATTTGGATCCATTTAAAATGTTGTTCAAAAGCATTTTCAATTAACTTTAAAGCGCTCAATTTAACTGCCAATTGAAATTGGGAAGGGCGTGGGCGGGAGACAGCGTGACCAGATCATAAAGTAAATTAGATAAAATACTATAAGAGCCAACAATATATATACCAAGTTATATAGTGTGAGCGACAAATTATTTAATTAAATTATGTTTAAATATTGGGCTCTTGGGGCATCGCCATTAGACACTCTAGTATTTTTTTTCTGTCAAAGACCATTTTCCTCTCGCTCTTATCGATGGTGGGATTAACAGCGATGCATCGCCATTTTTAAAAACATCGATAGTATCGATTTTCTGTTTTGCAGCTCTGCCATAGTGAGTGGTCGATCCAGGTCTACATAAAAAAATATAAAAACGTAAAATTAACGTTAACAGTTACGTGGGCAGTCATTTTTGAGGAAATAACTCTCAATAGCAGCGCAGCAGCAAGGCGGAAACATGGGTGACGTCATGAATATAGACAGCATAATATCCCGACTGCTGGAGGTGCGTGGGGCACGGCCAGGCAAGAATGTACAGCTCTCGGAGAACGAGATCCGGGGCCTCTGCCTGAAGTCGCGTGAGATCTTCCTCTCGCAGCCCATCCTGCTGGAACTGGAGGCGCCGCTCAAGATCTGCGGCGACATTCACGGTCAGTACTACGACTTGCTGCGTCTCTTTGAGTACGGAGGCTTTCCGCCGGAGTCCAACTACCTGTTCCTGGGCGACTACGTTGACCGCGGAAAGCAGTCGTTGGAGACCATTTGCCTGCTGCTCGCCTACAAAATCAAATACTCGGAGAACTTCTTCCTACTGCGCGGAAACCACGAGTGCGCCAGCATTAACCGAATCTACGGATTCTACGACGAGTGCAAGCGCCGCTACAGCATCAAGCTATGGAAGACATTCACCGACTGCTTCAACTGCCTTCCGGTGGCGGCCATTGTTGACGAAAAGATCTTCTGCTGTCACGGCGGCCTGAGCCCCGATCTGACCTCGATGGAGCAGATCCGTCGGATCATGCGGCCCACCGACGTCCCCGATCAGGGCCTGCTGTGCGATCTACTCTGGTCCGATCCGGACAAGGACACTATGGGCTGGGGCGAAAACGATCGCGGCGTCAGCTTCACCTTCGGCGCCGAGGTGGTGGCTAAGTTCTTGCAGAAGCACGAGTTCGATCTCATCTGTCGCGCTCACCAGGTGGTCGAGGACGGTTACGAGTTTTTCGCGAAGCGCCAACTGGTTACACTCTTCTCGGCGCCCAACTATTGCGGCGAGTTCGACAACGCCGGCGCCATGATGTCCGTGGACGACACGCTGATGTGCTCGTTCCAGATCCTGAAGCCGGCAGACAAACGTAAAAAGTAATATCAAACACAATCCAACAGTCTTTTTCTATATAACAAAAAAACAAAACAACAAAACAAAACCGTCACCCAAGAAGCAAATCCGAAACACACTTACAACCAGAAATAAAATGCTTGAAACACATCAGATCATTGATGAAACGTAAGTGGACAGTTAACAAAAGTTAACAAAAACAGACCGCCAGTGAATCACTCACCGCAACCTTATCTCTCTTTCTGGTCACTTTTATCGACAGCCGGGGCGAGTCAAAATCTATAACAACCGAAACCCTATCCCAATACCACACCACCCTGGATAAGATGATGAATGAAGGGAGTGACACGAGGACTCCATCTTGGACCCACAGCAGATGAATAAAGTTTTAACCCATTGAGATTTAATTACAACTTCACATTAACAAATACCATGATTAAAAGCAAACATATTTATTTTTAATAACCGCTCCAGCCCCCGCATATCTTCAATATCTACCGACCAACCCATCCGCACACACTCACATTCGCACATATAAAAACACACACACACACACACACCTACAGACCTGCTGCTAATATACGTTTTGTCCAAATTTTAAACACTAGGTAAACAGGTCAGCCTAGTAGAATCGGATTAGACCGCAGTATCGGTCAGAAAGCATATAGAAACGGGGGCCCTTTAGCGCTCTTTGGCCTTAGGAGAGTATATGAAACAAAAACAAAAATCTAAAGAAAAGGGAAAACATTAAACAAAGAAGGAGATAGAAGGAACGCTTGCCAAGAAATGGGGAATGTAAACACTGTTTTTTGACCTTGAATTTAAAAGAGAAATCAATCAGTTTTTGTTCGTCCACTTTAGCCCAAAAGAAAACAAAATATACATGACCCGCGGACATGTCCATGAAAATGGTCAGATTGCACCCAAATTTCCATTACCCCGCCCGTGAAAAATACATATTGAGCTTTTCCGTTCGTCATACCCCTGTATCATTTATAAGATGTGTTTTTTAAAATTAACTATTATTAATATGTATTATCAATAATCCTTTGTATTAATAAACAAACGATATAAAACGTGTATGAATTATGAAGCTGATTTCAATAAATATTTGAAAGATCCATAATTAATAAAAATGTCGAGTCGCAGGCTTTCATATCGCGTATTCCGCTTTATTTATGTACATATACATTAGGAAAATACTTGTAACTTGTTCTAGATGAATGCTTTCTAGTGGCATGTGTTTGGTGTGAGCGTGCTTTCGAGATTTACTCGGCGGGGCTGGTAGCCTCGGCTTGGACGGATGCGCTTGGCGGGTGGCCAGTTGTCGGAACACCTGCACTTTCATTCGCAGTGACCACCGGTTTCTCCTCGATGTGGCTGGCCTCGACGGCGGCGGTTAGCTCTGCAATGTCTGCAGCACTTTCTCTAGCCGCCTGATTGGCCTCACCCTCTACTTGCTGCTGTTGCGGGACCTTTGCCTCCTCCTCTATTGGAGTTGGATCTGCGATGGCCTCGGAAATTTCAGTGGACGCTTCGCCCGACACGACAGGCTGGTGGCCTTGAAGCATATCGGGATTGATGTCATTGATGATGGCACGCAGACGTTGAATCTCCTCGTTTGCCAGCTGCAAGTCCTGCTGCAGGCGTTCGTACTTGTCGTGCTGGTGGCGCACCACGCCGATGTTGTTTCTGATGTACTCCATCGGATTCTCTGGACGCTCTTTGATCACGCGGATGAAGATCTTGGTGAGCGAGTCCAGGACGCTGCCGCGCTCCAGGTAGCGACGGATCTCGTCGCGCTTCGGGTCGATAGGCTGTGTCATCGTGGGCGATTGAAATTGGGTCGTTTTACTCAGATTTATTGGCAAAGCTCACCTTAAAGGACATCTTGAAAAATAGAGACAGGCGGTGTGACCAAGCAGCAGCTTCGAAAAATACCAGATTCTAGCTCTAGTCCTCAGTCTGACCATTGATATTTTGATATGTTATCTATCAACAACCCTAGGCAGAACCCGAGGTTGGTTCACTGCTATGCAATTTTCTCAAAAACTGGCGGTTTAAAATAAATTAAACTTTGTAGAGCAAAACTACAATAAATATCCTTTATCCCGACATACAAGGTATTCCAGAACACGTCCTGTGAACCGAGATATTTGGAAAACCGTGAAAACCCGATTTATTTATCTATGGCTGTTAAAAAAAAGGTTGTTAAATAGGTTCGTTTACTGATTTATCAATTTGTTTTTTTGTAATCGCGCCCAAAAGTTAAAATTAAAAATTCATCATCCCTTTTATATAATTATTCTCCAGGATTTTAACTACCTCGAGGTCGTATCGGCTTGATTTTATATATATTTACTTCGAAACTGTATTATATCATGAGATTATAAAATTTAAAGGATTTTAAATTTTTTATTACATTTTAAAGTTTCTTTTTTTATTTTTTGTCAAGTAAAAAAAATACAATTTTGCGTTGTCATTATCGTGCAATATTTTAGATAGACACCCTTATTATTTAATTTTAAATATATTATTTTTAATTAAATGTTAATAATTGAATCACTTTATTTATTTCCAGTTTTCAAGGAATAAATCCAAGTATTTAGCACAAACCTACGTCTATGCAATTACATAATTTATTATTACAATATTAGGTTTATTAAATATACATTTGTTGCTAAATATAATACAGTTTTGAATACATTTTAAATAATATATTTATTGATATTTTTATATATCTAACAACAACTTTCGAAATTGGCGGCACACGATTTCTGCGCATGCCAGAGAACTAACTCTGCCCTATTTTTATTACCACTAGATACAGAAATTGTGCAAGCGGTTTTTTAAGAGGAGCACTAAAAATAAGTATATTCTGATCCCAGAATGAATACGCTTGAAAACACCTTTATCCGGGGACCTTCGCCGTCATATTCCGACGATGCCAACTCGGAGAATGCACTGTCTGTTACTCTGCCCATTGGGGCAACTGTTCCAGAGTTGGATTTCTGTCGCGACGACTCCAAGACGGACACCGCAGACTACTTTGATGAGAAGTACAACAGCGACAGCTGCTCTCGCCTGCACCCCGGTCACCAGGGACGCAATACCTTTGCCTTCTGGACGATTGTGGTTATCCTTCTAGCACTGACAGTGGGCAATTTGATCCTGACACTAACTATAGTGGGCGTCCTCCGTCTGGGAAAGGGTGTTCAGGGCATGGAAGTGATTCCTGAGGTCGATGTAGTGAAGTTCTATGGCTCAACCGAACTGGAGCGCGTGCAGACCAACTCGATTGGACAGATACACGGATTCTCGGATGTGCCGGTGACAATTAGCAGTGACGCTGCCGCAGACGAAGGAGACGGGGGCGTCCACGTGCGTGTATTCCGCAATGCCAACGGTGCCAGCAGCGAACGCGATCGGATTGTCTTAAATAAGGAGGGAATCCTAATCCAGGCCACGAATCTTTTCGAGGTGAAGGATCCGGTCGATCGGCTTCCGCTGTTCACCACGCACCGTCCCCAGTATAACATTCCGGGCGGAGTGGACGCCCTGCAGGCCAAGGTGGTGAGTGCCAGCGGCATTGCAAGTCCCATTGACGAATCCTTGGTTCTGGAAAGCGATGGCCGCGTGGCCATTAGGGGCTCAGAGGGAGTGTTCTTTGACGCAGCCGGCGTGGACTTGCAAGCCGAGCACCACGTATCCATCAACTCTACGCAGGGCGCCACCATTTTGGAAGCCGGTTCTGGCATTTTTCTGGACATGGAGCGCATTCCCATTGTCAGCTCCGAAATGGGGCTGCGCACGGGAAGCGTTCAGTACAAGATCTGCGTGTGCATGCCGCACGGAACACTATTCAGGATCGCTATTCCACGGGTGCACAACGGTCCAAAAATATCGTGCGCCCACTTCAGCGGCAAGGACGACCCCTGCGAAGTCAACTAAGAACGAAATAAAGAATCGTTACGCTTAACGTAACCCTAAAACAAATGTTACGTAGCACTTTTTATTTTCGAGGAAATGTACAATTTGAAAACCTAACTTGCATTGCAATGCGATCGAAATATGACTCGAAGAGGGCGGTGTGGCGTGGTTTTGGCTTGGGGGAAAAAGGGGCTGAAAACTAAATTGTTCCGATTGCCAGATATAATACAGAGATGGTATCGAGTTTGCAAGATGAGAATGTACACAATGAGAGGCGGCGCGGGGGTTTTCAAATAAAGAAGCGTGGTGAATTTCATTCGGAAACTAATAACTAGTAAATTATTGGCGCGCGGGTTAGTTAGAGTCTACTTTCAGGTGGCTGGCTCCCTATACACCCGGCGGGGGTGGAGGCGGCGGCGGTAGCGGGGGATGCGGGTGACGAATCTTCGATGTGCTGGGCATTACGCTTGCCAGATTGTCCGGCACCATGCTAAGAAGCTCAGCTTCACTTAGATGCGCCAAACGGCCTTTGCTACTCGGCTTTGCTGCTGCTGCTCCTGCAATTGGAACCCGATACTATTCTGCTTTTGACTGACACCTCAAATGAACGGCTTACCGTATGAGCTGCTCGTGGTGATGGCGTCCTCGGGATTGTATTCATCATCACCGTCGTCAACACCGGCCGAAGTTTCCCTCTTGTCCTTTATGCTAGCCAGAATTTTAGGTAGATCGGCAGGTATCGATATGCCGGCTAGAACTGCATTCGATGAGGACGCTGAAACCTACAGAAAAAGAAATATAAATAATTGTATAGAGCAATTCAAGATAGGCTGAGGCTAATCACTCACTGTAGGCTGCAGGAGGCCAGCGATTTCCATTTGTTGCGCGGCAATTTGTTTGTTTATTTCGTCCACCTGCCGCTCCAGATCATTGGAGATTCTTGGAGAAGCAACCGACGGGAGCTCATCGTCGTCGGAGCCGCCGGGAGAGTAGGGTTCATTGGAATCATCCTTTACTGGTGGCGGGGGCACAGTTTTCGGGAGAGCTGCAATTTGAAGGGCTTAGTAGGCTGTAGTTTACCAAATGTTTGTATATTCTTACTCTTCTGAAACCTGGCAATCGGCGCCTTGATAATGGCGTCAATATCAAACTCATCATCTTTTGAGCTGGTGGAGTGTGTGCTTGCTTTCCGTTTGGGGCTACTTGGAGGTGTAAACGTAACGGGGTTCCGGGATTTCTGCCAGAAAGATCAACACTTGTCACATATTGCCTAAGAATATGAGTGAAACACTTACCTTCGACAACTTGCTGCTGCTGTTGGCTGCCGACACCGGCGGGGGCAATTGCAAAGCCGGCGTAGATCGTTTGGTAAGGCAGCGCACTATGATCCCAAGGAGAGTGTTTGGCCTCTGGGCATCCTCGTAGAAGGGCACATGCTCCGTGGGCAACAGAGCTGGCGGTAACTCGTCGCTAGAGCCTAAGGGAAAGATATAAAAGTCCCGAATCTGATCTGAATCTACACCGAGAACCCCCAGTCGTTGACGCGAGTCGAGGTAGTCGAAGAAAAGATCAAATTTGGAAGTCTCGCTCGGGGAAGAAGGCAATATATGCACGATGACCACTTCCTTGGTGGGACTCTTTTTAAGTTTCTTGATATATTCCCAGACATTGATGCGGGTTATACGTCCGATGACGTCCAGTTGGAACGGTAGCAGGCTGCTCAGGTGCTGGCAATCGCCCAGAACGGGGTGCATTACTACTTCAAAGTCGGTCACGTCGATCATCTTCAGATTCCCGGACCACAACATGCTGGTGGTCAGGCCCTGGGCATAGCGGGAGTACAGGTCCTGTGGTTCGGAGACCTTCGAGGAGCTTGGGAGCGATGGAAGCGGTTTGAGTGTCGGTTTAATTGGCTGTCCCAGATTTGCTGCCTGCTCAACCGTTTTTTCAGATTCCAAGATCTGATCAATCAGGTTGTAAGCCCTGGCATTAAACTTTTTTTCTGGAGTCTTCTTCAGCACTGGTACATGATCGATATCATCCTTCTTTTTGGTTAAGGGCAAGGCCGAGGGCACGTTCACATCCTTTTCTTTGCTGTTTTTATCCTGGGACCGATGCTCCCGGTCTTCTCCACCTGCCTCAACTTCGTTGTGATGCCTGCGGTGTCGCTTCTCGCTGCTTCGACCCCGGCTACTGGACCGACTACGACTTCTCTTCCGGTGGTGATGGTGCTTGTGAGTCTTGTGACGCTTCTCCTTGGATGATCCAGATTTCTCCCGGGAGGTGGAACGCTCCAGGACGGATGTGTCCGTTTCGCTAATCAGAGACGCTTGCTTTTTGTCAAACTGTTTTGGTTGGTTGACTTCCTCATCGGGCAGCGACACATCCACTTTGCTAGCGATCACTTCCTCTTCACCCTTGTGGGTCTTCACCACATAGTTCTGGGCACATGACAGCATATCCAGTTCGGATTTTTTGATCATGTCCAGCTGGTGGCGATTCTCCTCCTCCCGCCACTTAGCCAACTCTTGGCTAGCCAACTGCTCGGGAGTCATCCGCACTAGCTGTTTGGGCTCGACCTGCTTGGCACAGATCTTCTCAAACAGGGTCCGGTTCTTGCGGTCCTTGATGTTAAACATAAGCGACCGGTACTTGGCCTTGTACTTTGCACCGACATCACGTCCAAACGAGTTAAACATTTCAGACTCTACGTTCTGCACGAACTGATCCACCTCGGCGTCCGTCAGCCACGTTGTTGTGGCTTGGCTTGAGGTCAGTTCCGCCGTCTGCGCCTCCTTGATCCGCGCCAGCAGCTGCTCCTTGAGAGACCGTCGAATGCCGGTTCTAACGGATTCGGGTTTACCGCTGGATTGACTTGGGGTGCTAAGCGGCTTCTCTCTCTCCCTTTCTCTTCTGGCTACCATCTGGGGTCGCACTATCGGAGTGCCTGTCGTTGGTAGAGAAGATTTTGTTACTGCCTCGATGGGTCTTTTCATGACTGCTGTTGGCTCGATGGCAGGAGGATATGGGTCCGGAACTCGCTTTACCTTCTGTGGATACATTTTTGGATTACCTGGAATAGAAGGCACATCATGACTTACCTCTGGATCAGGTGATTGAATGGTTCCCGAGGGCAGCACCTCGAAAGTGGGATTCTCCTGCAGCCACTTGCGAAACTGAAGTACGGTGGGGGCTAGGTGGCCGGTGAGCATACGCCCACTTTTACGCTCAATAACATTAATCTAATGGAATATAATTTATATATTTTATATATAGTATAAAAGATGGATCTATAGGAAACTTACCCGTTCCACTTTGGACACGGAGTCCGCCTGTCGGAGCATGTCCTCAAAGAGATCCTTCTTCTTACTTTTCTTTACCTCTAAGTGCAATGGGGATTGAACGCTGGTATTGTGGGTCATTGGGGAGTCGGGGCGACCCTTCACTAAGCTGTTTGCATGAATGGCGTTTTGTGCATACTTTCGTATACAATCTTCGCTACAGTACACGGAATTGGAAGCCGCAGGCCGCTTACAGAGCACACAGTTCAAGTCAGCAGGCCCCAGCTTGATGAAGTTCAGCTGCGGCTGCTGGGGTGAAACTATGCCTGCTGGGAATTTCTTTGCTGGCTTTGTCATTGGACTACGCAGGGGAGAACTAGCCACAGTAACCCCCACTGGCAGTATTCTTTTGGGATTCGCAGGAGACTCGGCTGGGACTTTGGTATCATTGAATTTTTCCTTTGTTTGAACGGTTGGCCTAGCGACCAGCATGTCGGTAATGCGTGGCTGAGTCTGAAAGTTCAAGCGATTAGTTAGGGGAAATAATATTCCACAAATTTAGTAAGGCTCACCTTCTCTTCCTGCTTTTTGACACACTTCGGACACTTCCAATCGACACCCTTGTTCTCCATCTCGGTGCCCATGGCCTTGGATACCATCACACAGGAGCCATGGAACCAATCCTCGCACAGATCGCAGCATATCATGAAGCGATTGTTGTGCGGCTGCCGACAAATACACCAGAGCCTGTAATTAAGGGATTTTCAATGAGCAAATATTATGGGTACAGCCATAAATCGTACTTGTTGGGGTCATCGTCATCCTCCTGAGATTCTGAAGCCTCGGGATCGTGACTATGGCTCGTGTTCATCTTCCTTGATCTCCTGGGCACAGTTGAGCGCCTGGCCATCGACGGCTCTCTGGGGTTTGGCCTTTTCAGTCCTATTCCACTCTGGCTCTCGTTGCTCTGGGTGCTGGTGTCCAGTGCCGGTTCACTAAAGGACAAGTTGCTTAAATCCCCCGTGCTCGTTGTGGGCGACGCTGACGGAAACTGAGCTCGTCGCTTGGCACGTGTGGTTGGCGCTTCCATGGGGGGCAGGTAAATGATGCGTCCATTACCGCGGACAACTTTCGCAGTGGTGGTGTTGGTGGGAGCCAAGCCTCTCGAGGGTGTGCTGCATGCCATCGGGAGGGATGGCGTCGGATGTTCTGCAGGTACTGCATGTACAGACAGATTTGCTTCCGGCTAAAAATGTAAGATATTTATATTATTAAAATCTGAGCAATCGAAACAAGCTGTTATTATTACCGGAACCGAAGGGACTGACGTCAAGGATACAGGTTCTACTGGTGTGGGCATCGACACCATTGCGTCTAGTGTACCTGGCGCTGCACTACCCAAAACCTGTTTCACCACCTCGGCCTCAAACTGTTTGTCTTCCTCAATTAGGCCGACCACGTGCTGTAGGAAATCTGCCGTAATCTCATCTTCGTCTGGCGTATCTATAATGTCAATTTGATCATCTGCCACGGAATTCGCGGACCTCTGCATCTCTGGAGCGACAAAGTTCTGCGTTGGCGTCGAATCCAAGCACGCCGCTGTACTCTCCAGCATTTTCACTAATTTCGGTATATCCTCGACAGCGTTTACTGGTGGCGGTTGCTCCACCAGTGTCGTCTTCAGCAGTTCGTCCTGAACAATGGAATTGATAAGATCCAACTGCTTGTCGTTTTCCGCCGCTAGTTCCGACGAACTTTGGTGCGTCTCAATCACAATTTGTGAAGGCAACTTGTGTGATTGGGCTGTGTCCACGCCTATAGGCATAAAGCCCTTGGAAGGGGTTGGAGTTTGCGTGGTATTGGATAATGGCGGAACCATGATCGGCGTCGACTGCGTCGGCTGTCTATTGAACGTCGACTTCGGAGTACTGGGCGACATTACGACCCGATGACGGATCGGATCAGGCGAAGCTTTGCTGGAAGAATGGTGGTTTTCGCCCAGCAAACTGTTGAGATTGGTGAACACACCCTTTGGGCTCGCCATATTCTTGTTGATAATAATTTCCTTGACTTCCTGCGGCTGCTTAGTGAATACCCCAGGATTGGCGACGACACGTCCCAATTGCACAACAGGCAAGCTGCGGTCTTTGCCAGGAACCGTCACTGCTGGCAGCCGAGGCTTTCGCGCGGGCAGCGCTTGATGTGTGGCTCTAAATTTGAGGAAGGAGGTGCTGGGGAGACTTCTACCCAAGGCAATTACTGAAGTCGGTGCTTTCGGAGGCAGGTTTATGATCTGACCAATCTGAGGAGCCTTTTGTTCCACAATTTCCTTCCGTCGCTTTACCTCGGGAAAGTGCTTAGGCGTAGTGGAAGGCGGGGGCTGAAGTTTTGCTAGCTTGGCTGGGGCTGCCGGTCTGCCCGGTTTTCTGTACCGCTTCTTCTTGCGGCCACCACTGCCTCTCATTTGGAAGTCCATGTCGCTATCCCTGTCGTTGTCCGAGTCCTGGTCGTCATCGCTGTCCTCGCTCATCTCCTCAGTGTCATAGGACTTGTCGGCATTCTCCTCATCGGCCGGATCCGAGCTCTGGGCATCGTCATCGTCCTCGATAAAGTCCTGCACAGGCGCAATTACCTTGACGGGGCAGCGAGTCGGCCTTGGCCTTACATTACCTATGCTGTTTGCGATAATCTCCGGTTTTGGTCTTGGCAGTGGCTGCTGGATGGGCCTGCGTATCACGTGCACCTTTGGTTGCATTTGTAAATGCTGCTGCTGCGAGGGCTGCGGATGCGTCGTCTTGGTGGGTAATCTCTGGACCTTCACCTGCAGGGTAGTGAAGGGCGTAGCCTGAGCCCGCTTTTTAGCGTTTAACAGCTTCAAACTTCCCGGCGCCTGCATGACGATCTTGCGGTTCTGGGCCTGCAATTCCATGGACATTTTCTCTGCCCTCTTGTGGTTCTTCAGCTGCTCCGGCGTGGTAAATGGAGTGTAGTTGTGATCGTTTCGGATAACTTCCAGCAGGGCATCCGTTTCAGCAGTTCGCTTGTAAATAGAAACGCCGGCGAGCTCTGTAAATGGCAAACAGAAATCAGTTAAGAAATACGAGTGGTCTTTATGAGTAATATTTTTCTTTAAAACAAATAGAATTTGACTACTCTTTGACCATAACTAAATATTCGATATATTTACTTAATGCGTTCTTCACAACCATGTCGGCTGTGGCATCCGCGTAGAATTGCTCGACCCGCAAGCCCACAATTTGTGGTCGTTCCTTTGGCTTGCGCCGTTTTCGTTTTTTAATGACTTTCGGCTTGCGTCCGGGACGTCGTCTGGTGCGAGGAGCATCAACCTCGGTTTCCGTAGAGTCAGAATTGTCCTCATCTCCGGTGTTTTGATTCTCTTCGTCGGGCACGTCCTCATCGCTGCCGTTATCCTCGCCTTCACTTTGACTGCCATTGTCGCTGTCAAGCTCAGAGTCCGTGGCCGTCTCCATGAAGCGTTTCAGCTCCTCTAACCGCTCGGCCTCCTCCTGGTCCATCATGCTAGGTGTCGGCGAGGTAAGGCGTACCACGCTGATGGTGGAAATCGATTTTTCCTCTGAAGATAAGCAATGTCGATTAGGGGTTGGAGGGAGATTGTTGCGCCGTAGGCTTACCCATGAGATTCCCAATGGCGCGCTCGTCAAAGGAAATGCCATTCTTACTGTACACCACAACCAGATTGGAGTCGCCATCAACGGTCGCCGGCCGCGCGCTGGGCGCCTCCGTAAACACCGAACTCGACATGGTGTCGACTGTTACTGGCCAGCGTTAGCGGGCATTGGAGTCTGGAGCCCGCAAAGCGTTCACTTTATTAGCTGGCCGCAATCAGAACGATATAACTCATTTGTTGTTGTTGCCGCCGCGTTGTGACGCCGACATTGGATCGAATCGGAACAGATCACTGGAGAAGTGGCGGTGGTGAATATCTAAAACTATAGTTGCATCTGTAGCACGGAACGACGCTGATGGGTGGGCGGTGGTTATTTGGGCACATAAACCGCTACTATTTCTCGATTTCAATTGCAAATTCTTTAGAATTATGGAAATAAAATTCGCAAAAAAAGCCGTTGGCGTGTGACCAGATGTCGTAAGACATCGATAATCGGAGCAAACAACGCGACCGGATAGTTGCTGTTTGTTGCTTTCAACTTTTCGGTATATTTTCATACCGCTTGCAAAGTCAACAAAAATAAAAAACAAAAAAAAAAAACAATAACAACTGAAGAATACATATAATTTATTGCTTTTTTTGCTTCATATCGGTCAGCTAATCTCAACTGTTGAGCCCACACTGTTGCCCAGTTGCTTTGTGCAATCAGTCAGTCAGTAGACTTCGCCTTCCTTGGATTCACGATGGCCACTTACCAGATGGGAACAGGACATGCAGTGCCTATGACCTTGTTTCGGGACAATAGGGATCGCGCCGTTAAGGCGATCCTGGATAAGCTTCTACCGAGCCTGAAGTTCGCCACGGGTAACCTGTTGGTGCTTCTCGAGGGTGGAAAAGACAAGAGCCTGTACAACACCGACGTGGACTACGTGTTCCGGCAGGAGTCCTATTTCCAGTACCTTTTCGGGGTCAAGGAACCGGGTTGCTACGGTATACTCGCCATCGATGTGAAGACAGGCGATAAGAAGACCGTTCTCTTTGTGCCCCGATTCCCAGATGAGTACGGCACCTGGATGGGAGAACTGCTTATTCCAGCCGACTTTAGGGTCATGTACGAGGTGGACGAGGTCTTCTATGTTGACGAACTCGACGTCTATCTGGAAAGGGCGGAGCCCAAGTTGATACTGACGCTGAGCGGCACCAACAGCGATAGCGGCCTCACCCTCCAGCCACCGGAGTTCGACGGCAAGGAGAAGTACGTAACCGACTGCGATCTGCTGTATCCGATTCTGTCCGAGTGCCGAGTGATCAAGTCGCCCGCAGAGATCGAGGTGCTGCGCTACGTGGCCAAGGTCTCGTCAGACGCCCACATCAAGGTGATGAAGTTCATGCGCCCTGGTCGCATGGAGTTTGAGGGCGAGTCGCTCTTTTTGCACCACTCCTACTCTGTGGGTGGTTGCCGACACGCCTCCTATACCTGCATCTGCGGCAGTGGTATGAACTCCTCGATCCTGCACTACGGACATGCCGGCGCCCCTAACAACCGCGCCGTGCAGGATGGCGATCTATGTCTATTCGACATGGGCGCAAACTACTGTGGCTACGCGGCGGACATCACCTGCACGTTCCCAGCGAACGGCAAGTTCACTGCAGATCAGAAGTTCATATACAATGCGGTACTGGATGCTCGTAATGCGGTCATGAATACAGCCCGCGACGGGGTGTCCTGGGTGGATATGCACAAACTGGCGGGACGCGTTATGTTGCAACGGCTGGCGGAGGGTGGCTTGGTGAAGGGCGATGTGGATGAAATGCTTGAAGCTGGCGTCTCAGGAGTATTCCAGCCCCACGGCCTTGGTCATTTGATCGGTCTGGACGTGCATGATGTGGGCGGCTATCTGTCCACAGAGCCGAAGCGTCCCAGCGAGCCGTGGCTGAGCAAGCTTCGCTTTGCCCGCATCCTGAGGGCAGGCATGTATGTGACCATTGAGCCGGGCTGCTACTTCATCGACTGGGTGATGGACCGTGCCTTGGCAGATCCGAACATTGCTAAATTCATTAACGTGGAAAAGTTCAACAGCTTCCGAGGGTTTGGTGGCGTGCGGATTGAGGATGATGTGCTAATCACTCAAACGGGTACCGAAAATTTCGCTATTTTGCCACGAACCGTTGAAGAAATCGAGGCAACAATGAGCTCGGCATAAACATGACCTTTATACCCAGTTATGTACATATCTGGGGCAATCTGCTATACACATATGCACTTGTAATATACGTATAATATACACTGTATTATGGAATTATGGATAAACAAATAAATAAATATTATTGAGGGGTATGAACGATACAATCGAAATTAAAAAAAAAATGTTTCCAATTGCTAACTGCAAAGGTTCGCAAGCTTTTGTAAAACTAAAAGTTGTATTTGTTTAATCTTCAACTAGGAGCTTTAAATGTGGTTGAAGGTTTTTAGTTATATTCATTTGCAGCAGAGGAGATGCTAACATGTGAAGTGCCAAGCTAACCTGTCCAATATGATTTTGCTGTTATAAATTCTGATAAGCCTTCTGATAATAGAGACCACTTGTTGATATGAAATCCAATTCCAACACCAATTGATAAATGTATACTTTCGCGATGGTTTATTTGTCGACAGTGTTAACAGAGTAATTGAGACGGCGGTTTGGCTAAGCGTGAGAGAGACTAGTGTCCAAGCAGATTCTAATTCTATTTACAAGCCGTTATCGCCATGGTCGCGCTTTGCCCTATCCGAGCTACATATATTTCTTGGCATGTCCGTTCTTTTGCTGCTGCTTTAGATGGATATGAGCGTTGCCATTCTGAGCTGGATGCAGGTCACTGGGGGTGTCGCCGCCGCCGTTACCTTCCTGTGTCGCCTCAATAAGCTCGACTGCACTGCGACGTGGGAACCAGCCGCGGATGTGACCTTTCCGCTGACGCTTCTTGTCGCCCAGTTCCTGCTCGGAGAGAACACGCTCCCCAAACAGCCAGTGGTTGCGGAAGCGAGTGACTTTAATCACGTCGTCCGGTCTTAGGCGGATACGTGGTTCATCGGAGCATGGAGCGGCCAAGCATACTCGCCAGCCCTGCGAGAAGAGCGGCAGCCAGCGTCCCGTGACGGGAGTGATGCATCTATAGGTGCGTGTTCTAGCCCGCTTCTCCTCCTTCTGCGCCAGTTGTTCACGCTAAAAAATAATTTCAACTCATTGCTATTCGATCAATTACAACTTATCTGTCTCACCGTCAATGTGTATTGGTCGCAGCCTTCCACCACCGGCCATTCAATCCCGTCGCCCCGCTTTTGGCACTCATCATTGAAGACCAGTCGCAGATTCTGGCGCCATTTCAAATCATAAGGATACAGGAACTCATCGTCACTGTCAGTATTTCTATATCGGCGATAGATCGCCTTCTCCACGATCCAGATCTCGATACCCGTCTGGTTAGTGACAATCGTCTTCATCTGAATGAACAGCAACATGCTCAGGCCAATAACGACGCCGATGGCCAGGCCCATGCCCAAGATGCACATGATGATGCTGGCCAGTGTGAATTGAACGCTGGCCAGGTGCGCCAGTCCGTGAGTGAGATAGTAGTACCTATAGATTCCGCGCCAGAAGGAGCAGCACAGTACCACGGTGCCCTGCATGCTGCCCAGGATGGAAAAGAGCAGGAAGTAGGTGAAGTATGCGTGATTGGCCCAGCCAACACAGTGATTTATCCACGGGCAATGGTGGTCCATCTTTTTGACGCAGCGATCGCCTAGGGGATAGAGGAGTACGACACAATATTTAAAATATTCAAAAAGAAACATGTTCCTAAAGTTTAATTACTTTGTTAATTAATTTTAATTGAATTTCTTGAATATGCAAAGCTTACTCACACTTGCGACAGTGATGGGAGCGGGGGGCCTTGTAGCCCTCACACTTTTTGCAATACTGCAGGAACTGCGTGTCCTTAGGATCCTGCAAAGATGTTAAAATTAATTAAAGTATAGTCGCACGTATATTAAACACAATTTAAGTGCAGTTAAATAGTTATAATGCCGATATTCTGGGTGATTTATGCGCATTCAACGGAACAGTAAGGTACAACAAAACCTAACGACGCACAGCTCATTAAGTGACCACCTCCCAGTGGCCATCGGCCATCGGCCATCCATTTATACCGCCCCTCCTGCGTCTGGGCTCGCCTACAAAACACTTATGCAAATTCACGTAATTGCATTACGGACTTTGGGCTCCGTAGAATGCGCTCGCGTGCAGGCGATGGCCCGGTGGTCGTAATACGAGGAGTCACCGCTAATAAATTATATTTGGGTCGCGCCACGGCCGAACAAAATGAATGGGAGTCGAAAAACGTTGCCGCCGGTGTCGCCCTCGGTCACGACATCTTCGGATTCGGATTCGGTGCGGTCCGGATTCTTTAAAATAAATTGCAGCGTTTAATTGGCGCGGATTATGCGATAAGCAGTTACACACGCCAATGGGCCGGCTTGGCCCATTTGTCTGCCCCAGAAGCCCTTTGCAGCGTAGTTCTCTCGACACCTCTCCTTTCTCTGGACTAAACAATTGCTTCCGCCTTGGAATGACGCTGCACAGAGGAACGGAAACCCACCCTTAGACAAAGTAATTTTGCAGTTCGTGACGGGTCAACAGTTTTTGGGGCCAGCGGAAGGGAGAAATAGCCCTATCAATGGTAACAGGTGTTGCCAACACACCCACCCGTGGCTGTAGGCGGACAGGTGACAAAAGGTTCTTCATTCCCTCTCTCTCCATTTACCTTGGGTCTCCACTGTTTTGGCAACAGGCCGGGACCTGTCAACGTGGCCATGACGTAATTGAAAGTGGCCAGCGTGGAGAGCAGCAGGAATAGGGCCTGGTGAGCGAAGGCGGCGAATGATTCATTCGGTGGCCACCACATCGAGTTCATGTAGAGCGTCGTCAGCGTTATGCACTTGATTATGCCTGAAAACGAAAGGTAGATAAACATTAGAGTGATTCATGTGGGACGGCTAGTAAACATTAGCATGAAATTTGAAACAGTCCCTCGTCTCGCCGGGATAGAGGCCGGGGTTATGCTTCGCCTGGCAATTGCGTGCGGAGGAAATGAAGTTCATTTATTTAGTTTATGGTCGCTTTTCGAGTTGATTAGCCGGCACCACGGTCCAGTAATGAGTGCTTTCTCTCCGTATCCCTTTCAGCAGCACCAGCAACAAGCGACCGGCGTCTAATACAGTAATTATGGCTGGAACAATTGGATATCAGTTCCAAGTACGGAAGTCCTACGGCGTCTGCGGCCAAACTGACCATTTGCACGCCAACTCCGGGCGGTCGCCGTGAAATTCCCGATAGGCCTCTGTCCCCGAGGCGGTGGCAATAAACCAGGCAAACGACTCACAACTAAAACGCAATTAGCGCGCCGCATTACGCGAATTAAAAGACCGTACGCCGTGGCAGGTTGTCAACCGATTTGCGACTCCGTGCGGCGGATGTGGCGTGTGCGGCGAAATATGAAATACGATATGGCGCCGTCGCTGTTGCCGCAGACAGACGAATGGATGGGTGGGCGTGGCACCGCTGCAGTCACCGCCCACGGCTTATAAGCTGTAATTTGCCACTTATTAATCTTTAGGCCAAGTGGCTCACTCCACTTTTGTCCATTTGCAAATTGGACTCCCTCGACGCCCATCCCGTCGAGACTGATAGCGGCCGCCCATCCTCGGGAAAGCTCTTATTAGTAGCCTGGCCACCACTTACTCAAGGCTGTGATCGGACCCCAGTGTAGGAAACGGCGAAAGCCGGATATTTCAGCACTCATAATATTGTGTAAACTCGCCGCCCGCTTCCAAAATGTAAATGAGCCAATGCGAGCCAAAAAAAGTAAACAACAAAGAGCTGTGTGACCGTGGTGTGCACGATAACATCGATACAATATCGATGAGAGTCACGAAAATTAGCGGTATGTTCCCTTATTTAAACTATAGCCAAGAATTTACACAGATTTTTAAAGCTTATGCTGTATTTCATAGGATTTTCCGTTTTTACAAATGGAATTTTCAAATAAGTTTTTACTTATTGGCTACAATCTCAAACTTGATGCCGTGCTCGTGCTTCTCCAGCTCGCTGATGAGACTCGTTGTGCGGAAGGCAGCCCCAGGGGGCAGAACTCCACCCGTGCTCGGCATCTTGTCGCTTTCGTTGAGGATGGTCTTTGCTGTGGAAAGCAGGGCCACGCAGGTGGATCCATAGCCGGGATTGGGACCCGTAACCCTGACGGTTAGCGTCTTGTTGGGAGGGCTACTGTACTGGTCAGAGGTCTCAGCCAGCTGCTCCGACTTGGGCCATCCGGTGGCCTTCATGGTCATCCGGAAGAACGAGCGCTCCATCCGCTCCTCGCTTGGACCCTCGCGGGACGCCATGCCGCCGGAGAAGATACTGGGATACTTGAGGAGCAGCTCGCGGCCGAAGGAGAACTTGGCCATAATGCCAATGACGGCGGCAAAGAGCACAACAACGCTGGCAGCGAACCATGATGGATACGTCATGTAAGCCTGCATCTGGACGGGACGCTTCTTGTCCTGCTCGTAAAGAAAGCGTTGCGAGCGCATTACCACCGATCGATCAGTCTCCGGGAATGGTAGGATCACCTTGTTGTCTACCTCTGCAGCACGGGACAGCGGAGAACGAGGCTTCAGGTCTGGCTGGAACTTAGGCAGGCGCTCGGGAAAGAGTTTGCGCCGGATGGCAACGGACTCACTCCGATTGGCGATAGCGTAAATTGCGCTCTCCCAGGTGCCCGTGTTTAAGGCCGCACTTCCTGTGCCCTTGGTGCCGCCCTTGACGCCCAAGTGGACAAAATTCTCCACTGAGTTGACAACGCCGTCAAAGTTCTTCTCGATGAAGGTAACACCCATGTCGGCTGGAATGGAATCGAAGCCGCAGGCGCTAATCACGTAAACGCCACGCTCCCTCGCGAGATCGTTGTAGCGGAGCTGCATCGTCTCCATGTACTGCGGCTCGCCGCTGACATCCACGTGGTGCGTGCCTGCATCGATGCAGGCCTTGACTACCTTCTCGCCGAAGAATCGGTATGGTCCGGCGGTGTTGACCACAATCCGGCAGCGCTTGGCCATCTCCAGCAGTGACGCTTCGTTGTTTACGTCCGCGATGACAATGGGGGTTTGGGAGAGGTCCGTCTTGGACTTTGCCCCCATCTCACGCAGCACAGCCTGCAGCTTCTCCTGGTTGCGACCGGCGATGCCCCAGCTCAGGCCCTTCAGCACACTGACTGCCTCCAGGACCGTGTATTTACCGGTGAAGCCGGTGGCCCCAAAGATGATTGCATCCAGTTTCTTAGCAGCCATTCCAGAGGTCGCAATTGATAAAGTTGACGAAAAGTACGTTGTCAGTGAGCAGAGCTAAATTTCGTCTGCTGCTGGCGACTGAAAAATGTTAATAATTCTAATCGGACTGCATAACAACTGTATTTATTACAGATAGCGCGTGGTGACTCCACAAAACTGAGTCTCACAGGTGATTATTTTGGTCGCTTATAGATGGCCTGCGTCGATAGCAACAAGTGGTTCGTTTACACGGATGGTAAGATATTGCGAATTGGTTGAAGATGTAAGCTTATTTTTGCAATTCAATAATTTTAAGATATGAATGTCACGTTGCTCTTTATCTTTGTAAGTATTTAATTTTTAAGCTTGTCGCTGAGTTAAGGATTTCCGTTTTGTGTATTTTAAGACTCTTATATGAAGGCGATAACGATTGATGCGATTGCACCTATCGGTAATACAACAATTTTCGATGCATCAATAACTTTTTAAATTATGTATCTCCAGTTATTTTTGCGAAATTAAAGGTTTGCATGATTTTTTATTTTTTGGGTGTATTCTTTGATAAAATGTGGCACCGTTTTTTTTATTTAAAAGAATGTAGTAAAAATAAAATAAATATAAAAAACCGGTACAACTCCTTTATCGCTTGAGATGGAGCAGAGGAAACAAAGCTCTGCGTGGAAGCATTATCCCGCAGCGCAATAATGGAATTATTCATGGGGATGGATTCAAAGGTGTAGAGGGCGCGAAATCCAATGGCTACGAAGCGATCGTTCGAGTGCAATGTTACACGGAAGAAACGACCGTATGATCGCATTTCAAAGTCCTTGAGCTTTCCGCAGTATCTGCTGTACTTTCGATCCGTGGTCATAAAATTGGAGAACTCCACATAGTCGCTGGCAGTCTGTTGGTCGCATCTGAAAATTTTTAATTAAATATTAAATTACCCACTGCAATTTAATATACCTTACGTTTCAATTCCCTCCACATCAAAGTAGGTGAAATGCAGGACAACCTGCTCATCACTGGCCCCGTAAAAGTAGTAATTGCATACCACATTTTCCAGGTAGTATCCCGGAAAGTTAGGTGAATGAAATAGGCCACTTATGCGCTCGCTGCTGTTGTAAACGAAGGCACAATCCTGGCCCTGTTGAACGCCTGACATAATGCCAAAGTCTAAAAATGTTCAAATATTCACTATACTTCCATTGTTCAGATTTAAAAAATAGTAGTTACTTACTAGTCAGAAAGCGGTACTCTGCGCGAAATCCGTAGTACTGCACCTTATTGGTCATTGCAGGCGGATAATTGCCCACGAACTGGAGCTGCAACTGTGTGCCGCTGGACATCAGAGGCTTGGGCAGGAAGGCACCGCACAGGAGCTCCTGTGTCTCTTCCCACATCTCGGTCAACACATGAAGTGCATCTGACGCTTGGCAGCCAGTAGAGTTCTCATGCTCTGTGGGAATGTTAAAGTCGTGGAAGCGGATCTGCACGCGCTCCGGCGGTATTCCATGGAATTCGTAACGGCATTGCAGGACCCTCGATCCGCCTATAATAGCGCCGCCAACGGCGTGCTTGGACAAGAATAGCTGGCTGGAGTCAAATGTCCCGGATTTGTTTACGCGTGTGTCGAATATTTGTTTGCATGGCTCTATGGAGTGGATATAAATAAAAATTTAAATTGGTAATTCTGCAGAATTTTCTCAAGTCAGGGCTGCAAAATTGCAATTTATTCTCGTCAGCTGTTTTTTCAAGCCAAGAGTTGGCAGCCCTTTCAATGCATTGTTTACATTCTGTGTTTTTTGTGTAATAAATAATTTCATTTTCTTGCGTTTAATCTGTAATCGTGTATGTTACGAGTTTGTAAGGCGACAGGTCCAGGTCTCTCCGGATTTTTAGCTCGATTCTGCAGCGGTGCAATGGCCAGCAAACGGAGCCACAATGAAGACAACAAGTTGGACACATTCCGGCGGATATGTGATGAAATAGCCGGCGAGGCGAGCTACCTGAAGAAGGCGGAGAAGTTGCAGAGATTCTTTGAGCGCGGAACCAGCGGTTCAGGATTTCAGGGCGACACGCTGCTCTGGGTGCAATTCCTCATCCCGGCGGCCAATCAGAGGGTCTATAATCTGCAGAACAAGGCTCTGATAAAGCTATTCTCACGCATTTTCAATGCTAGCCAGCAGCAAATGCACTTGGATCTTGAGCAGGGTGAGCTAGACACGTTGCGATGCCAAATAGGTAATTAATTTTTGATTTCCCGCAGATGGTGATGTTTCGGAAACACTGCGAAGGCATTTCGCCGCCTCTAGTAAAGTGAAGCCTCAGGCGGAAAGCAAATTGTACCTTCAGGAGGTGGAAAAACTGCTCCTGCAACTAGTGGAGCGCACCAAGGAGGATGAGCAGACGGAACTTCTGCAGGAGCTGTGCAAGAAGGCCACCGATTTGGATTTACGCACGTTCATCAGGCTGGTGAAGCAGGACCTGCGGATTAATGCGCGGGCCAGGCATATCCTGGACGCTTTTGGACCCGACGCCTATCCTGCTTATCAATCCTCTCGAGACTTGGCAGCAATTGTGGAGCAATTCGCTGGGGAGGAAAAGAAACTCGTTGTGGCCAACGGTTTGGTTAAGGCGAGAGGAAAGACAATAAAACCAAATGCGAGTGGGATTCAGGTAATGACGCCCATTTCGCCAATGCTGGCCTGTGCCTGCAAGTCAGTGGAGGAGGCCTTCAAGAAGAGCCCCTCCGGCCTGTACAGTGAAATCAAATACGATGGCGAACGGGTGCAAATTCATAAGCAAGGTAGCGAATTTAAGTTCTTTAGCCGCAATCTGAAGCCAGTTATGGATCACAAGATAAAGGCCCTGAAAGAGCACATACCGCTGGCATTCCCAGGAGCCGGCGAATTGATTCTGGATTCGGAGATCATTCTCGTGGACACTGAGACCGGCGCGTTACTGCCCTTTGGCTCCTTGGGAGCTCACAAGAAGCAAACTTTCGCCAACGCTGCTGTGTGCTTGTTCGTCTTCGATTGTATATTGTATGATGGTGAGGATTTGACGCAAATGTAAGTGAAAATCCTTCTTTTTCAAACTATAAATACATATTCCATCTCACAGGACCTTTCGCAAGCGACGTGAAATACTTGAGCAGAATATCAAGCCCATCAAATCCCATGTACAGCTATCAGAGTCGGAATTTCTAAAGACCAAGAGCGAACTGGCTATGATGACGGCCAAGGTTCTGCATGCCAATCTGGAGGGAGTAGTCTTAAAGAGTCCCAGCAGCACATATCAACCCGGCAAACGCAATTGGTTGAAGGTCAAAAAGGACTACCTTTTTAACGGCAAGATGGCCGACACAGCCGATTTGGTTGTCCTGGGCGCGTGGTATGGTTCGGGTAAAAAGGGTGGAGTGCTCAGCATTTTCCTCATGGGCTGCTACGATGCAAGGGATCGCCTGTGGAAGACGGTGACCAAAGTGCACTCTGGCCTGGACGATGCCACCAACGAAGAAGTTCACGATTCACTGATAAAGTTAACTGAGCGAGCTGATGCCAATCGGACGCCCGGTTGGCTGCTGTGCAAGAAGTCCCTGGTGCCGGATGTGCTGGCCAAAGATCCGCAAGAAATGCCCGTATGGGAAATAACGGGAGCGGAGTTCACCAAGGCCGAGGCGCACACGGCTTCCGGCATCTCAATAAGATTTCCTCGAATTACTCGCCGGCGCAGCGACAAATCCGCCAAAGAGGCCAATGATCTCGCCCATTTGGAAGATCTGTTTGATGCCTCAAAGAAAAATGTAAACGTGGATCTGCTTCTTGCAGATGTCACAAAGGAGGAGCAACCAGGCAGCAGTAGGTCAAATAGCGCTAAAAAATCAAAAAGGCCTAACGCAGGCTCAGATGACGAAGAGGAAGCGCCAATACCCACTAAGCGCAAAACGGTAAAAGTGGAGCAGAGTTTGCCTTCATCGCAAAGGGAAATGAAAGACTTTTTTAAGCCCATCAAAGAATCCAAAATCCAAGTAAAAAGCGAAATTAAAACCAAAGTCAAAATTGAGCCAGAACTAGAAGAAGTTCAAGTGGATCCAAAAAACGAAGTCAAAGCCGAAGCCAAAACTAAAGTTAAAACCGAGCCCATAAAGGAAGAAATCAAAAAAGAGCCAAAGTTCAGTGAAGATTCCAAAACCGAAGTTAAAAAGAAATTCAAGCTGGAGCAAAAAACTCCCGAGTCAAAAAGTTCGAGAAGCACTTTATTCTCAGGCCTGGTGGCTCACTTTGCAATGGAGCAGGATTCAAGGAAGTGGCGGGAACAATTTGAACGACACGGCGGATCTTGTACCACCAATGCCCGTAAAGCTAACTTGGTCTTCTACAACAAAAATGAGATAATGGATCTTGGGAAGCTAAGGTAATTCCTATTGACTCGCAAAATCTAAAAATAAGATTTAATTTGATTTGTTTATTTTTTGCAGGCCCCTCTACCGACGCAGCTGTCGACATCTGAATGTAAACTGGCTTCAAACATCGTTAGAGAACCAGAGTCTACAGCCTTACCCGCTACACGCTGTGATGCTGAAAAGCCGAGTGCTTTGATGAAATTGTTTTCACTCATAAATATATATATTATTTAACCGAATATATATTATACAGACAAGTATTTTATCAAAGGCGGGAAAGCTCTAATTGAAAGCTTTGTCCAGCGAAAACAAAACGCTCCCAGTAATTGGTGGCGTCGTTAGTTATCTTCTGGACGCTTGGAACACGGAACGCGCACTGTTCTCGTCTGAGCCATCGAACATGTTGTGGGAATTTCTAGCTCTCTTCGCGATCGCCTTTGCGTTGTTCTATCGCTGGGCGACCGCAAACAATGATTTCTTCAAGGATCGGGGCCTACCCTTTGCAAAGCCCAAGCTGTATTTTGGTAACATGGCTAGCATGTTCCTCCGAAAGAAGGCTATGTTCGACATCGTCTGCGATCTGTACAACAAGGGCGGCAGTTCCAAGTAAGTTTATATCATTAACTAGTTTTATATTTGTAACATAAGTCACAAGCACTTTGAACCCGTTCCGCATCATGTGTGTATCTATATGCGCCATTGACATGACAATTGTAGACGTTCAAGGTGACGATCACTGAGTATACATATGTTGATGGATTATATGGATATATTCGTGCATATGGACGTATATGGTGGGTGGGGCTACGTTTGAGTAATTACTGAATATAAAATTGAGAAATGCGAACAAACAACTGAGGCAAGCGTGTATATAATTTATTATCAAACACACATAATTCGCAATAGTTAAGATAACTCTGTTACTATAAATGTCCCAAAATCCTTTGTTTTTATTATCAGGTTAATTTATTTTAATCTTATCAATTATATGACAGCTTTAAATGTTGTTTGTTACGGAGTGCACTCACGGTGCTTATATTTATTATAGATAGGAAAAACAATTAAAAAAGCTTCTAAGTACCTTTTGATAACATAGTTGAAATCTGAATCAGATAATATAATAGAATATAATATATTATAATTAAAAAAAGTATTAGAAAATGTATTAGCTTTTCATTAATCTTTCAGTTTTAATCAGAAATTCAGAAAGATATTAAATTAGTTAGTTAAATATTTTTTCTAGTTTCGATAATGCCAATAAAACCCAGAAGATATGGTGGTTTAATCGAAACCGAACCGACATACTTCCATTCTAAACTCAAAGACTAAAATCATATAATACTTTGCAAAGGGTATACAAAAAGGGTAATTTGGAATAAACAAATAAACCGAAAAAATTGACCTTTGTGTCTAAAAAAGTTTAAACAATGAGACGATGTCACAGCAGCATTACTGTTTGCCTCATATTGTATGTGGAGGGGGGTAATACACAAAAATTTAATAATTCTATTGAATTTATTTAACTTAATATTCGCTTATACAAACAGAGAAATCAACTGGGTTAAGTCAAACAATAATCGGATAGGTTATGATCAAATTGCCAGAACTCTGTATGTACATATGTACTATATGTATATATGTCCGCACATCCATAGCCACGCAAATACCTTTCTGGCGTATCATTAAGTGATTCACACAATGCTTATCGGTTATTGATTTCTTAATTTTTTTGTTTTAGATTTTTCGGTATCTTTGAGCAGCGTCAACCACTTCTAATGGTACGCGATCCAGATTTAATAAAACAGATTACCATCAAGGACTTCGACCATTTTATAAATCACCGCAACGTATTTGCCACGAGCAGCGATGATGATCCACATGACATGAGTAACCTCTTCGGGAGCTCGCTATTCTCCATGCGAGATGCCCGCTGGAAGGACATGCGGAGCACTCTGAGTCCAGCTTTCACTGGTAGCAAGATGCGTCAGATGTTCCAGCTGATGAATCAGGTGGCTAAGGAGGCCGTTGACTGCCTAAAGAAAGACCAGCCATCTCTTCAGGAGATGGATCTGGACATGAAAGACTACTGCACACGGTTCACGAACGATGTGATCGCTTCAACGGCCTTCGGCCTGCAGGTTAATTCGTTCAAGGAGCGAGAAAACACCTTCTACATGATGGGCAAGAAATTGACCACATTTACTTTTCTGCAGAACATTAAATTCTTACTCTTCTTTAGTCTAAAGAAGCTCAATAAGGTATGTGTATTAATTTAAACTAAACAAGTAAATCTTAAACTAAATATGTTTAATTCGTTAACTAACTATTCTGAAATCAACTTGCAGATCCTTAAAATGGAGCTTTTCGACAAAAAGAGTACACAGTACTTTGTGCGCCTGGTGCTTGATGCCATGAAGTACCGGCAGGAGCACAATATCATACGTCCGGACATGATCAATATGCTGCTGGAGGCTCGTGGTCTGCTCCAGTCGGACAAGACCAAGACGGCACCAACTCGGGAGTGGAGCGATCGCGACATTGTGGCCCAGTGCTTTGTATTTTTCTTTGCCGGCTTTGAAACCTCGGCGGTGCTTATGTGCTTCACCGCCCACGAGTTGATGGAGAATGAGGATGTACAGCAGAAACTGTATGAGGAGGTGCAGCAGGTAGACCAGGAACTGGATGGCAAGGAACTGACCTACGAGGCCATCATGGGCATGAAATACTTGGATCAGGTGGTTTCGGAGGTGCTACGCAAGTGGCCGGCAGCCATTGCCGTTGACCGGGAGTGCAACAAAGATATAACCTATGAAGTAGACGGCCAGAGCGTTGAAATTAAAAAGGGAGATGTCATCTGGCTGCCCACCTGTGGCTTTCATCGTGATCCCAAATACTTTGAGAATCCCTCAAAGTTCGATCCGGAACGTTTCAGCGATGAGAACAAAGCAGATATTCAGCCATTCACATATTATCCCTTTGGCTTGGGTCAAAGAAACTGCATTGGTTAGCTGCTCGAATCTGTTCAAACATTCTCACAGTATTTGCTAATCATAGAAATCTCTATTTTTAGGTTCTCGATTCGCTCTCCTCGAGGCAAAGGCCGTAATCTACTATCTCCTGAAGGAGTATCGCTTTGTCCCCGCCAAAAAATCATGCATACCACTAGAGCTGGCTAGCAACGGCTTTCAATTGGGACCCAAAACAGGATTTTGGGTCAAACTCGTCCAGCGCAATTAATCTTATTAAGATGTAAAAATGTTATTAAATGCTTTGTTAACTGATGTGTATTAAAATTGAAACATTCTAGTTGTGTGTGTGAAACAGTATGTTAAAAGGGACTTTATTAAACTAGTTGCAATGCTTTGTTGCATAAATTCGTTTCCGTGCCTATAACGTGATATGATTAACGATCCAATTGATTTTTAATCCCTAATATAAATGCTACTAAATGCAAGAACCTGAGTATTTGGCCAAGTAAATCTTAGGAAGATCAACGATAATATGCGTTTATTAACACCTTTCGGCCTTAAAAACCTTTCGAATTGTTGTGCCCTTAAAAATTATTTGTTACTTAACAAACTGCCAACAAAGTGGATGTGTTTTATTACACTGGAGCCATTACTAAAACAATAAAACAATGATAAATATTTAAATATTCTCTTTAAATAGTGTTGTTTATGCAGGGAATTATTTTTTTGGAATAAGCATTCGCTTTCCTTCTTTAGAGAGTCATAGCTGCGTATACGTAATACGTAGCTTGCCGGACGGCAAGCTAGCATTGCCGGGTAGGTAAATGTTTACGACGTCAAAATTAAAAAATAAAGACTGTGGCAATAACCCAACTCACTGTCAGAAAGAAAGATGCCATGGTTTATTTTTGCAGGTCAGCCGCTAGTATTTGTTCTTAAAAAAGGGCAATAACTACGTATACGTAATATGCAGCTAGCCGAATGGTCATTCTCTCCTCTACAGCTACAGGGCGCCGGTTTCCAGTTGGGTTGAGGGTATGCAAGGTACGTTGCCGACATGTATGTTAGATTTTAAGGCGTTTTGCGCATGATATTGATAAATTTAAAAAACATATATCCAGGGGTTTCGGTAATGCTAAACGTCTATAAGAAGGTCAACGATAATATGCGTTTATTAATGCCTTTCAGTGCTAACACCTTTATCTTTGAGGATCAGCGAATCTTTGCCTTTGACATGACGAACATGAACTGGAAGGAGTTTGTAAAGGCAACGTTGTAAGGAATACGACTCCATATATTGAAGATACCCTTGACGCCAAAATCCATTGCGACCAGATGCTCTCGAGGTAAGTGGGAAAACGAAATTAGCCATGGCTTTATATTATATATATTATTTCAGGTACTACTTATTGCATTTACTTGTTAACTTTGGAACAGTTGTGGTCTCAGGGGCCTTGACTTGGTTCCTGATTGGAATTTGAATTTTCTAATACGTATTAATTGTAGCACAAATAAATCATTTGTAGAACAAGCTGGAACTTTTATCAATACAGTAAGGATCAATGTATATATTGTTTTTGACAGATACTAAAAAAGTGAGAAAGTAGAAATCAAAGAAAAAATTTGTTATTACTAAACAAACTTCTAACAAAGTAGATTTGTATTTTATTACACTAAAGCTATCAGTAAAACAATAAAAATGGCAAATATTTAAACAGGCGGATGGAGAAGGCATTAATTATTGTCGAACCAAACGCAAAATGAGCTTAAAACATATCGAGAACAAAATCAGCTCATAATATATACTTTAAAATAACTCCTGATATTTATCCAATCGGGAAAGCCCTTATTATCACAAATGGAACTTATGGATTAGGTATGACTGTGTACTGGCACTCGAATTTAATTAAGTATTCTATTTAACTACCGGGATTCGCTCTCCTTCCCTGGCGTTGCACTTTACCTGAGCCTAAGTAACACCGTTTAACAATTAGCTAAATGGCAACGAGAGGTTCAGAGAGCGCCACGCCACTTGACACGAGTCGCAAAATTAGTATGTTTCCTGGGCAGAAAATTACAAAATAAAGTCTGTGGCTAATTGTTAGAAAGGCTTACTATATTCATGGTGATAAAGGAAGATCACTTGGTTTATTATTGCAGGTCAGCCGCTAGCATTCGTTCTTAAAAAGGGCAATAACTGTGTACGTATACGTAATATGCAGCTTGCCGAACGGGCATCTTCTCCAGCAGCGCCGGATGAGTAAATGTTTACGACGCGACACCTTACGATCTTGTCTGCCTACGGATGTTTGTACATATATCTGTGTGCAACAGCCATCACAATCGATTTTTTGCGATCCGTGCTCGGGTATAAATAACGGCTAAGATCACTGAACACCTCTCGTTCAAGCATCAGTCGCGACTGCGCCGTTCTCCGGAATACGCCGACCATCGGATTACGGATACTTGATTATTTCGTTTTATTTGTGCGCGATTGGGACCCGCGACCCGACCCCGCACCGATAATGGCGACTGATGTGCAGACATTTTATAAAGACAAAGTCGTCTTCCTTACAGGTGGCAGTGGTTTCCTGGGAAAAGGTATTCCAAATGTTGTTAGCTCATCAGGACAGCAATACTTGCCTGCCAGTCGATTTGGATCGGTCGATCAGACCGATAATAACCAGTTAAAGTGTGTACACAATTCATTAAAGAAATTATCTGAAGGTCAAATACCGGTGATTTAAATTTGATTAAGATGATGCCTTGCCAATTATCGCATTTATATATGTACTCATGACATGCATGCAACGCCCCAGCCGGTTAATACAAAAAATCGGCTGCCCAAATCAACAAATGATGCGCAGAACCGGCTGGCATGGTCATCCATCCATACCAGTTCAAGTTCAAGATCAAGTCTCTTGCTCTTTCCAGTGCTCATTGAGAAGCTGCTTCGCACCACGAAGGTGAAACGTATCTACGTTCTCATTCGCACCAAGAATGGCCAGGACGTACAGGATCGAGTGGCCACCTGGGAGAATGATCCGGTGAGTAAGTCCTCGAGATTTGCAGGGCATCTAACAAATTAACCTGAACAATTTCATGGGATTCCAAAGATTTATTTGACAAAAATGGCGAGGTATTAACCTTGTTTTTTCAAACCTGAAAGTTAAATTTTTTTGAGATCTCAATCAAAAATTCCTTTAAAATTCCCTGAATAAATTTCTCTATAATTAACAATGTGTTGCTTTTATCGGTTTGTTTACAATTTAAAATGGATGACAGTAAATAAAAACTACGGATGTGGCCGCTGTTATCTTGAGACTATAATCTGCAAGTGTGATATATGTTTAAATTAAAAAATTTGAAGTGTTGACTGGTATGCATCGACCATACAAAAAGGGTAGACAGCAAATAATATGCATAGTTTTCTAGGCTAATTATGCAGGTCTGATCAGAATGACAATTTTGCTGATTTTGGATAGATTATTATCACATTCTTAACACGAATTAACATAATAAATAATGGGGACAGTGACTGCCAGTAGTTGTTATCGTAGCTCAACTGCATTGTGTGCTTAGTAGAATAATAAAATAAATCAAAATATTAAGTCATGTATGGATAAGGATAGCGTGAACTTCCCTAGGAATTAACCCAGGATCAAGGGTCGTTTGATATTGATATTTATTTTAAATTATTTTCTACAGGTATTCGGTTTACTTATAAAATCGGATCCTGACGTGCTGAAGCGAGTGGCGCCCCTTTCTGGGGACTGCCTGGCGCCGGACCTTGGCCTCAGTCAGGCCGATCGACAGCTCCTTGTGGACGAAGTGCACATAGTGTTCCACGGTGCCGCTACTGTGCGGTTTATGGAGCCGCTGCACATTGCTCTGGCCATCAATACGCGGGCTGCACTGCTCATGATGGAGCTGGCCAAGGAGATGCATAACCTGGTGGCCTTCGTGCACGTGTCAACAGCTTTCTCGAATTGTGTGGAGAAGCACATTCAGGAGCGTTACTACCCGGAGAACCTGAACTGCCCCGTACGAAAGGTCCTGCAGCTTTACGAGACTTTGGATGACGAGCTGGTGGACAATATGACCCCGGTCCTGCTCGGAAAGTTCCCGAACACCTACACCTACACCAAGGCTCTGGCAGAGCAGCTGTTTCAGAACGAGGCCGGCGATCTGCCCTTCTGCATCTTTCGTCCTGGCGCCAGTAGGTGATGTAGTCAACGGCTGTGGCTGTGCCCCACTAACTCGTTAGATTCCCTTCCAGTAATTTCCACCTACAAGGAGCCGATGTCGGGCTGGATTGACAACTTATACGGACCCATAGCTTTGCTCTATGGCGCTGCCCGAGGGTTCATTCACATCACGCACCTGAATGTGAATGCCCAGGCTGGTGTTGTGCCGGTGGACTACTGTGTCAACACAATGGCAGCCCTCGCTTGGTACACGGCCGGAAATGGCGGCAAAGCGCAGCAGCCGGACCCGCCCATCTACAACTTCACGCCCAGCGAGAAGCGTCCGATCACATGGGGTGGATTTCGGGACAAAGTGACAAAGCTAAAGACTGTCTTTCCGCTGACTCAGATGATGTGGGCGCCGTTCTTGCACTGCACAAGACACATGTGGCTGTTCAAATTCCTGGTCTACTTCTACCACCTCCTGCCGGGATACGTGTTTGACCTGGTGCAGCGTTTGCGTGGCCGCAAGCCGCGTCTAATCAAACTCTATGGGAAAGTGCACAAGAATATCGAGGTCCTGGCCCCCTTCGTGGACACCTCGTGGAAGTTCGACACTAACAATACGCAGCATCTGTGGGAGCAGTTGTCGCCCGACGACCAGTCGCTCTACGACTTTGACATGAGTAGAGTTGACTGGGAAGACTATTTTATTCGGGCTCTTCCCGGACTCCGCATATATTTGGGCAAGGAGGAGCCCGGCGAAGAGGGATTGAAAAGGGGCAGAGTGATACTTAGGAGGTGAGTGGAAAAAAATAATATTTGAGGAAGATTTTGCTTTAGCAAAGAGTTTATTCATTTTATCTTCCAATTTAATCCACTCTCTTTCTCCCACAGGTTCATGATTCTTCATTCACTCTTGCAGTTTGTTTTATTCAGCGGAGCCTTCGCCCTTCTATGGTCCATATTAAAGCTATTATTTGACTTATAAGTTTAAGTACACACACTCACACAGGAAGTAGGTTCATTGTTTCTTAGTTAAATAAATGTTTTGGCCAAAGTTTTAATTCAGAGACTCACTGGCAGGCAAAGGGGTACACAATGCCTTGGATTGGTGAACGAAGACCAAAACCCAAAGGAGAAGCCATGTAAAGCAATAAAGTGCCATTTGAACGCGACAGCAGTTCGGCAAAGACTGAGTCGAGATGAAGACCCAGCTGCATTAACATGGCCCACTCCCCATTCCACTCGGGCCCCGTGGATTGGCCACATCCGTTTCCGCCTCAGAATCCGGAGCGAGGCAGACGGAAGCTGTCGGATGCGGGAGCGGGGGCGTGAGGAGGCTAGTTTTGCCGCCATTTTCCATCGATTAACATAATTCGATTGGGTCTGGGTTTTGCAGAAGGGATAGTATCGAGGAATAAGCAAGGCGAGAGCACTGAACAAAATTCTATGAAAATTAATACGATGAAAATTATGATTATTATTTTTTTCGCTTTTCCTATTTCTAGAAAATTTGTGGTTTTAATTGATTTCAGTTTTGATTGAGTATTAAGTGAGACATCACATAAAATAATTAATTTAAAGCAGCCGACACATATTTTTGCGTGTTGTGGAATGAGGGGATAGCTAAATATAAGGCTAATTTATGGGGCGCCAACTCACCAAATTGCCTTCCCGGCTTCGACAGCTCCACATCCATGGGCAGACTGTTAACCTTGGAGGCCATGGAGTGTTGTAGCTGAAGTTGCTGGATTTGGATCTGCTTTTCCTCCTTTGCTGCCACACTGGCTGTCTCCAAGACGGCGGGCGGCGGCGGCAGAGCCAGCAGGACTCCCGGCTCATTAGGCACGAAACTGTACTTGCCGCGAAATCCCTTGGCCGTGCGATTGGAGCTGGCATTGAACTCCAGCAGGAGGTCGGGACCGCTGCTCACTAGCCGGCGGCTGGGGCGACTTGAGCAGAGCACATCGATCACGGAGCTCATGTGGGCGGACTCTGCATCGAATAGGGTAATCGCGTCCAGCTGGCAGCCACCGCTAGCCACAGGCGGCAGCTGCAGCTCCTCGAACAGGATCTCCACATGCGTGTCCGGCCTGCCAATGAACTTGTAGGCGCACTTGATGTGCGCTGGATAGTGGGCGGGGAAGCGTGGAGAGTGAAAGTATCCCTGGCCCAGATTGCCCTCCTCGGTGGCCAAGCTGGCAAAGAAGTAAAAGTCACAGAAGCTATGCGGCACCAGTCGGCCGTCCGTTCGGAAGTTGTCTGTGTTGCAATTCAGAATTTGAATGTTCGACCCAAAATTATGCCAGGATGATTATTATCATTCGCAACTATCCGATATTGAGGCCAACTTACCTCGCTTTAGAAATCGATAGCTGGCGGTTAGGGTCAAGTTCCACATATCCGCGCTGGTGGGCGGATGCTGGAAGCGGAGCCGAAGGCCCAGCAATCGACCGGAGCTATAAATAGGAGTGGCACTGCGGTTCCGGCTGTGCTGGCAAAAGGTGTCCGCCGCCAGTGTCGCGTTCTCAATGACGGGCTCCCTCAGATACGGAAAGACGTCCATGCTGTCCGAGCAGCTGTCACGAAATTGCATTTGATGGCAAAAAAAAAAAGAAGGAATATATATGAAATATATAGAGAGGAATTCCACCGCATGCCTGCCTGCCTGCCGTTTGCATTGGCCAGCACAGATGCGTAATGATGTCTAAAATTTATTGGCCGATACTTTTGGGGCCGGCTCGTTGGTCAGCCAGCCGCCGCCGGACCTATAAATATCGTTTGCCAACCAGCAAATGGCCATTAAGAAATAATCCCCAAACCGCTCGCTTGGTTGGTTCTTCACGATTTATTTTGATAAAAAGTCGAACAAAAGTTGGCGTTAAGGCTAATTCGATTGTCACGTCGAAACAGCTGCGGGCGGCCATGTTCTTATAGCCATAAGTAATTGAAAAATAATTAATTAGATTGCTGGTGTTTACTGAAAAGAAAGGATATAGCTAATATGCAATCAAATAGCTTCACTCACAGAAATAACTATAAAACTTTATAAACTTTTTCAAATTTTCTTTTGCGATAAAAATTATTTTTAATCATCATCTTTAAGCTGGTATATTTTGCATTAAAATAAATAATAAACCATAAGGGAACTCAAAAGTCCAAGAAGTACCAAAATTCCTTAAAATTTCTGGCTTAGGCAAGCTTTAATCTGAGCTTATTTCCCTGTAACTATCCAGCAATCTATGAAATATTCCTTTTTAATTTCTTTTTTAACAGATTTTTGAACAATAAGCAAGTTGAGAATTTTGTATAAAAGCCCCTAATGATCGATCTATGATATAATGTTATTCCCCCTTCCGCTTGCGCATTCCGCCAAGCATGCGACAAAAGGCCGGATAATCAATCATGGGCGGTTCCTCCAGGGACTTGGGCTTGGCCATTGGTGCATGGCTAAGAGCCTCCTTGGCCTCGTTGAGGGTCATTTTGTCACCGTAGTTGGTCAGCTCCTCGTAGATTCTGGGGATTGGGAATTCAAAGGGTTAAGAAGCTCGCGCCATTTGCAGTTTCTCCTGGAACCCACTTGCGTTCCTCGATCTTGCCCGTGCCGTGATCATCCCATTTGCTCCAGGCTTCGAGCAGCACATCCTCCGGATCCAGTTCTTGGGTGCGTCGACTCATCAGCCGAACGAAGGCCTCATAGTCCAGAGGCTCTTTGGCCTCCTCCATCATCTGTTCCAGGAGCGTCTCGTTGGGCTCATTTCCCAGTGCGGTGTAGGTGAATCGCAGATCATCCTTCGAGATCAATCCGTCGCAGTCCGTGTCAAAGAGCGAGAAGACCTTTAGACGAGTCACTTAATCAACGCCTGCCAGTCATCGCACTTTAAGCAGGCGACTTACTTCCTTCAGCTCCGCCAACTTGGCAATGTCCAGATCATGCGGCGCCACGTGATCGTCGGCGGTCATCTCCTCGGGAAGCGTATAGTGGCCACTGGACTCTGGCAGCTTCAGGGTGGGATTGAAAATCTCGTTGATGACGGCCATGGCTTCCGAGTCGGCCAGGTGCGTAGGCGGCTGCGGAGTATGTGACTGCTTGCGGGCAGAACTGGTGCGACGTCGACGCTGGATGAAAAATTGTGGATTGGATTACTGCCATTCGGGGACAGTATCGTCACAGAATCATTCGCACTCACACGCTCCAGATCCTCGAAGGAAACCGAGGGATCCATGGACATTTTGAAAGCTCGATTTTCACAGATTTTACACAGGGGATTTTATTTTATAAGTTTTGGCTTTAATATTAATGGTTTAGTGGTTTTCTGAAAACTATGTTTAGAAATATTAAATTCTGATTAAAAGTCATTTCACAGAATGCTCATTTAATAAAAGCCTTGGTAGTGTTTGCCTTCGAAAATTATATTAACAATACTTAAAAAAGGTAACAAAAATTATATAGATATCTTGAATTTCGTTTTATAACAATCAACAATACAAGCCACAAGAAATTTATTCTTATTTTTAATATTAAGTTTATTTGGAATACCGCGTAGAGAGTTTTATTTATGGAAACAACAAATATATATATATATCTTAATTGACAATACCATTTTATAATTGTGACAAAAAAAAACAAACGATGCTTATTTAAAATGTCGTTAAAATGCAGTCCTTGCCGGATTTTATTTTTGGACAACCCTTAAATCTGATAACTTTGCTAGGAACAAAGAAATATTTTAGTAGACAAAAGATTTTAGAAAAGGTTACATAAAAATGTATTTCAAATATTTAAAGGAATATTGTTAATTTAAAATAAAAAAAAAATATATTTATAATATATTTGAATGAGCTTTCTGTGGTACTTATTTATGGAAATATTTAAAGCACTTTGCCGGCAATTCAACCTCGCTTTAAGTCACTATTTTCCGAACACTTAACACCTTAACCCGATGACACTGACACTATGAACCAATCCGGTGGTCGATTCACCCGCACTTTCCACCGATTCGGAAACGCCTTCCCAGCGACTGCTGCTCTCGAGGATTTATTCGAACCACATTCGACGGCGCACTCGGCCCAAGCTCCACTGAATTGTGCCTGGCCAGTGCTCTCCAATTTTATTGACAAATCGATTCCGAAATATTGTGTGCGTTATTTTTATGGCGCAAATGTTGGATGCATAGAGTTTTGCATAAATTGACACAAATTTGCGGGATTTATAAATATAAATAAGCAGCAGGCGACCAGCCAGGCCTGGCGGACCGCCCACATGGCCTTCGCAAGGTATTTTAATTACATAGCCGTTGCCGCTGCAGCGATTCTGACTTAGCTCTTGGCCATTCCGCATTTGGCCAATGCATTTCCGCGACGGACGACCAGCCTTATCCATCGACGGATTCGATTTTGATGGCTGTCGCCGGCAGCTGTCCACCGATTTGAGATATGATCGGCTGGCTGCCTGATCCCCATCCATTCCCCCATTACCACAACGATTCGCGTCTCCATTCCGAACCCGGAATTCGGCCGGAAGCATTGCCACTCACCCGGGACGCAGCTGCAGTTGCTCGAGCTGAAAGGCCACCAGTTCGTCATCGTGGCCACCGATGAAGATCATCAGGCAGTTGTTTTTGACTCCCAGTGCCTGGCTAGCGTTAATTGCTAATCTGCCCCACTGGGTGGCATTCCGCTCGGTGGCATGCAGGCAAGAACAATCTGTCAAAGAAGAAGGTTCAGGGGATTGTATTTTTTATATTTATTGATTACAAAGAAAGATAAGTGTTTTAAGATGTGTTTACACTCGACTTATTTTTATTTAAAACCTTATTTATTTTTGGTAATTTCTTAAATGGATTTAAATTGCAAACCGATTTCTGAGGCACTCCTTAGCCACAATAAATTATATTTTCTAATATCCTTGGCCAAAAAGTAGCTTGAGTCGCTCACCAAGCCATAGTTGAGACTGCTTGCCACTGGAAACTACTGACTGCTCCTGCTGCTGTTGTCCATTTCCGGTGGCTGTGAGGATTGCGGCTAATATTGCCAGAGATAACCGAGCGGCCGCCATAGTCAGCGGCCAGAACCAGACTGTGACGCTGGAATCTGTTATCCTGCCACAGACCTTAGGGCCGCTGTTGGTATAAAAATAGCCCAGTCCTCTCGTCAAACACAGCTCCTCCGCTTTTTGTTGCTTTCTCCCCGCCCCTATAATGAAATTTCCGTTGAGGTTTACAGGTGCCGGTGCCGGTGCCGCCTCAACATCATCATCATCATTATCAGCATCCGCTAGTTTTCCGCCGTCGCCCTTTTGACCACTTTCAAACACACGTTAATACTGTACACTTGCCTGCAGCCATTTGGAGCAGCGTCGTCCTGTGGCCCATGTTTTGGGTGGCAGTATTTTTAAAATGTGTGTCGCTTTTTCTTTTTTTTTTGTTATTTTTTGTGAGCTCTTTGGGCCGCCAGTTAGCAGCTCATTTTAGCCCCAATATTGACAGTCGGTCAATTCATCTAGATTGTCACACTTCGGGGACCAAAACTAAATTAAGTTAACTGCCAATCCAGCTGAAAATTACATTCGAAATAGTGTTTCGGCTCGACTAAGCAATACTCACTAATTTGATTTGTCAAGTTTTTTTGTTTAAAAAGTTACAATAAAATCTTATTCTTTTAAGTATCGAAATTTCAAGTTTTGAAGCCGAAAAGAATTATAGACTGAACATATTTTATAGTAACAATTATTTAATAATAATATAAACCATGGAAAATAAATATTTGAATACCAGAAAATATAAGAACCATATGAGAAAATTCCAATTCACTTACTCTTGGCTAATATATGCAAAAAATAATTCTAAATCAACGCTATGACATTCAACCTACATAAATATATTTCTTTAGAAATAAAACCAGTAAAATAAATTAGCAATCGATTCCCGTTTTTGAAAATCATCCACACCTTGGTGATCTTTTGATGGATTAATTTTCACGTTTGAGTCACAAAACAACACGTTTATTTAATACAACACTTACACAACTGTTTAAATATTTATATACTTGTCTACTGGCTTAATACCGCTCCAAAAAAATATTAGGAGCCACCGGACTGGTTTATCTTGGCCTTAAACATATCGGCCAGAAGATGGGCCTTGGTAACATTCAGTTCCTCGTAGTCAAAGGGTGCCATGTGGTCCTTGCAGCGATCTAGCCATTGCCGGATGTGCTTATAAGGTTGCAGCTCAAACTCAAAGGCCTCAAGCTGGGAAACGGTGACCAGGAGCGTAAGATCCGCGATGGTAAAGTGCTCGGCAGCAGCGTATTGTCTTCCCTCTAGTATTGAGTTTAGCCAGCCAACAGCCTCCGTCAGTTTGGCTCGTTTTCCCTCATCCAGAGGAGCGCCTATAAACATTGTGGGGAACTAAAGTACAATTTAAAAGTTATTTTAACAATTAAGTTGTTGATGGTAAATAATGTTATACTCACATAGTAGTCCGTGAGTCGCATGTAGAGGGTGCCGAGGTCGAAGTGTAGCCGCTGGTCCACCAACGCCCGAATCCGGATGTCAGTGGGATAAAGTGAGTCGCTCTTTCCATAGGCGGCCACCAGATAGGCCAGGATTGCCCGACTGAAATTCAAATGGATTTGGTATTTACTTGGGAAAAGGAGGGAGCCTGCTCACCTCTCCCAGAGCACTAGGCCCTCGTCGTTCATTGTGGGCACACAGTGTTGCGGATTCATGGCCACAAAGTCCGGCTTCAATTGTTCACCCTCCAGGATGTTAACAATCTTCAGCTCAAAGTCCAGTTCCAGCATCTTGGCCAGCAGCAGGATGCTGCGGCAAGGAGGACTGGGCGGCAGGTAGTACAGCACTGGCGGCGACATCTTTCCGCCTCTGAGAAGCAGACAATAGACAAATTCGGTCACAATGTGCTTCGTGTCGCCCATTGGCCGAAACTGGAATGCTAACTTCGCCAACATCAACGCGGCCAGTTGGCCAGTTCAGCACGGCACGCAGCCCCCAAAATATGTTTGCGGTCAACAAATAATCAATGCATCGATTTTGTCCGTTTACAAATACTTAATTAAAGACAATTGTTCTTGGGGAAAGCGTCCTTGACGCAAAAACACAATAATAATAAATAATAATACAGGCAATAGTGTTCTCAGATCGGATAGAGCTTCTATTGTTGTCTTAAAATCTTTGAAAAGACTTCAAATAAATTGTTAATAAATATTAAATATATAAAGATAAACTTGAATTATTATTTCCATAAATAGAATGTTTAATATATAAAAATGTAAATATTTTTAGCTTGTCAAGGTTTCAAGGTTTAAAATTTAAATAAAAATTGAAAGCTGTCTTCTGCTGTTTTTTTATTTCGGCAGAAATGAAGCCAAACTAAATTGCCTTATTTACGCTTTACTAAACTTAAGAAGATAACTATTTGATTTTGAATTTGGATTAAATGAAACTTGTTTAAAATCGTATATAAATATTAAGGAAAATAATTTTAAGCTGACTGCCTAAATGTATGCTTATATTTTTGCAGGAAGTCAATGTAAAATATAATTTTATATGTAAAATAAATATTTTGAATTAATGATATTTAATTAAACTATAAAATGCAATTCGTATATATAATATTTCTTATAAAATGTAAAGGGTATGCTAGCCTTCGTTTGATTGTCGCTCTAAAGGGTTATCAAGGAGTAGGACAATCGTTTCACTGCCCCTCACACTTAATTGCAACCTCTTATTTATTCATTATGGAACATGCACTGAAGGTGTCGGGCCCTGGCTAGCTACTCACACAATCCTGTGCACCAGCTTGTGCTGCACCACGGCCACCGAGTCGGTGTCTATGCAGTTCCCCAGTCTGATGTCGAGTGTCGTCCTGGACGCGTTCGCTTCCGCCGGAGCTCCGTCCTGGTGGGTCCTGCTAATGCGAATGGCGGCTCCTCGACGACGCTGATACTGATGCTGCTCTGCGTGGTGGATGCGTTGGATCCTATCCGGCGATAGAATCTCGCTCCCAACTGTCCCAACTTGCCAACGTCGCTGTCCACGGCCGTATCCGCTGTCTGGCTTTTCCAATTTTCAGAGCATGTTGTCTCGTCTTTGGGCACATTTGTTTTCGTTTAGTTTTCATAACGAACGTTGCCAGGGACGACAGGCCGACCCACCAAAGTCAGTGCTGGCAAGAGGCCTTTTTCAAAGGTCGCGGAGATCGAAGCAAAAAGCACAAAAATGAGATCTACTTTTCTTTGTACTAATATTATATGTTTAATTCAAACTTAATAATGTAATAGAAAGCACTGTTGATTGAGGAACCAATTATTATAATTTTAAATCAATTATTTAATTTATTTAAAATGTAAATATATTAAGAGTATACATTCTAAATAATTAAAATTTATTAAAATCGAGTAAAATTATTTGAAAATTTTATTAGAATTTAAACATTGTAAATTATACAAATGTCGAACCAATATCTTATATATTCTCTTTTTAAAAGATAAAACATCTCTCCCAAAAAAGGACAACCTACCAGCACTGGGCCAAGTGTTCACCTGTTCGCTTAGGTGGGGGTGGCCGTGTTTTTAGGGTCGTGGGAGGTGCCAAAACTCGGTCAAAACGGTCCCGTTCGTGTCTAAAATTATACGTCTACATAATTTCCCAGGCTATGTATGCTCTCTGTTACCTTTTTATTGATTGCCAACAGATTTTCCAATTCAGTGCACCTGATAAAAGGAGCTGGGGAGTTTTTGATTGGCATCACTTGAAAACTCGACGTGTTTACAGCAAACATTTTTCGGCAGTCATGACTTCATCGCGTGCTGGAAATTTCTTAGAGCCACTCAAGGACATGGCCGGTACAGTGGTAATTAGCCAAGGTCTAAATGCTTCAGCTGAGGAGGTCCCACGGTCATCTACCTGACTGACATGGGTTTAGCAGGTAGATAAGTAGGCTTTGTGTGTGAAGGATTCTGGAAAAGGGACATTAGAAGGGACGAGAGTTCTAGGAAAATGTGTCACAAATTGGAAATATATATTTGGCAAAATGGCCGATCGAAGCGAGACTATAAAGGAATTTTTCCGCTGCGGATCAAGATCAGTTACTTGTGCAAGTCCCAGCGAACAAGATGTCTCTCACACAGTGCAGATCCCATTTGATGTTGCTCCTGCTGCTGATGATCCGCGGATCTCTCAGTGTCCCAGCCCTGGATAATCCGCCGCCGGCTGCCACACCCAATACCATCGACGAGTCGGACAAACTGCCGGAGAGCGGGGAACCGAGCATTGCCTCGTCCCAGGATGCAATTCTTGCTAGTGGCAACGATACGAGCGCACAGGTGACAGATACCTCGGATAAAACGGTGGTGAGTTGAACGATAAATATACATATATTTGTAAAATTTCAGTAAAATATTTAATAAATATTCTAAATGGATTATTGTTGGCAATTAATTCTTCCAGCAGCCTGATAATGTGGCCAGTGGCAGCAATATAGATCCCACCACAGTCTACGCCGGAGGAATCCTTTCGCCCGAGCTCTTTCAGCAATACCTAAATTCGTATTCAGGCTTCGGTCCTTATGCGGGCTCTTATCCTTCTCCCGTGGGCGCTGCAGCTCCTGGCATCTATCCGTATCCGGGAGCCATTGTGATGCAGACCGGCTACGAGGGTTTCCTAGTGCCGGCCAATGGAGCCAATGGACAGACGGATAGCACCACTGTGGTGGCGTCGGCTACTGAGTCGAGTTCTTCATCGAATCCTTTGCTGTCCTTTGCCTCGAATCTGTTGCCCACAGTCCTGCTGTCCACGGTCCTACGCATCGCCGCCGTGGTCCTCTCCGCAGTGGGCATTATCCTCTTTGGTGGAGCCATAACCAGTGCCTTGTGTAGGATCACTCCGATCTGCGATATACCCGCCCGGGCTGTGAATATCCTACGGACAGGAGGAGCACAGGATGTGGGACGCATGCTTGCCGAGGAGATGACGCCGGAACGGGTGCGACGAGCCACGCAGTTTGTGCAAAATGCCATCAAGAAGTATCAACAACTCCAGAACATGATGGAGGAGTCGTCGGGGGCGGCAGAGGTGACCAAATAGAGACGCCGTAATGGGATTTAGTTTAAGAGCCGCCTCGTAAATTAAGAGGAATGCAAAAAACATATATTTAACGACGCTATAAAACGATTTTAATTTGACAGTCACAGGGGGGTTTCCAAGAGTTGTACTGATGGCAAAAGAGGAGAAAAATATATTTGCGTTATAACATGAGATCCTTGAATTCAAATCACATTAAATTACAATTAAATCTTAATTAATAATAATTAAATTTTCTCTACATTTAATAGTTTTAATTTTTTGTTAAAATTCCTAACTTTTGTGCCAACCCCCTGTTGGGTTTTATGGCACACTGAGCAATGTTAAATATGTGCATTCGTAATTTAAATACTATATGCCATATATATATGTATGTTCAATGCCAAAGGCAGCACGTTTGTTAGCTATCAAGCTAAAGAATGGTTCTAATAGTTGAGCGGTCAACGGCCCAACCCAGTTGACGGTATTCACCTGCAATAGTGAGTGAGGGGTTAAGAGACGGGGGGGCTTATATGGCAAGTAAAATCATCGCGTGCATTCAACTGCAGCTGGCAGTTGTCGTGAGTGATTAACACAGCTAGTACTTATATCTAAACAATCTCACTTTTATAGAAAAATAGGAATTTGTATTTAATATAGGAAACAGATTGATAAAATAAAGGCGATCCATTCATAGAAGATGTGGCTTGAGAATGTTTAATTTTTCTTTCCTTTATTCAATTTTTAAAGTTCATAAAATTGTTATGATTTATCTTCCTGGGCACAAAGAAGAAATCTATTAAGAGCTTATATATGTAATTTTTATGATTAATAATTCAGGTAGGTGGGAATTATAAATAATGATAGACGCTTGTTAACTCTTCGTTTATTTAGCTGTATTTCCTTGACTAGCTGTAAAGCAAAAATATATAATTACCTTTATAAACCCGACCTATACTAACTACTCAAGAACTCGAGTGCCTTTTGTGTAGATAACATTTATTGATTTATTTTATTTGTTGGAATACAACATAACTATTATATAAGGTAACAATGTGCTGAGGCGTGTGGTTAATCATTAGACAATTTATTTTTATATTACTCCTTCTGGCGGCTCTCTTCGACGAACTTCTTGATCAGCTGGACGCCCTCCCAGTTCTCATCCCAGCCGGGAGTGACCTCCTTGGCGTTCTCATACCACCTAGCCACATTCGGATACTGGCCAATGTCAAAGTCCACCACCTCGAATGTGGAGATGGAGGCCAGCAGGGCAATGTCTGCTACGGTGAGGCAATCGCCGGCCACATAGTCTTGACCCTCGAGGAAGGTGTTCAGGTGATCGAAGGCACTGTCCACCTTCTTCATGGCCTCCGGATCGGCTGGTTCGTTGTTCCGTATCTGAGGATAAATAGCCTGAACGAAGCTGTGGAACACTGTGCCCATGTCGAAGTAGAGTCGCTGATTGACCACGGCCTTCTTCTCGGGATCCTTGGGATACAGTGAGTCATCCTGGCCATACTTCTCCACCAGGTATACCAAAATTGCGCGCGATTCCCAGATGGAGAAGCCATTGTCCACCAGAGTCGGAATGGTGTGCTGCGGATTAAGCTTCACGAACTCCGGTTTTAGTTGCTCTCCGTCCATGACCTTCAGGAGTTTCAGGTTTAGCTCCACGCCCAAGGCCTTGGCGGTCATCATGACGGAGCGACAAGGGGCCGAGCACGGATGGTAGTAAAAGTCCATGTTGGATAGTCCTGCGAGTACTGAGAGTTAACCACAACTGACCCCAGGGCAATAACTACAACGGCTTTTATAGTCACAGAGCCACGAGCCCCCGAAATCATATCGATTTCCATATTTAGTAATCCCGTGTCGGGCACCTTTCCCGATTGAAACAATAGCGCTGTCAGCTTTATCGATGATAAGGCTTCAGCTAATGCCCAGATAATGAGCACATATATACTTAAGGGTGTGCGCGTAAAAGCTGGAGGTACCAACTATTTAAATGAACTTAAAAATGTCATTCGTTTTGAATGCAGTATTTACAAATGAATTATTTAATTATGGGGGTGGTGAAAGAAGTTGAATGGCCTTGAAAATAAAGGTCAAAGTTTGGTTACCTCCTAAAACAGATTATTTATATAATATCCTATGGTATAAGGTAACTATAAGTATTTATGTTTGTAAGGAATAAACAAGGAAGTGTTGATTTAAGCCCTTTATTTAATTCCAATAATTAACAGAATGATTCATAAATGTGAGTTGCCAAATTGACAAATATAGTTATAGTGCTTTCCCTGCCCTTTAAAATGAGCAAATCATTTAACAAAATTGAAAATAAGTAAGTAAGAATCGGGGAAATTATTTGTTTTGCTTTTTTCAAAAATATTTGCCATAAAACAATTTCTAGAAAGGAATTGTAAATTTATTTGTTAAAAATTCTTTAATTAAACATTTGCCCTCGTTAACAGTATTGAAAATATTGGGTAGCTGACACTCCATATTAGAAGGCCCCGGAAGTGCTCTAGCCCAGTCCGCCGGTGTCCGGTGGGCGGAACTGCTGCTCCTGCTGCTGTCCGGTACCGGATTATTCCGTTCCTGTAGCGGCGCTGGCCGAACTTGTGGCTCCATTACTTCTGTCCTGCCCTCAGGTCCTCGGTGAACTTTTGCAATTTTTTAATGCTCGCCAAGTTCTTGTCCCAGCCGGGTGTAACCTTTTGAGCGTTCTTGTACCACTTGTCCAGATTGGGGAATTCCTTCAAATCGAACTTTACCATTTCGACCAGGGAGACGGAGGACAACAGGACGATGTCAGCCACGGACAGCTGGCTGCCGGCGAAATAGTCCTTGCCGTCCAAAAAGGATTCGAGGAAACCAAAAGCAGACTTGATCTTTTCCAGTGCAGCCTGGTCTCCCACCTGGCCGGTGCGGTAAATGGGGAAAAAGTAGGCCGAAATGGCGTTGTATATGGTATCCAGATCAAAAAAGAGGCGCTGGAGGATAACGGCCCGCTTCTTGGGATCCCTGGGATACAGTGGGGTGTCCGGCTTGCCGTACTTCTCCGCCAGGTAAACCACAATGGCACGCGACTCCCAGATGACAAACTCATTGTCCACCAGAGTGGGAACGGTGTGCTGCGGGTTGAGCTTCACGAACTCCGGCTTCAGGTTGTCTCCTGCCATCGGATTTACGATTATGGAGTTCAGTTCAAGGCCCAGAGCCTTGGCGGTCATGAAGATGGCCCGAGTGCCCGGAGTTCCGGGATTAATATATATATCCATTTTGGGCATGGTTATGGCGATTTTAGCCTCTGGTGCACCGAAGTGATAAAGTAAACTGATTTGGGAACCAGCTTGGGGTGCCCTTTTATACGAAAAAAGTGCAAAGAAATTATCAGTCATTACAATGATAACACACTAATAATGT